>OZ012540.1:46906527-47506527 GCA_963935595.1 Schoenobius gigantellus
GGGCCGGGGGCCTGGCGCACTGAGTGTCGGGCCGCGTGGAAGAAAACCACAGTAAAAAATTACCACCCGGAGTATGCCCCGGGAACTCATCTCCATCTAGGAGAGGGCGTGAGGGGCCCGCCATTGGTGGGCAGGTGCCGCGGACGGGGTTATGGTCGGTCCGTACGACCGTCCGTCTTACGACCTCGTTCGGCAGCGGCGCGTCCTATGGACGTGGCTGCGCCAGGCGCCAAAAATGCATATCGAGGGGTTTAGTGGGTAGTCGCTCGCTGCGGAGTCCCACACACCCTTTCCCCTGCGGGGGCTTGGACGGTACGCAAACGCATTCCCCTCGTAAAAAAAAGTTTTAGACCTTAGTCAAACACGCTAGGCCAGTGCGGATTGGTTGACTTCACACACACCTTTGAATTTCTTCGCAGATGTTGCAGGTTGCCCCACGATGTTTCCTTCACCGAAGGAGCGTCAGACAAATGTACATATGAAATTCGATAAACAAAAAACACTTTGGTACATGGCGGTCTCGAACCCCGAACCTCCCGATTGGAAGGCAAGTGCCGAGTCCAGAGCGCCGCCTTTGATGTAATGGACCACAAAAAAACATTTTACACGTTCACGTTAACATGCTATTATCTGAACTCGTTACCGTGCCCATATTGCACATATTTTTTCATACAAACAGGATCCTGTCTGCCAGTGCGGTCTGCTAGGAGCACGTGACAATAGTTCTATCTTATATAGCACTGACGTCCTAGGACGCGGAGCGCATTTCCCCCGCGACTCGCACAGGTCGCCTAAATGTATGACATAACCTGCGCTGAACGACGCAACGTAAACATAGTAACGCTGTATGTCTACAAGCAGGCAATAACTGCCAGTGCATGGAGTCTTCGAAGATAAGCAAAATCGTTGCGGTGTAGTACAATAATTTTGTGAGTTAATTGCGTTGTCGTACAGCAAATGAACAAATGTGGATTAGTATGAACAGGCGCCGTGCTACTACGTTGTGCTCACCACACCACTTATTAGCTTTTATTAGTTTGATTTGACACACCATTTACTAGTTTGACGTATATACGAGTATATACTGCTTGCTTCAACGTGTGAGAAGATAATGATTTTGTGTTATAAGAAAGTAACAAATAGATAATCGAAATAAATCCAACTAATAAATTAAAAACTATATTTCAATGTGAAATTTAAATTTATTTTATTCTTTTCTCATTTTATCATCGATTAAACCCAAATTAATTGCCAACAATCAAACTGTGAAACGCATGCGACCATCAAGAAATATAAAAGTAAAAGCCAAACACATACAGCGTATATAGAAGAAAGTGTTAAAAAAATTCAAGAAAAAATCATTTTTTATTCAGCTCCAATTCGACACAGTATCGCGCAGTAGTAACAAAAACAATTCGAACAGTGTTCGGCTGGCTTCCATGTTAATTGCTCAACTAAGTGAGTATAGTTTCGATTTAAAGTTCAAAGTCCTGAGGCAACAGTCGAATTCAATTGGATGTTGTTTTAGAGAAACTATCTTTCGAATAAGTTGTAGCTTTAAGAGGCTTTGGCCACTCTACTTCTTAAACTTGCATCTTTTGTTAGATGTTTACTATTAATTCTATCCTAATTGGTTAAAATACGCATTGACAGATTCAATTAATCAACATTTTATATAAATTAACTTATTTGTTATTATTAATTCTGGAGTAAATAACTTTAATACTTAACTATTTTCTATGGGCACATGTTTTACCCACGTTATCTGGGGGCACCTTATCGTCACTTATCTAACCTGATGATAAGTGACCCTAAGCCACCTGAAGATCTTACCTATACTTTAATGTTGCAATAAATGTTATTAACATTGTTGTTATGATAAAGAAAAACTGAGGTAACACGATGGTAGCTAGCCAGGCGGGCTCAAAAGCCCTACCACCAACCAAACCAAGCGAAAAAATATATTCCCCATGGGGAATTGAACCTCGGATCTCTATATAAATATCGGGTAGTCTCAGCTACTAGACCACGAGGGCATAGTTTTTATAATGTCTACTCTCATTAGGTATACAAAGAGTATGATCACACTTTCTTGTATCATAACAATCCATAATTATAGCTAGGTTACGTTACATACCTTTTGTTTCAGACTAAAAACTCAAATTCGACATTGACAAATCCAATTCTCATTTTAATTAACGTAAAGTAGTCACAATTTAATACTCTTATCTCTACGCCCTTCTAAAAAACATTTGTATCACTTTTGTAAGTGTAACAATTATATACCCATGGAACCGACTGGCCACAACGCCGAATCAATTTAACAGGCACAATTTTTCGCAAGCATGAGCAGAGCTCGTTAAGAAACAAAAGAGTTAATGAACAGTCTCGCTGCGGTGTTAGCGATTCTGAAATCGAGATTGTACATTAGCATACTTATATACCTGCAGGCTGGGAAGCAGTGGTTAAGTAAAAAATCGTGTTGCCTAGAATGGGAGCGCGCCTATGGCGTTGAATAGGGGAATCTTTGAGCGACTCGAATGCAGTCAAAGCATGATCACCGTCCCTATCAAAAGAATATGAAACTGGACAGAATGACAACTTTGTACTGACGCACTTGCTAACTGAAAATTATGGAAAAGTGAGAAATCCTGATGCACTTAAGCGTGTCTGTGCAGTTGTTGCTTTGGCGATGACTGTACCATGAAGGAAATACTTTTAGTGCGACCCAAACTATGTTTGGTGATGCTTATCTTCTATCAGCCCGTCCGTCTGGTTGTCTAAGTAAAACAAACTATATGCAGTGTAAATAAAGTATGGGCTTGCGCTAACTATGAAAAAATAAAATAGCAGTCACAGTGCCAGTTTTAAAGCATTTGTGGTTCGAGTCCCAAACATCGCGCTGGACACTTTCTTAAGGAGGACTTCTGGTCAAAGGGTGATTTCGGGGATGAATACCTAATAGCATCGGCATGCCGTAGAACACGGCAAATATCTAATTTTCTTTACTAACATAGCTTATTACACTAACCAAATTGTTATATATATATATAGTCCTCCCTTCGGCCATTGTTGATCAGGACGAAATTCGCATTAATTGTTGATCCACCTTATCCGCCTATTACTTAGGAAGTTTTGGGTTTATCGTGCTAAGTCTGCTATATAACAATTCTCCTCGTGACGCTATGCTTAATTGTGCCGTAAAGTTTCTAGCACGTCAAAGATTTTTACGGTATTTGTTGATCATCTAACCGTCTTTTTTCCTACAATGAGAATACTTTTGTTGATCAATATAAACTTCGCTTGATCAACATTTGCCGCGAATATTTTCATTTTGAGTAACGTGGCAACCGGTGGCGGCAGAGCGGCAATGTCGCAAAAACGAAACGGAAGTAATATGTTAGAGTGAGATAGAAAGTGTGCACGTGACTGCGAGTCGTTTGCCTAGCTGAGTTTCAGTCGGGGTTTGTGCAGATGACAATATGTTTTAGTTAGACGATGTGTTTTTAAAAAAAATAGGTATTGTTATTAGCTATGTTTCACGAAAATCGGTTCAACTGTTTAGAAGTTATCAGTCATTTTCCCATGTATGCAGGAATTATTCAAAGGATTCAACAACTTCCGCCGCCCTAATCGTAATTAGCTAATTGTATTTTTTAATATATTAGTCTCTCTAGGAACTGACAAAACATCATCGAATTGCGTAAGAGATTAGAATACATTGTAACACCAGCAGGGGTTTGAACTAAGAAGGGATCTATCGCGTTCGCCTTGAAATTACTAATCATTGCGGCGTTATTACAAGACTCTGTGTCGATTGTCTATCAAAAAATAGCGATGGATGCACTTTGGCTGTCAAAGTTGGAAGCGATCGCGATGGATTTCTTTTATACAATCAAGGGACCGCTTCACTTATTGTTAACGCGGAAGAATATTAATTGTCAGGTACTATAGACAAAACCAAGAGGATTAAATGGTACCAATGTTCCAAAATATTATTTGCATGTATTGTTTCTGAAATAAAGAAAAAAAATCGATTTCAATAATCGTATTTCATTACTCCAGTCGATAACATTAGTAGGTACATACATATATACTCGTACATATGCTCATGCCGTTGTCCCATGGGGGTAGGCAAAAACTAAGGTTCATCACATACTATGACCCTGACATACATCTTTTGTTTCAACTAAATTCATACTTCTTTTCATACAATTCCGTCGACTGAGGGAGCTACGTAGGTAGAAAATTAATTTGGTCGTGGTATGTTTTCCTCGGACGACCACTCCTGACAGTTCCACTCACACTGGGTTGATATATTTGACTCGTAAGACTACTTTTATTCATTCTGTCCACGTGACCACACTGAACCATCTAAGCATACATCTCCCAATTCTTGTAACTAAACCTATCATCCTGCACCTTACAACTATTCCTTATAACACTATTCCTGATTCGGTCAACCAAAGTAACACATAATGTTACACATTATTGTTAGGGAAGGGAACACATCTCCACTGCTTTCACGCGGCTATCATTTCTTTCTAACGATACCCAACATTCACTTCCATACATAATATGTAGGCAACAACACCTCATTGTCAATAGCCAGATGCGCCTTTTTTGATACCGACATCCTTCCGAGTTTCTTGCCTGTTCTTCTCGAGAAGGCTCTCCCAATTTCCGAACAGGTGTAGAGTCAATTTTTTTTTTCATTTGACTTGTATTTGCACACATCTTAATAATGGTTGGGGTTTGTAAAGGGATATAAGGATTAAATAATTTAGTTAATTAGATTCTGGGTTGAAGGTTTTTATGTTTTTTTTTGACGTCAATAAGTGCCTGTTAAGGTCTATATTGAATAAAGATTTTTGAGTTTGAGTTTGAGTTCTCATAGAGTTCTCATAGAGGGACTTCAGTACCCATACTGAGCGGTCGTCAACCTCATATGATGCCAGTGTTGACCACAATTCATGCCGGTTCACTCTATCATATGCCTTTTCGAGATCCACAAAGACGCAGAATACTTTTTGGTGCTTTGCCAAGTATTTCTATGAGATGCACCTTAGCGAAAAGACCTCATTCATGCATCCCATACCCCTTCCGAATCTCGCTCGTACGTCCCACACTTTTCTTCAGTTACATTTATCACTCTTTCAATCGACACTTTCACATTTAGTTTGCCATCCACACTGATAAGGCTGATGTCACGATACTTCTGGCATTCTTGCTGTGAACCTTTGACTTTAAGTGGGACAATGACGGCTTTACACCAGTGCTCTGGTACTCGGCCTTCCCTCAAGCACATATTAAAAAGTCTCCACAGAAAGCTAACAATTACACTATTGTCACTTCTCAGCATTTCGACATTCACGCTGTCACACCCAGACGCTTTACCTAATTTCATTACCACTATTTCATCTCCCGCAGTTTCATTATCCATACTCGTCTCTCACTCCCTCGCTATGCTCAGAAGTTGATACTAGAATCCTTCGTTACGCTCGGTATTCAATATGCCGCCCGTGACGAAATATATTGCTTTATACCCTTGATGTATAATCTACTATTAAAAAGTAGTATTTATGTTAATCACTTTAGCAGTTATTTAATTAGTATTGTGATTTTTCGTCATTTCTTATACTTAATAAGTATGATATTGAAAAGGAAAACATACCTACTTAGTAAAAGGAAACCTTATTTACTAATCTGTGATTTTTATTTAAAATAAAAAATAGTGCGTAACTCAAGCTTTAAACTAAGCAAATAACAAAGCAAAATTATTCAGTTGTTAGGTACATACTCGTATGTTAAAAATAGTGCAGAATATAAGCTTTATTATCTCAAGAAACGGTTTGTTCGTTTATCACTGTTTTTTGACAAAATAAATGAGCATAATCGGTTCTCTGTTTTTGCACGCGCGTGAGAAAATGTGACTATTACTACTGTCTTTGGGTGCGTAAGAAAAAGTCACAACAGTGAGCAAAAACCGATTTTGTTCACTTTTTTAAGTAGCAAACACCTTCTCTCACTCATTCTTTTGACTTCTCGTGCGAGAGGTCAAAAGAGTAACTATTTATAGCAGTTATAATGCCGTGTGTGTGCCGGCCTAGAATAACACCAACCCGTCTTCTCCCGAGGGTGTCGTACGAGGCGACTAAGCGAGATATGGCCTTTAGGAGACGAGCAGCAGCGCCTCCTTAGATCTTGGCCCTACTACCATTTCCAAGCCGCCAACCAAGCGTGGCGATTATGGCAACCACCCCTCCCCATATGAGTCACACACTATGTAATTGGCCCCTAGTTCCCGGCAGCCCTGCTATGCCTAGCTACGGTAGCGGCTACGGTAACGGTAGGGCAGAGGGTGCGAAGAATCTCCGGGTAAGATCCGGCTACCACCTACGACGACTCGACTGGCAAACTACAACACGCGTACACTCAAGACGGACGCGAAGTTAACGGAGTTGACGAAACTATTAGTAAGCTACGCTGGGATATCATTGGTTTATATAAAGTCCGAAGAGAGCGGGAGGACTCGATAATCCTCAATTCTGGAAACTTGCTGTACTACCGGGAGGGCGACCAATAGTCCCAAGGTGGTGTCGGGTTCATCGTCCACAAGTTCCTCGTCAAAAACGTAATAACCATCGGGAGTGTGTCAACCAGGGTAGCGTACCTGATACTCAGAATACCGAAACGATATTCGTTGAATGTCGTTCTGGGGGCCGATTACGGATCTCATGATTACAAATGATATCATGATGACATAAAATTTATTTGCCTTTTTACGGATCAACACTTCATAAATATGTCTTTCAAGGGTTATGGCATGATGACATTATCGAAATTATACCCTAGCAATCATATCAGTAGAGTAAGGACAAGTAAATGAGCATTTCTAGACATTCTAAATATTGCAAATTTATACCATGTCATGTCATAAACGATCCGTAATACGGGGGCAGGTTTACGCTCCGACCTCGACACACCCAGATGATGAAATGAAGCCTATGTATGTGGAGATCTCTAAAGCCATACGTAGCCACAATACCCAATACACGATTGTGATGGGGGACTTCAACCCTAGGTTGGCGAAATGTTGCGGTGATGAGTTGAGAATGGGGCAATTCGGATTTGGGCACCGGAATACAAGAGGCCGGATGCTAGCGGACTTCATGGAGAAGGAGAACCTCTATATGTTGAACTCCTTCTTTAGAAAGTCCGAAAGTCGAAAATAGACCAAAGGTTGAGTCCGGACGGTAATGGCAAATTTTTTTTTTACAAAAAATTAAACCGACTTCAAAAACACTGAAAACTTAAAAATAATATAGGAATAGGTACAGACAACATCACCCTTCTATATTGAAGTCGGCGCCAAACGATGATCTCCTAGAAAGTGTAAAAATTTGTCACCGACTTCAATATAGAAGTGTGATGTTGTCTGTACCTATTCTTATATTATTTTTAAGTTATCAGTGTTTTTGAAGTCGGTTTTATTTTTTGTAAAAAAAAAATATTTTTAACTTTTTAGTGAATGAAATCTTTTAGTGAAAAAAACCCTAATTAAATACCAGCTCACCGGGTTTTCCTCAATTTTAATGGGATCCCATTATCAGATCCTGACTTCGGTGACCTTGTGACCACCCTAGGAGTATACTCTATCGAATACAAAAAGAATTTTGAAAATCGGTCCACAATTGGCGAAGTAATCGCGTAACATACACACAAAACACGTTGGAAACACCTTAAAATTTAAGGGTTTTTCTCGATTTTCATGGGATCCCATCATTAGATCCTGACTTTGGTGACCATGGGGCCACCCTTGGAGTATACTCTATCAAATACAAAAAGAATTTTGAAAATCGGTCCACAACTGGCGGCGTAATCGCGTAACATACACAAAAAAACATACGCATCGAATTGAGAACCTCCTCCTTTTTTGAAGTCGGTTAAAAACGAGATAGATTTTATCATGTCGACGAAAAGTCTTCGATTCGATCAATGGGCGGAGCTGCAGTCCCTCTAAAGATGCCAAGTGAATTATAGGTACATAAAGGTGATAAGGTACCTATACGAAAAAGCCACTATGTCAGTCCGACTCCAGAACCAGAGCTCTAATCCCATCTAATTGCAGCGAGGTGTAAGACAGGGAGACAATCTCTCCAAAACTCTACCGCCGCATTAGAGGATATTTTCAAGCTTCTGGATTGGAAAGGATACGGCATTAATATTAATTGCGAGTATCTAACACACCTTCGTTTTGATGACGATGACTGTAGTCCTAATGGCTGAGACCTTTGAAGACCAGCAGTTAATTCTCTAACTTCGGTTGCTCACTAGAACTCTCATTTTTGAAAGAAACTTAACATCCATTACTGCTATCATGAACGCCGCTGTAACACATAAGATCAATAAAGTAGTAATGGATATAGTTTCTTTCAAAAATGACATTTCTAATTACCAACCGCAGTTAGAGAATAGGCTTGCTGAATACCATGCTCGGAGATCTCAGTAGTGCTTGCTAAAGAGTGGATCTTAAAATGAACATGGATAAGAAAAATCATGTCGAATGTCCATGTTATGCCCACTCCAGTTAATATTAAGAACACTACACTTGAAGTTGTAGACAGTTATGGATACCTAGGACAGATAGTCTAGTTAGGTAAGTCCAACTTCGAGAAAGAGATCTCAAGGTCACTCAGCGGGCAATGGAGAGAGCAATGCTTGGGGTCTCCCTGCGTGATCGGATCCAGAAACGCAGGAGAACTAAGGTAACCAACATTGCTCGAAGGATTGACGCTATTAATATTCCACTCCTACTCTCTAAGATGTCATATTATGGTTTTAGTGTTCCCACAGTCAAATGGTTCTCGAGTTATCTCAGCGGACGCTCACAAATGGTAAAACTTGATGGTAATAACGGCGACAGTCTTTTTTCTACTCCAGGTCCGGTTTCGAGAGGTGTCCCGCAGGGTTCCATATTGGGCCCTCTTTTGTTTACTCTATATACGGCGGATATATGCTCCGTAATAAAGCATTGCCAATACCACATGTACGCGGATGATACACAGCTTTATTTGTCGTTTGATCCAAAAGACACATCCATAGCTGTTGAAAATATAAATAATAACTTAAATAGCATTGCAACATGGTCGGAAGCAAACACACTGGTACTAAATCCTAAGAAAACAAAGTACATGATATTTGGGACTCCTGGTCATATCGCCAGTATAATAAGCCATAATCCCGCTGTCTCAATAAGAAATGAGCCCATAGAGTTGGTACACGAAGCTCGCAATCTTGGAGTTCTGATGGACGGGGATCTGCGCTTCGAAAGTCACGTATTAGAATGCGCGAACACCTGCTTTTATAGACTCAAAATACTATATCGTATCCGTGACTTCCTTAGCGTAGATCTGCGCGTCAGACTATGTGACGCTCTTATTCTCTCTAAACTGTCCTATGCTGACCTGGTGTATGGTCCACGCCTGCTGGCTCGCACAGACCGCGTCGTGCAGAGAGTACAGAACGCCTGTGCGCGTTTTTGTTTCAACGTACCTCCGCGCACGCATGTTACGCCGTATTTTAACTCAGCTGGTGTCCTGAAGATGGCTTATCGTCGGGAACTCCACTTGGCTGCACTCCTTTTTGGCACTATTAAAACTGGGAGACCTCATTACCTGTTCGAAAAGTTAACATTTCGTGAAAGGACAAATTCCGGGTGTCGTCCTAGAAATTGGCCACTCCTTTTACCTCTACATTGCACTGCAGCCTTCCGTGGCAGTTTTAAATATTCAGCCACCAAGTGTTGGAACAACTTGCCACCACCCACTCGTGACCTTTTGTCTTTTAATAGCTTTAAATCTAAACTAAAAAAATACCTTTTAGACAAACAAAAATGTTTACCATTGGGTGGTCGTGCTGTTCCAACATACTTGTACACATAGTATAATTTATAATTTCCTGTACACTTGCATTTAATATTAATATAATAAGTATCTTTTAATTATGTATTTTATTTATAGTAGGTACAAATACAAACAAACAAACACAAATTACAAATACACAAATACAATACAATTTACAAATACAAACATTCACACTTATAACACTGTATCATTCATCCCATCGCTTTACTTTTATATATTTTGCATTTTACATTTTCTCACTGTGCGTTCAGCTTTTTCTTGTTAAGGTTTCAGCTGAAAACCAGCGCTGTGGCTCTGTAGGTCACAGCATATGCTGAGCTGCGTCCTATTTTCGCATCACACTACAGCGTAATAATAAATTATTATTATTATTTTCTACAAAATTATCTCTTTGTGTTTTACGCTTTTTATTGTATTCTTTACTTTTTTTTTTTTTTGTTCCACCTTTATGTTATGTTGTAGTGTTTGTGAAAATAAATGTCTTGAGTCTGAGTCTGAGTCTGAGTCTGATTGCTCAGCTGAAGTGGCAGTGGGCGGGACACATAGTGAGAAGAACCAATGGCCGTTGGGGCCGAACGGTTCTTGAGTGGCGACCACGAAGCGGACGACGCTCAGTGGGTAGGCCCCGACCAGGTGGACTGAGACGGTCTGCCAAAGGTCGCGGGAAGCCGCTGGATGCGGGCAGCACAGGACCGATCGTTGTGGAGATCCATGGGGGAGGCCTATGCCCAGCAGTGGGCGTCGTGCGGCTGAGATGATGATGTAATGTTATGACTGCATTTCGATGGCACAGCAAGACTTATTGAAATTTTGGGTTATTCCCTGTCCTCCGATCGAAATTCCGATTGGTAGGAGGAGCGGGAATATTTTTTCCCATGCCTCCGATTGAGTGGGTTTTGTTTTTGTCACTTACTTTACTTAATCAAAAGTACAGTCAAGGCCATTATACTGTATTTTTGACCGATTGTCCGCGTCGATGTTAACGATGTCGACCGTACAGTCAATAAAAGACAAAACTTAAAACTTACTTAATTCTTTACTCTTTCTAAATAATGTCCTATACTAATTTCACCAGTGCTAAGCATCATTTATTTTGACTATTTGTTAAAAATTCATTTCGCATTATGTGCAATGACTATTTTGAAAATAGATCACACTTTAAGGAAACTAAAGAGAATTTAATGTCAGGATTTAATTCAGGAAGTATTTACTAGCATACTCGTAATATTTACTATCAACAGATTTATGTTTTACTAGTGGGCCCGGCAGACGTTGTCCTGCCCGATTACAGCGCCACCTACCGAGTCCAACTTTAAGTTTAAACCTTCCTTGGACCTATTCAAATACACACAGAAAATTTAGTAAGAATCTGTCGAGCCGTTTCAGAGTTTTTGCGAGACAAACACACAGCGTTTCATTTTTATATATAAGAGAGAAAGAAGATTATAATTCAGTAAACAATTGAAGTTAGTTATTTAGTTTATTGATTTGTAATAAAATAATTGAACGTAGTGATTATAGTGAACGAATTAATACATCAATAAATAATAATTTTATATAATTTATTTTACACTAGACTGTACAATGTTTATAAGATGTTTAATCGGAGGCATGGGAAAAAATATTCCCGCTCCTCCTACCAATCGGAGTTCCGATCGGAGGACAGGGAAAGACCCGAAATTTTGTGTAGTGATAAGAAGCATGGTCTCGATCTAGCAATACGGGCTGTGTAATTTAAAGTGCTTACCTACTTTCTCTTTTTGAAATAAGATCGTGCAAGATTATACGTCTTCGAATTATTTTAGTTTTTAGAAGATTATTTTTGTTTCTTTTTATGTTAATTGCATATAGAGTACGCCAGCTCTGTACCTATTTTGATTTTACCAAATGACGTTAAAACGTATCTAGTACAAGCCACTGTCTAGTATTTACTAATACGGTTCAAATTCTAATGCTTAGAAATAAAACGATCAGCACTGGCATAAACACTGGGATCGTACTTATTTCTATAGATACATTTGAAAAAATTGTAAAATAAAAATTTACAACTTCACATAAAGAGGTATGATTCACTGGACAACACAAGTCTTGTTTCTTTTAATTTTTTTTTTAGTTATGGGATATTTCTATGGCCCTGACTTTGAAAAAAATACTGGGAGATTTCTAACAGCTTTACCTTTTGATATATTCAGCTCTATTATTGTGCAAAAAAATAATACATTACGTTACCAACATTTTTATTGAACAATAGCAAATGATCTTTTATAAGATTTTCTCGAATGAACGACTTTAGGCAGATCTCGTTGCAAACTCCAGCAGTAGTCTGCCATCATATGCGAGTCCCACCAAAAAAAAATCACAGGAAACAAATAATTTTATTTTTTTTGTTGACCAGTGTTATTGATGGCATTAGATATTTCTTTGTAAAATGTATTTTTATTTTTTATCAACTTTATTGTTAACATAATCCATACTTACTTACTATACTTACTAATATTATAAAGCTAAAAAATTTGTTTGTTTGTTCGTTTGAGCGGAGCGCGCTAATCTCAGGAACTACTGCTTGGAATTGAAAAATTATTTTTGTGTTGGATAGTCCATTTATCGAGGAAGGCTTTAGGCTATATAGCATTACGATATTGTTATTTTCGGACAACCACGCGAACGAAGTCGCGGGCAGAGCTAGTATTATATACTTGTATATGGCGACACATTACCCTTTTTGGTAAGATTAAAGTACCAATATCAATAAGGACACATCCATTATTATAAAAAATAAAAAGCTATTAAAAAGTTTAAAAAATCTTTAATTGTAGTATTTGGATATTTTTGAAAATTAATATAGTGCAGTATTTTTTGGATATTTTAGAAAATTAATATAGAATTAAATAGGTAAGTAATTTTTTTAATATTTAAATCATTCTATTGCCGTGTCTTGAAAAGTCCCTTAAATTTTTGTGGGTGATATAAAATAACCCTGTATAGGAAGCTATAGTATCCATACATAGATCGTTAAATCACAGCTGTTTACTAACATCTGTGATCGGAGATGTTGCGCGATTTATGTAGCGAAGTGGCAACAGCGCACAATGGAATACAACCAATCGTAGAGAAGGTGGCCTCTGATTGGCCCATTTGAATTTGATCAACAATGGATGGTATGGAATTGTATAAAAAATACTGTGTATAGTTCGTATTTTTGCCACTAGAGGGCCGGCAATTGTTGATCTTTTTTTTTTTTTTTTTTTAATTTATTTATTTATATATTTATATCCTAACAATTTTCACAAAACAACAAAAAACCTCGTTGAGGTTTGTCCAGTTGCTAGGGTCCTCGAATTTTATTAATAATGTTTATAGTGCACTGCGCAGTGCGCATTCCGCCTCCGCCTGGAGCGCGCCGTGCGGTGCAGGCTCGCGCTTGCATCGCTACGTCACAAACCGGCTCCGACCCAAGTCGCAGCGATGCAAGCGGCCTGCATACAGGATGCTCCGCTTACTGCATTTTATTAATGAAATGGCTAAATAATATTTTTTTTATATTATGTGGTGTCAGTTTATCCATAAATTCGATTGGCAATTGATTAACGTAACACGGGATAAGATAAACGGAGGTACGTTGTCCATAAAAATTATTTGTTCTGGGAACAAATAATTTCCTTTTCAACATATTACGCGTTGTTATTTTTCCTGTTAGTTTGTGTTGAATTTCGGTTCTGAAATATTGTTCACATAGCATGAGATATTTTACTTTAGTTTGTACAGGAAAAACATCACAGTGTTTGAACAGTCCAAAGGGATTGTCTTTAAATTTTTCTTTAATGTGGGGAGGTACGATAAGTTTTAGCAGTCGGTATTGGAGTTTGAATATCTGGTCTAAGTATGTTTTAAATGTACGACCGTAACTGCTTAAACCATAACCAACTATGCTCTCAACTAATGCTTTATACATGGTAAGCAGTACTGAAAATGGTACGCGATTTTTAATTATATAAAAGTTTGCCAGTATGGCACGCAGTTTACCACAAATTTTATCGATTTGCTTAGACCAATTGAACCTATTATCAATAACAAGTCCTAGATAAGTCTGCTCAGTAACTTGTTTCAGCTGTCTACAGTCTCTGGTACATCGACTTATGCTATTAGAAGATGTATGAAGACAGTTATGACCATGAACTGTTAATTTGATCTCATTGTCACAACATACATGACTAGACCTATGGAGCACTTTAGTCTTTTCGGCATTTAACACGAGGCCTGCATCGTGAGACCATTTGCAGATTGCAGTAAAATCGGCTTGTAAAATACTTTGCGCCTTAGAGATGTCTCTGTCAGCAGAGATGAGACATGTGTCGTCGGCAAATTGGTACACCTTGCAATGCTTAATAACGTTATTAATATCATTGACATAGGCTAGATAGTGCAAGGGCCCCAGAACTGATCCTTGGGCTGTCCCCTCTGTGACATGAATAGGGTCACTTATGTCCGTTCCCACTTTAACCCTATAACTCCGTTGTTTCAAGTAGTCCTCACACCATTCCAGCATTTTACCCCTCACTCCGCTATTTTCTAGCTTCCTTATCAGTATGTCGTGCCTCAAAGTATCAAACGCTTTACTATAATCAATAAAAACTATCAAAACATGTTTTTTGTCGTTTAGATAGGAGTTTATATCATCAGTAAATCGCGATAATAACAGAGTTGTGCTCTTTTTACGTTGAAACCCGTATTGATTTGCTGATATTATTTGGTGTGACCTATAAAAGTCCTGAATAGTATTACATATATATTTCTCTATAATTTTATCTATAACCGGTAGGATTGTAATAGGCCTATAATTTCCATAATCACTTGTACTACCGATTTTGTGGATAGGCCTTACAATGCCCTCTTTAAGTTCTTTAGGGTATATTCCTGTAGCTACACATGTATTAATTAAATGTGCTATAACTTCTGTTATTCTATCCGACAACCTTTTTATATCTACAGCTCTGATGCCGTCAGCACCTGGAGCTTTATTTGTGTTAAAACTGCGTACGATTTTTAACACATTTGACGCTGTGGCTGGCCGATAAAATATAGATTTATTCACATACTCTTCATAATCATTTTTATTAAGGAGTTTTACATTACATTTCGGAATAATCGACTTAACGTTGTATTGAAAACTTTTAGCTAAGTTGTCAGCTATATCTTTATCTTTTTCTGGATTAAACGCTTGTTGAATTACATTATCAATAGATTTGTTTATCCTTCCTGCTATTGTATTTATTAGTTTCCACAACATTTTAGTATCCCCTTTATACTTATATATTTCATTTTTATAGAATCTATTTCTAATCTTGTGTACTTGTTTGTTTGTAATATTTCTTATTTTATTATACTCTAGCCTTAATTTTTTGTTACTTGTATCTTTAATCCATCTACTAAACAATTCATCTCGTTTCCTACATAATTTTTTTATTTTATTATTAACCCATTCAAAGCGGCCACGTTTGGAATTATCTCGTAGTTTGCATTTATACTGTGATTGCTTATAACATTGGTTAAAATTATCTGCAATATACCTATAAATCTTATTTGGACTGTCCATACCCTGCGGAGGTTGCCAATCTATATTGTCAAGAAGTGAATTTAATTTACTATTATTACATCGATTGATGTAAGTCGGAGCAGCCTGTATATGCGAGCCTCCTATCAAGGTGACGGCAGTCAGTCTGTGATCGGCCAGTACTGTGCCGAGTGCAGCGGTGCGCGCGTCTCTTATGCGGGATCGTATAAATATGTGATCTATACATGTTTTCGTTATTTTGTGTTTTAGTTTTTCTATTCTGGTAAAATCTGAGATTCCGCATAACAGACCGTGCCCGTGCATTACCTCTAAGTATGATTTTTTGTCGGGTGAATCCTTCTTTAGATCAATATTCGTGTCGCCTAAAAATACACAGTTTGAATTAGTGAACCCATCAAGCGTTTTATCCAGCTCTTTCACAAAAGATTTTTTGCTAGTATTGGGTGGTCTGTAGATCGCACATAAACATAATGAGTACGTGTTAGTTGTTAAAACGCCGGCGAGGCATTCAAAAGTTTCGGTATTCACTTTAGAAACGGTAAATTTATGACAATTTTTTACATATATAATGATACCTCCACCCTTACGCTTATTTCTTAGTTTTGTGAACATAGTATAACCTGGAATATTGTACAGAGACTGGATAACGCTGGATATGTTGACTTCTGTTATTACTAAGACGTCAACGTAGGTTCGCGAGTTACATAATAATTGTTCTACCTTCCAAAAATTTTTAATCATTGAACGAATGTTAACATGTAAGATGGTTAGATTATTAATGGTTTTAGGTATCGTAGCTATATAGCATACTAGGTTTACACAGTTGAATACTTCACTTACGTTAGTAGGTATATCAACCATAATTAATTTTAATAATTTATAGTGGGACTATGCTTAACGTTCAAACTTAAGATTTTAGCACATCAATGTCATCTTTTGATCTAATTCTTTGCACTTTAGTGTTTTCGTTTTTACGTGCTAGCACAGACCCGTCCTTGAACCACACAAACTTGAAAATACCTTTCAGTTCCTGCTTTGCCTGCCAAAGAAGATGTTTGTTGAATGGAGTTAAAGCTTCGCGAACAATCACTTTCTCATCCGCAGTGTTCCCAGTTAGATTCGGCATCAAACTTCCAGCTCTGATTACCTCCGTGCGTGCCGATGAAAGCAAGTGACTGCGATAGGGCTCGGTTTGCAGCTTCACTAAAACTGGTCCAGCTCCAGTTGCACGTGATTGCAGTCTTTTCACCGACACAACTTCCTCTCTCGGTACACTCAACTTTTCTACAACATCCTTGACCATGCGCGGGAGTTCGATATCACTACACTCCGGTATACCAGCTATTTCCACGTGGGTGGATAGTAGCTGCTGGTCCATTTCACGGACGTGCTGCTCTAGTGCTTGAGTTTTGAGTTCAAGGTTTTTGGTATGGTTCTCAAGCTGCCCCTGTTTTCGCTCCATATCCTTCATTCTAGATCTAATCGGAGCCACATTTGTATGCAGAATCCTACATTAGATCAACAAAAGCTGTTCTGATCAACAATTGCCAACAGATCAACAATTAACTGATGCCACAAGCCGTGTGATCAACATTTGCCGAGTGGAGATATCTATATATATATATATATATATTATGTATGTTAATATCTATGGGCCTAAGTTGCCAGATAATAAGTAAATAATAAAGAATTATATAACATTCCCCACTGAGCCTTAACCCTATAAAGCCACTGCAGAACACATACACGTTCTTCTCTATCTCATTATTATTTTGGTCTCGTTAAAATTTTTGTTTTATATTTGTCTATGACATAACTATTTAAATACTTCTTTTGAATTGTCTAACGTGTCTCTTACTTTTTTTTTGACGTCCAAATGTTACATTCTCTTGGTTTAATAAATTAATATATTATTTAAATTCAGTGAACTTTAATTTATAAAAGTACAACAAAATAGTATATTTTACATGGTGCCGAAACAAATTCAGGTATTTCGCATAATTTCCCAAAATTAGTGAGCTATTTGATATCAAGAAAAAATTTCTCAGTAAAATCGTCATCCCTTTATTCTTTTGTCAAAGCTGTGCTGTCGACAAATCAAGAAGAAAAATTGTCAGTTCTGTCAATAGCACAATTTATTCATTCAAAAATTGCAAGTTACTTTCTTGGTTTGCTTTAATAGATTTGCATTAATAATTATAATGACGGAACAAGACAGGAGAAAATTGATGTCTGCTAAAGGACAATGCAAAGCTTCTATCACTAGATTAGTGAATTTTTTATCGAATGATGAAAAAGTTATTGGGATTGAAGATTTGCTTGTTAGAAAGAAGAACTTGATAGAAACTTATAATAAATACCGAGAGATATCGTTGGACCTACAAGTATTGGGTGAAACAGCCGATGAGGAGGAGGAAATGGAAAACCGTTACTACAGCTTAATGGCTATTATCGAGCATCAGTTAAAGTCCCCTCCTAAAGGAGATCACTCAAATTCATCATTCAAGATTGCATCGTTACCAGCTATAGATATTCCGATCTTCGACGGCAAAGAAATATCAAGTTATAAGTCATTTATTGAGATATTTCATACAGTTGTACATGAAGATACAAGGATATCACCTATTCAAAAACTTTGCTTCTTGAAAAAATAACTCAAAGGAGAGCCGCTACAAATAATTGATAATTTGCCAATCATTGGTGAGTCATATAAATCTGCGTTAAAATTGCTAACAAAGCGTTATGATAATCCAGCGCTATTAATAAATAGTCATGTGTCCACTCTATTAGATCTGCCAAGTGTACAGCGAGGTACAGCTCAGCAACTGCGTGATTTGGTAGTGAAGGTTTTGTCCTGTATCATAATCCGTAAGCTTGACTTCTTCACAGTAAGGCTTTTTCACGCTGAGCGGGATGCCACAACAAACGTTGCCGTTGAGGTGTTGCTTAATTTTTTAGAATAGCGAGCTGCTTCTTTAGAGGCTAGTCCTAGCTCCGCCGAGAAATCTTACGGAAAAGCTAAGTCTTTGGTAAATTTTGCTACGTCAAGTAAGGGTATTAACAAAACGCAATGCATATTATGTTCTGAAGATCATAAGCTGTTTAAATGTTCTAGTTTTAATTCATTCAGCCCCGAAAAACGCAAAGCATTTGTAAACCAAAAAAGTTATGTAATGTTTGTCTTAATTCGCACTCTTAGAAATGTAAATACAAATTCATTTGTACCATTTGTAATTCCAGGTCACACAATACTTTAATTCATATTAATGAGGAATCTGCGAAAAAAGAAGGTGAATATGACAGTCAGGTAAGCATGCATATTGCACAGCCTATAAGCAAAATTATTTTGCTTCCTACAGCCAAGGTCATGGTTCATGGAGCAAATAATAAGAAATTTATTGTTAAGGCCCTTCTGGACTGTGGTAGCCAGACTTCATTTTGCACCACTACATTAGCAAATCAGTTAGGATTACCGTTTTTTGAATTACATAAAAACATTAACACCTTAGGCAATATAAGCAGCGGTAGAGAGTCTTTAGTAAAAAATTATGAACTTAATATTACTTGTTCTATTATAGACAAGATAACTTCAAAGCTGCCTCAAAGGGCTATTGATCTATGCTCTTTTAATGTATCTAAGAACTTAGCATTGGCAGATGATGAATTTCAAACGCCAAGCGAAATATCGCTTCTGCTTGCGTGTGATATATTTTTCAAAATTATTTTGGATGGTAAAGTTCAAGGAGGACCAGCAGATCCCATATTGCTTAACACTCAGCTAGGATACATTGTCTCGTCCGCCCATCAGCCGCCGTTAAAGACTCTCTCGTGATGCACCTTCCAAGCTCTGAATGCGATATTGACCGCATTATTAGACAATTTTGGGAGGCTGAGAAGGTTCCAGAGGTTTATCAGGAATCTCTACCCGAATTCGAATACAGTGAGAAAGTTTTTAATGAATCTGTTGCCTTACATAATAATACATTTGAAGTAAAGATTCCGTTAAAAGTAAACTTGTCTGAAATAGAGCCATCCAATTCCTAAGCTATTGCACTTCAAAGATTATATACCATCGAATGGCGATTCAAAAAAGATCCTATTTACTATAATTTATAAAGAAATTTTATTCATGAATACTTAGATTTAAAGCATGTAAAAATTATTGATGTAGAAAGCTGTAATGAAAGGGACAAGCCTTTATTTTTTTTACCTCATCATGCAGTACTACGCCCTGAAAAGCAAACAAACAAGCTTAGGGTTGTTTTCGACGGGAGCGCAAAAACCAAAAATGGTACTAGCTTGAATGACTTCATGTGTAATGGTCCTATGTTGCAACGATCGCTTTTCGACATATTGTTACTTTTTCGTACGTATAAATTTGTAATTCAATGTGACATACGTCACATGTACAGAATGATCAAAATACACCCGGATCATAGGTGTTTACAAAACATTCTGTGGCGCGAGGATGGAGTAATGAGCATTCTCCAGCTACAAACTGTGACGTATGGACTTAAGAGTTCTGCTTACCTAGCCACAAGGTGTCTTTTGGAGTTAGGAGACAGGTACAGTGAAAAGTATCCGTTGGCTAGCGCAGCGTTAACGAATAATTCGTACGTCGACGATATTCAGTCTGGTAGTAGCACGATTGAAGGCGCTATCAGATTAAGAAATGAGCTAATTGCAATGGCTAAACTAGCTAACTTCAAACTACATAAATGGGTATCAAATTGTCCCGAATTACTTGCAAACATACCCAAAGAAAGTTCAGGGATGAGCTGTAAAGCTTTAGATAAGATAAGGCGATTTTTAAAATTTTAGGTCTTTCGTATGACGCAAATGGTGATGTATTTCAGCTGAGTGGTCGCGTTTTAAGTCCGAGGCCTGAAGTACCAACCAAAAGAAATGTTTTGTCGTCAATCAGTCGATTGTTCGATCCAATGGGGTTTGCTGGCCCTGTTACAACTAAAAGCTAAATTAATCCTGCAGGAGTTATGGCGACACAACTTAGATTGGGACACTCCTTTGCCTAATGAATTGTTGCACGCTTGGGAAAGCTTTTAAAGCAAATGATGTGCAGCTTATTGGCTATTGTGACGCTTCTGCGAATGCTTATGGCTGTTGCGTTTACCTTAAAGTTACATGCAATCACCAAGTTCATATTCACCTACTTGTTCCAAATCACGGATTAACTCTATAACTTCTAAGCTAACAATACCAAAGTTAGAGTTAAATGGTGCTTTATTATTGGCTAAGCTCATAGTTAGTGTAGCTGCAACTTTAAATATTAAGAAAATTAATTTATTTTGTGATTCGAAGATTGTTTTAGATTGGCTTGATTTGCCACCTATTAAGCCTTTTGTCATGGCATTTTACACCTGGGCTTCTTAATCCTGCCGATATACTTTCAAGAGGCGCTGATCCAAAGGAGATACAGGGTAATTCTTTATGGAAGTGTGGTCCGGATTACCTGGTAAGCTGTGATAGCTATAATATTTAATTTGTCTGAGATTGAGCTCCCCTTACAAAATTCAGTTTTCGAGCATAATTTTAAAGTTGTTAGCAATGACGTCATAGAGCCATTATTTGAGAAATATTCTAGCTTGTATAAAACCATACGTGTTATGGTGTATGTATTGCGATTTATAGGCAAATGTAAGCGCAACTATGCCACCTGCAGTGAAATCTCTGTATCTGAAATTAGAGTGGCGTTGACTTCGATTATAAAAGGAATTCAGCGGTATTATTTTGTTGAAGAATTTAAATCTTTAAGCTGTAATAATAAGATCAAAGGTAACCTACAGTCACTTAATCCTTTTGTTGATTCCAATGGGATTCTTCGCGTCAGTGGTGGGTTGCGCAACGCCAATCTAGATTTTTCAACTAAATATCCTATTATATTGCCGAAATCTTGTCACATCACTAGACTCATTATAAGACAAGAACATTTATCATTGTTACACGGTGGACTAAAGCTTGTTTTAAGTCATTTACTACAAAAATATTATTTAATAAACGCTTTTAGAGAGATTAAGAGCATTATTCATAAATGTGTCGTCTGCTGCAGACATAAAGCTGAAACCTCGAAGCAGCTCATGGGATCACTGCCTAGGGATCGAGTTAACCCTTCTCGCGTGTTTGAAAAGGTGGGATTAGACTATTGCGGACCATTTGAGATCAAACAGTCATCAAAGCGGAGCAGTACGATTTCAAAAGGGTATGTTGCCTTATTTGTTTGTTTCGCGTCTAAAGCCTTGCACCTGGAAGTGGTATCAGATATGTCAGCAGACACATTTATAGCGGCATTAAAAAGATTTATTGCTCGAAGAGGAGTGCCAATGGATATATATAGTGATAATGCAACCTCATTCAAATGCGCTAACAAACAACTTAAGGACTTTTTTAAGTTGCATAACAGTAAGCAATTTCAAGATGCTGTTCAAAATGATATGCTTTAGAAGCAAATAAATTTCCACTTCATACCAGCGTATAGTCCAAATCATGGGGGTCTTTGGGAAGCTGCCGTAAAATCGGTCAAATTCCACCTAAAACGAATCTCCACCTGTAAGTTATTCACTTATGAACAATTCACTACGGTTATTTATGAAATCGAATCTATTCTTAATTCACGTCCGTTACTGGCGGTCACAAATCAGGACTCTTCAGATTTCTCTTGTTTGACTACTGGACATTTTATAATTGGTTGTTTTCTTACTGCCATTCCCCAGCCAAGCTTATCTGATATACCTTCAAACAGGTTGCGGTTTTGGAGGAGTTGTGAGCAAGTAAGGCAACATTTCTGGAAGGTGTGGTCTAGGGACTATTTATCTACTCTCAATGAACGAACCAAGTGGAAGAAAACGCTACCTAATCTCAAAAAAGGTGCAGTTGTTCTTTTATTGAATCCCAATACCCCACCTCTTCAATGGCCGTTGGCAAGAGTTATCAAAACCTTTTGTGGCAATGATGGCAAAGTCAGAGTCGTAGAACTTCAAACTTCTAATGGAAAAATACATTCCAGAGCTGTTTCGAAGATTGTGGTTTTACCGGTCGAATAATTCATTTGGAATCCTATTCAAATTTAGTTTTTTAATAATTTTGTACTTTACAGCAGCAGTGTAGCTATTTTTGTTTTATTTCGTATAATGTTGTTTGTTCAGATATGCTATTTAAACTTTATTCATAATAATTTAATGTACCTAGTATATACAGTAAGCAATAGGTAATTAGACAAATGTTAAAAATATCATTTATATAGACTGTACGTATTGCTTGCTGGCCCCCAATTTATGTCTATGACATAACTATTTGAATACTTCTTTTGAATTGTCTAACGTGTCTCTAACTGTTTTTTTGACGTCCAAATGTTACATTCTCTTGGTTGAATAAATTAATATATTATTTAAATTCAGTGAACTTTAATTTATAAAAGTACAACAAAATAGTATCTTTTACAATATTATATAGGTATATATGTGCATGTTTTTGTGTCTAAATAAACAATTTATCTATCTAAAGGTGCAAGCTTAATCCTCACGTGGAAATTTTAATGACTTGATTTTTTCTACCTAATTAGAACTAGGTCTCCATTCTGTGCGATAGATACTGAGTTCTTTACATCGCACCTTACAGTTCGAGGTAAAAAAAATACGTCTCTCCGCCCTCGGCGCATTCACGCTACAGCGCACTCCGGAACCCTATAAACTGCGGATTATTTTTATGCATGTCATCTTTCGAGTTCACTCGTTTGTGATATATTTCACTGTTTGAAGGTTGAATGCGTTCATTTTTGTAATGTGCGCGTTGGTGCTTTCAAACAAACATTTTGTGCTCAATGTAAGTATCTACGTCAAATTGTGTTTAAGGTGCATTCGTTGCTCTTACAATGTTCGCTGGTCAATTCAGTGTGACGGATGGTCTATTTAAAATTAAATAACTATGTTCTCGTTGTATTTATTGACGTTTGTTTGATGTTTCTGCATGTTGAAATATTTGTTTATATTTATTCGTATCAGAAATTATAAGATCCACAGAAAAACTAAACTTAACGAAATTGGCGATACGAACCTTAAATGGCAGTGTGTTGGACACGTTGCTCGCAAGATCATCCTTAAGGCGTAAAGGTGCTCAAGTGGCGGCCATGTACTCAATAACGCAGCGTTGCGTTGGTACGGCCCCACAGAGTGAACCTATAATCTAGAAAAGGTCTCGGGGGAAGCCGCTGGATTCGAGAAATGCAGAATTGATCTGTTTGGTAATCTTTGGAGAAAGCTTATATCCAGTGAGTGTCTTTCGGCTGAGATGATAATGATGATTCGTATTTTCAGTTGTTCTTCATGTTTTTGTAATTTAATATTTAAAAATTGGTTATTCTTATCTTAAGTATCATACAACAGTTACTATTCCAGTAAAAAATCTGAGCTAGAAAAAGCAAGTTTTACTCTTTGTGAAGTTTTAATCATTCTTAAAACAACACAAAATTATACAATCCATAGATGGACCTAAGATTTTCGTTGCACTCAATGCTAAAAACCGTGCAAGACTGTTTACACCAAGATACGACTTGTCAAATCGCAAACATATCTTGTTATACCAAAACCTTCCTCGCTGTCCAGTTTCGCTGAAACAAATTTATTTGTAAAGCTAAAGTCAGTATGACGATGTAGCAGAAATAGGTAAAAAAGGGGTACTCTCGAGGAAGACTCAATACGCAGTGTCCTTCTGTTAACATCGGACATTGCCTGTCGCACCCTTCATAATACCGCAATCAAAGCACTGTTGCTTTGCGCTTGAAATATGCAAGATAGAGATGGACTCAACTGCCGACTGTCAGTCAGATTGGCAACAACAGACTGTCAAAAAATAAACCAACGTGCGTGAAAGTTAATGCCTAGCAATTTTTGTCACCGCTCTGTTCTAAACTAAACGAGTTCACCTATATCCCTGATGTCTTCTGGTTTTGGATACCGATCCCATACTAAAGGGGCTCATTCTCCCGCGAGCTAGAGAATCGCACGCTTGTATGGCATGCATGTAATGCTCTCCTTTTCTTTTTGTAGACCCTGCAGGACTCTATGTTACTCAGACCCATCTTTGACGCTTGCCTTACGCGTTACATGATAAAAACTTCAATTCCACAATAAGTCATCTATCAGCGAGTTATGTGGAGCATATTATTAAATGATCACTCCGGCAGATTGTCGGTTATCCCGACAGTACGTTTTCTATTTCCGTGAATCTAATCGGTTCGGCGCCGATCGAGGCATGCCGCCGCGCAAAATTAGGTTACCGCTCCGCGACCGGGCCCGCGACTCCGGAATCCAATCACGACGGTGTCTGTGATTTTTGAAAAAGTTTTTGAGATTCGTTCATAATGTCAAGTCTTCGTCCCGACCGACTTTGTCCTTTAAAAGATTAAATCAATACCGAAAATCAAAATTTTACGGTAAATCGGTACTTCTTACACTTAACAAAGCACAAGTCCGATTGTGTATGGAGTACTGCAGTCGTCTCTGGGATGATTCTGTCAAATACCAACTCGCCGCACAAGAAGCCATTGGGGGAAAGAAGCTGATGAAAACCAAGCTTCACAGCTCGGTTCACCAGCGCAGTGTTGCCTGTTTATCTGTATTCTACAAGCTGTACTTCGAGAAGTGTGCTCAGGGACTGCTTGAGCTTATCCTGCAGTTTTACTATCGGGAATTTAGACGCACGGCTGGTTACCACCCTCACCTGGTTGACATTCCCACATGATATTAGGTATTGTCAATGAGCGCGTGCGCAGTGATAACATGAAAACGTCCTACGATTTTCTTCGGATCACGTCAAAACAATTAAACAATGCGAAGAGAGTATTGTATTATTGATAATAATAAAAAGAGGTTTCAAATAATGATAATTTAAAGACTAAAAGTGACAAGAGATCTTATATAGTATGTATGTATGTACTGTGTATGTGTACTATCACTATATCCGGAATAATTTTTTTGGTTGAATATATAAACTAGCGAGCAATTGTTTCGGGTAATTAAGAAAACTTCAATTTCTCTTAAAGTATGTAAGGAATAGAATTGAAAAGTCACGAAGTTTTAACGAGTTTTTATCACGCGTTAAGAAAAATAAAGTTTATCATTATTACAATTTCACATATAACTTATTTCAGAGGCTTTTCTTTCATAACTTAGGAGATATTACATTTTGTAAGTGACCCGAAACTTTTGCTCGTCAGTGTAATATCTCACCCATATATGACATATCTATAATGCAATATTATTGGATGGATCTCAGTTATCTGTGCTTAATACAAATCTAATAAGCCTAATGCACCTATTTTTCTCAAAAAAAATGTTATGATTCCTGTGTACACAAGTAATCAGTTTTATTCAACAATAACACACGTATTTCTATAAAAAGAATGAAACTATTATTATCATTTCCGCCAAAATAGTTCCACTCCAAGTTCTATAGTTTCTGACACTAAGTTTGTTTCAACGAAAGAATTCTTATCTCCCCTCGTTCGGCAACAGAGTAATTTAACTTTCCACAGAATCCAGTTTATTTCCATTTACAAAAAGTTGTTTAATTTATTTTGTTGAAGAAAACAGATGTTGTAGATAGAAAGTTTTGTTGCGGAAATATTTGATTTTTCTTGAAGGGCCTGCGTGCTGGTATGGTGTGATCTTGCCCTTGATATCTTAAGTAAACTCATTAAGAAAATTCTAATAGCGATCCTGAATTTTCCTTTGTCTAAATGAAAGGTTTATCACCTTACGTCCCTAAATCAAATGCTCGCATAGAACATAACCATCCATTGTCCACCAGTCTTTATGTATCTTAGAAAAGGTAACTAAAGGGGAAGGGCCTCTCTATCACATTGGAGA
Organism: Schoenobius gigantellus; assembly: GCA_963935595.1. NCBI lineage: Eukaryota > Metazoa > Arthropoda > Insecta > Lepidoptera > Crambidae > Schoenobius > Schoenobius gigantellus. The sequence continues at coordinate 46,932,906 of OZ012540.1, forward strand.
AGATTTTTCTAGCCACGAGAGGGATCGTCATAACTCCCTAAGAGGATACTGCCAGCACTTAACCAACAAGTTGTATGAAAAAGTATTGTATATCATTTATATAGTCATAGCACACACACAAAATAATAAATCATCTTTACACGTCATTGTCACGACGTTACAACTTGCGATTTTTAACCCCTGCCGTGGTGTAATGGTTAAACCGCCCAGTATTGATCTGGTAGTCACAGGTTCGATACTCCACGAGGCAGATGTTTTTCTGCTTGGTTTGGTTAGTGGTGGGGCTTGTGAGCCCGCCTCGCAAGCTCCTAACTGTCTAACCTTTGTCGCCAAAATAACAATAATAATAGCGTTATTGTTTCCAAAAATGATAATAATATTTACTATCGATCTCACTGCAAAAAAAAATGTATATTTTTTCTATCGTGTGCTTTTTCTCCGTAATAAAATTAATAAAATTTTATATAGAACTTTACATTTTCTGTAAAAATGCTAAATAAATTGAAAAATTAATAAATCAGTAAATAAAATAATGTTCTATGGCCGAAGTGGTCAAGGCATCGACGACGCGAGTCCAACCCCTGCCCGAGACGATTTTTTTATTTATTTTTTTATTTAATGATTTATTCACTTTCTAATAATTTATATATTCAAAAGTAACTTTTATAATTGATTGAGAACACCTGAGATCCCATGCGAGCTGTTACGGAATTTTCGTCGATCGAAATATCAAGGGTTAAGAAGAAAGTCCTCTAAACTTCTTTCTTAACTGGCATCTCCCAATACGCAATCTAATTATTGCAACATTCAACTTTATAGGCCGAGTAGTTTCGAGAATTCGTGGTTATATGCTATATAGCACTGTACGAGATCTTTTGGAGATGTAGGCTACTGTATACTTAACAACAATCAATCCAAGTGGAATGTTTAAAACATGACCGCGTCCAAAATATAAGCGAAGGTCATCTGCATCTGATGCCTCAGAACTTCAACGCGCCGAATTATTATGGTAATTATTGTAATTAGCCGGAAACTTAGGAAACAAACTTGGCAACAATTTATAATTTCCTCTTGTCTGATACCCGGGATCTGTTACGATCCATTACGCTGCGAAGAATACCAAATCAAGCTGCCGAGTCAAATTCATTTTCAGTGTATATACGAAAATTTGAGTCCAGTTGTACTGATGAATTTAAGGTGCTCGGCTACCTACTTTGCGTTTGCACTGCTGTTGAACCCACATCAACAAAGTTGACGCATCGGAGCCTTAATTACGAGGGTGAGCCTTTTTCGTGCTGCCTTGAGCAAGTTTGTATTTATCCGTGACACTGCGAGCAGAACTGTTTGGCCCTAACTTTGCTCGCTGCATAAATAGCTGCTAACTTTCTACTTGCGTATGCATAAGCGAGTTACGCTTTTAACACATCATCAAAGAGTGGCATAATTGCATTAAGCTCAGAGCTAGAACAATAATGTGGGCGGGTTTTAGGCGACTGTGTTGAATTCCATTAGCTAGCAGCTAGCTTTTAAAAGCGCTACCCTGGGCAGTGGAAGGCAATTAGGAGGTTCATTGAATAATAATTTTAGATTGAATTAAGGCGACCCATGTCCGGTGTCGCTTTTCGAGGGTCGCTGAAGGACACGTTTTGACACATACGTGTAGAATGTCTGAATAATTTATCGTCAAGTTCGTAATAAGCAATTTTATACAAGTCACCAATTCTTGCCTCACATTTCTCGACGAATAGCCAATGAACTACGTTAGTACGGTAAAAATTTTGCTTTATTTATTTAATCTTTAGTTTTGATCATATAGCCTCAACAAATATCCTTCTTTTCAATTTAAGATTTGCTATATCTGTGTTACATAAAAAAATAAGTTTTACATTAGATATTATCTTCGGTATGTGTATTGCAGTAATTTCCCTTAGACGCCTCAGGAACGAAATGTCGCTTTACCACAACAGTATGTATCATGTACTGAATGAATAATATAACACGCCAGGAGCCTTTACACGTCACGTGCGCTGGATACGGACCGCATCACGGGAATTGACATTTATGAGTGACGTCTCGCGAGAGTCTTCTGTTTCTGTTTTACGGGGCTAAGTCCGCAGACTTTGGCCTTTTAACCAGTCGGTCTTTTGAGGTAATTTAACTATCGCCTTGAAAGTGACGTACGTTAAGTAAATAAAAGTAATTTTGGTCTTCGATATTTACATGAGAACGGGAAAAGGAGTTAAGACGTAATGAGAAAAAATAATTTTAAAAATGCTCCAAAGAAGAAACATCTTAAGTGTTTCGCTATGAAATTGATTATATGAGGGAATTAGAAGAAAAAATCATACAAACATGTTTTTGGTATATTTCTGAGTGATTACAAATTGTATTGTTATTAAACTTCAATTAGACACCCGACAAACCTTGACTTGGTAAAAAAAGTAAGTAAAATTTTTGTATTAAAAAATAATTATAAATATTAAGTTTATTAAGCCAATTTTATTTGGTACTAGCTGCACAAACTCGTTGCTTGTATTTTTTGACAAATATTAATTCATTGGTATTGCTTGAATTTTCCGGAATGTTAGAATGTTGTTCGGTTTCCCAAAAAAATCAGAAAACGTCGGGTTACTACAACTCTCTGTTGTTGTTCTAATTAATTTAAAAAACATTCGAGCATTACGCATTTTACAAACGCTAACACAATGTAATGTTTTCGGACACACGAACGTATGCTCCCGAATTATATTGTGGCGCGTGGAACCATTTTTCATCTAAAGTGCGCCTGAATTCCGGGACTGGCCACAATTTACCTGTACAGACGACATTTTTTTAGGTAAACTGAGTACTGAATTTCATGTTTGGCCATGTATGATTGATTTTATGGGTGCGATAGAGTGGTAGAAGCTCGTATTTTGTGATAAAGAGTGCAGTGTGCACATTTTGGAACTTGTATGTTATTCTAAATCGTGTTAACTCATGGAAATTGGAATATGTATATTTAAAGTACGTCCTTATAAATTTGTGATCAAATTCTGCCGGATATCGAAGGACACTTCCAGCGCAACTTATTTATTAAGCTCTTTATTCTAAAAAAGTTTCTACAATGAAATATACCGTACTAACTGCAATTGCCTGCGTTATCTTCCGCTTGGAATTTGCGAGTTCAGTTATAATCATATCACATTTTTTCTAAAAACACGTTGAAATTCGGAGTACCAGGTAACCTATATCCTTCCATAGACAAAGCTACTTTCAAATTCAAAATATATGTAGGTAATTGAGATATTGTACCATTGACGACGCTTTCTTAACGCTACAAAAGGTGACCTTCTTGCAAAGATCATTTTTTTATTGCAAAAAGTTGGCAAACAAGCAAACTGCTCACCAGATGGTAAGTAGTAACAGTGACCTATAGTACATGTGGCTCCTATGAAATTCGCAGCAAAGCTGCAACCCCCACAAGAACTACAGTGTACGTTGCCAACTTGTGACTTAGGATGTAAAGTCACGGGTATCTTACCCTTCAAACTGGAACACAGCAATGCAAGCACTGCTGCTTTGAGGCAGAAATAGGTAAGACGAAGGTAGTCAAGCACACGACCCTGGCACAGAGTCTCTACCAGTAAACAAGGGGTAGAAGAAAGATGCCAAAATTCTCATTTCAAAATACAATAATTTTGCAACAATCTAAGTCTCTAATCAAATTGCACATGTTAGTACTTAATACTAATAATACCAAATTTCCATTTCTGCGTTATGATTATTTTAACAAGAGGCAGAGGAGACGCAGAGGCAACCTGGCCAACACAATATATTTTTAATATAAAATATATAAAAAAAATAGAACAAGACAATTACATGAGCAAGTATAGCTTTATAAATAAAAAAATCAAAAATACAAGCAGAGTGGGACTCTACCTCTATCTTACCTATTTTTACCGCAATGCAGCGGTGCTTGCATTGCAGTATTAGGATTTGAATCGTAAGGCAAGCAGTGAAATTACCAGGTTCTGTGATTTTACAGCTTATATCACAAGCTGGCATCATTTCACACGGGAGAGTCATAAGGTGACAATACACGAACGCAAATGCATAATCTTGAAAGGATAACAGCATCTTTTATCACATTCGTGTCGTATATACATATAAAATTAGTTAAACGATTATAGATCGCTTTGTCCAACGAACCGAAATGTATATTTAATTTGCCCACTGCGGCAACACTCGCCGACATACCTACTGCTATCCCATACCGGAGGTACCTTTTAGTAAGCATTATAAATGCAGAATGCCCCGCCCGGATAAGAATTTGTTGTGCCCTTTGTGCTGATTAAATGAAACATGTTAGAAAATGTATGTACAGCAGAGTACACCACTAATCCGATTCAAACTCATACTGAAAATTGTTTATTCAACGTAAACTTTTACAGGTAGGTACTTATTTAAAAATTCATTATGAGGTGTGTAAATATACATACATATATTTCAGTTTAAAGATAAAGACGGGCAGTGAATTTACTGGGTGCGGTGACTTGACATCTTATGTCACAAGTTGGCAACGTACATTGTAGATTTGTCTTACAGAAACCCATGTAAGCGACTGTACCTAAACACTTACCATCAGGCGGGCAGCCCGCCTGTTTGCCAACTTAGTTATATAAAAAAATGTAATAATCACAAAATGTATTCCTTTACCAAGAAGTGCTGTTAATTGTGTTCTTATCATCACTGTAATAAGATTTGGTTCACCAGAAGGTCGCTGGTGAGTCTCGGTTCAGCAGTCGGAATATGTCAGCTAATGTGATGATTTCATGAGAACCATTAAAGTTCTAAACAAAACCCGTAATATGCTAGAATTATCACAGCTCATATGTCCCCACCGAGGGGCTCGAGCCTACCCTATCGTTATCCTTATCGTTAGGGTGATTAGGCCTTAGTCAACCACGCTGGCCCAGTGCGGATTGGTCGACTTCACATACACCATTGAATTTCTTCGCAGATGTATGCAGGTTTCCTCACGATGTTTTCCTTCACCGTAGGAGCGTCAGACAAATGTACATATGAACGAAAAACACATTGGTACATGGCGGCTCGAACCCGGACCTCCCGATTGGAAGGCAAGTGCCGAGTCCACAGCGCCACCGACGCTCCGAATATGCTAGAATGCAGACATCTATTTGTTCCGAAGATCGCATAAACAAATACAATTCCACGTGTCAATTGATTAAACTGAGTACGTCTCAGTATACTAATAAAATGAACACACAAACAATGCTATTCAATGTTCACTGGGTGACATGAAAAGTACATAAGTATCGACAGTTGATAAGAAAATAAAAACAAGAGCAGCCTTGGATGCGTTGAATTAGGTTGTACACAAGGGAAATTACAATTTTTCTCAGTGCACCCGGTAAGCATTTGCAGATGAAGGAATTTTACTCCGCACTGTGTTTCTCATGTTTCTCTATTTTTTTATTAAAACATCTGGAGAATGGCTTTTCAAGTCTTTGTAACGACACTCAATACTTAATACAAATAATCGACACTCAATACTATTTTTTTAAGGATAGCAACCCGTTATAATCGAATTTGTAAAAATGATACATTCTGTTACTTTTACTATTATTTAAGTACCAGTAGGTACCTGGACAAGTAATAAAAATAGAATTTCCTCAATTCCCACGGGAACAGGTACTATGAGGGGATAATCCCATTTTGAAACCAACTGGTCCGATTTCAAAAATGCTTCACCAATGAAGCGCTTACTTATACTCAGTGGTGTGTGGCATGTTTTGTCTTTGTGGCGAGAACAACGGGGGTAAAAAATCAAATCACCGCTTCGTTTTTAAAAAAACAGCAATGGAATGCTTAGTTTTAAGGGAGTGGTATGTGGCTCATTTTGTCCCGGTAATCCCACTGGAATGGGAACTACCGAGGAAAATCCTGATACAGAAACCACCACTGCCCTGGCATGAACATTTAGGACATTAGAAAACAGGGGATGTAAGTTTATATATATCCATCATTTCTGTAATTTTTTATTATATAGGAAACAGCAATAAGTAAAACCAGCAAAATCAAGTAGTTTACGCTGGCAAAGCAAAGCCACAAACGGGAAGTAATTTATACTGTTATAAATCAATCAGTGTAATCTATTTGAAATTCGTTAAAATAACGCTTTCATAACGCGTACATTTGGACGAACCTCCGAAACGATGGGCCATTATTGTAACTTAACTAATTACTTCGCCTTCTAATAAATCCAGAACCGATACGTTACAGCCACAATAAATTTTATTTGCCGCCAGTGCTTTTAAATAAATAGAAGTGTTTATTGATTATGTTTTTGAAGTACCAATAGAAGTGGGTAAAATTCTAGATATAAATTATTGTCTTTGTATTTCTGTAGGGTCTTTGAAGATATTAACGAAGTTAATATATTATTAATGTTATTCGAGAAAATATTAGACCAGATTTTCCCTTTTTATTTGCTGGTCCTAACAAACATCATAACTCATAATAATGTTATTGTGTCGCATCATATGTGACGTATTTTTTGGTCAATTATTATGGCGAAACATAGTTTGCGGACACAGCTAGTTTCTTTATACAAATCATCAACATTATATTAACAGCTCATAATCATCCCCACCAAGGGGCTCGAGCCTACCTTAGGTTAGGGTGTTTGGACCTTAGTCAATCACGCGGGCCCAGAACGGATTGGTCGACTTCACATACACCTTTGAATTTCTTCGCAGATGTATGCAGGTTGCCTCACGATGTTTTCCTTCACCATAGGAACGTCAGACACATGTATATTATTATGAAATTTGTAAAACGAAAAACCCATTGGGATGGTAGTCTCGAACCCCGGGCCTCCATTGGAAGGCAAGTGCCGAGTCCACAACGCCACCAACGTTCCTACAAATCAGTGAAACATAATATGTAGTGAAATAATTAACTTTAGTAAATAAAGATACACTTATTTCCTTGTAGCAGAAAATTTTCTCTATTAATATATTGTGTATCGGTAACCATAAGACGACTCAGTCGGTACTAAAGTCGTCGGCGCGGGCCCTTTGGACCCACCATGACCTCTGTCTTACCTATTTCTGCCGCCAAGCCAGCGGTGTTTGCATCGCAAAAAGTAATTTTACTTTCTTAACAGGCAGAAAAATACTTGGTACTTCGACTTTATATTTTCTGTCACAAGATGGCAACGTACCCAGTCCTTAGGTGGACCGTTGGAAGGAACCGTCCTTGTAGGTCTTGTAGATTAGCAAATCTTACAGATACCAATATCCACCGTCCATCAGGTGGACTGCCGGCTTGTTCGCCAACTTAGGTGTAATAAAAAAGATATGTTGGTTCCAAATGTACAACGAATGGGACAACTGGATAGTTTGCCTTTCAGTTATGTCAGAATTGCAACAAACATACACCGTGTTAAGATAAACCAAGTTTTAATTTATGATGCGTACCTGCTTTTTCATGTTCAGCACAAGGTTGTCAAACCAGTTTTAACAGTTCAATTCACACGTTGCAATGTAAAACATTCGAAAATGATATTGAATATAGTACACATGTCAATTTAAAAAATAGTTTGTTGTAAAAATGTTACGGGTTAAAGCGGTGTTGAATAAAATAGTCTGACAATGTTAAAGTCGTGGTTCTGTTTCGCAAGTGACATGGTACAATTTCTCTTTTCTAGAGCTGGGCCATTTTACGAGTAAGCGTCATAAAGACCTCTCATCTCCGATCGCATAGCGTAGACATGCAAAATTCATGTAAATCTTACACCGCTCAGAGGCCGTAATGTGACGAATAGTATTCAACAAAAATACTACCTACGCAACCGAAGATAAGCGGCGTAAATTCAGTTTGTATGTGGCCCGGCCTTTATCTGTGTAGGTTTTGAAGAATGTTTTATTTGTTGCCGTTTTCACAGGACACTTGACTGACGTGTTACGTTTCCTTTATGTCCGCGACGTGTTCTGGAAACGTGTTTGCAATATTTCTTTATAATGGCCTTTTGGGCTTTTGCAGATAGAAATAAATAACACGATATGTTAACTATTAATATACTTTTTTATATTTCTTATAGCATTTTTGATGCCAAATAAATTGAAAAAATATTAGTTCAATTCAAGAAAAACAATCACTCCTAATAGGATTCGCGCCTTTGTATTCAACATACTGTGTGGGCGCCATCGGGGATTTATCCAACCCGAAGAAAACTCTACTGTATTGATCTCTTTAACTTTTTACTGGATTAAAGCAGCAGTGCTTGCATTGCTGTGTTCCGGTTGGAAGGGTAAGAATGGCACTGGAATTACTGGGGACTTTACATCTTAAGTCAGAAGTTGGCAACGCACATTGTGGTTCTTGTGGGGGTTGCAGTTTTGCTGCGAATCTCACAGGAACTACGTGTATTATAGGGTCTGTTAGCACTTACCACCAGTTTGCTTGTTTGCTAACTTAATTGCAATAAAAAAACTTCGCTAAGCCAATATCAACCACTTATTTAAAAATCTTTGCAGATTTCATTACATCCTTGTTAATGATAAATAGATACATTTTTATTGACCAAATAAATGCGATTCTCCATCACCTCATTTGAATGTAAATTAGGTGTGATCCGAAATATGCTTGGATTCATTAACTATAAACAAGTTTTAGGATGTTAAAAAGAACCTTTTCTTTTTATGAACAGAAGATATACATAACATTAACTCAAATATAACTGATATAATTAATCGAGTGCCTTATATTGTATGACATGATGTAATCCATTATAAGAAAATTAACAAAGAAATGTTGTCACTTCCTGGACTGGAAGCCTCCCAGCTTGAATAGTCAAAGTTGTGAACTAATTTATGCTGAGTCAGAATACCTTAATATTTTTGTACATTATAAAATTCTGAATAAATAAATTTAAAAAGCTATTTTGTAATTTACTAAAATGTTGATTCAAAACTAGGCTGGCTACCATCTGTGATCTGTGATTTTCCCCCTATAAAAATGTAAGGCCAAACCCACTCTGAAATCCTGAAATTGAAATAGCATTCAATTCGACGATGGATGGATTTAGTTGATCAGAACACCCGGGGCTAGGTTCCTGCTCTGATTAAATTTTACAATGGCCATAACTAAAACTGACGTAAATAACGGATTCATTTCAAAATGAAATCGCAACCGGAATTAATGCTCTCTCGATTTTAAAATATATTATTCTGTGTGTTATCCTTAAAATTTTCAGATTTTTAGTGTTGTTATTCTCTCTTTAATTTGTGTCATTGGTGTATCTTAACAAACAAGTGAATTTCATACTATTTTCTTTTTTTTTTTATTTAAATCTTACTCCATTTGTTTGCTTTTTTCTACTGAATCGTTTGAAGTATATTTCTCTTTGTTTACGCTCGAGGAAGAGCGAGTGGCAACACTGCATTATAGTCTGTGCAGGCAGTGTGAGCCTGTGGCGGCCGGCCGCATGTAACATGTCAGTCAGTCGAGTCGAATACGAAATGACATTGAAATAGGTTATGATGATTGGGCGACGAGTTTTCGTTTTGAGAAATATATAACAAATAGTATTGCGCGGCGCACCAAGTGATTGTTGGTGCGAGGTTCCGCCAAGATTTAGTGTCGGTGAATAGTGTACCAAAGTTTTTGTGTCCGTCAATGAGTTCGGGTATTGGTGGCCTAATAGGCAAGTGTACCATCCGGTTCGGTCAGACAGCAGCCCTTCAGGAGCCGCGACTTCCTTCGAGCTAGCTCAGGAAGTCCACCGGCTACATACGGAGACCGAACGGATCCAAGGTAAATAATACCAATTTTCTAGGAGCTGGTAGTCGGTTATGAAATTCAGAATCATTATTCGGTGAAACGCCGACGTGGTGGAGTCTACTTTGGGCACCACCACTCTTTCTTGTTATATTTCCATAGGAAATAAGTTAAAATATTTTATTCATATTTGCAGTTATTCAAAAAACATAAATCTAATAGATGTAAATTGAATAAATGAAAAATTATAGGTAGGTAGACTGTTTGGATTCTGGAGCCATTTTGAAGATATTTAATGGAGATTTTGAAGTGTGTGTTACTTGAAAAATAATAATCGTTAAAACAGTAATTTTTCAGATATGACGTAGTAGATATATCATTATCTACGTCATATCAAAATACTTAAAATTTCATTTGTTAAAATGTATATTCATCATCATCATCATCATTTCAGCCAAGAGACGCCCACTGCTGGACATAGGCCTCCCCCAGGGATCTCCAAACCGATCGGTCCTGCGCCTCCCGCATCCAGCGGCTTCCCGCGACCTTCACCAGATCGTCGGTCCACCTTGTGGGGGGCCTACCAACGCTGCGTCTCCCGGTACGCGGCCGCCACTCGAGGACCTTTCCGCCCCAACGGCCGTCAATCCTGCGAGCTATGTGTCCTACCCACTGCCACTTAAGGTTTGCAATTCTTTGGGCTATGTCGACGACTCTAGTTCTTCTACGGATCTCTTCATTTCTGATGCGATCGCTTAGAGAAACCCCGAGCATAGCCCTCTCCATTGCCCTTTGAGTGACATTGAGCCTTCTGATGAGACTCATTGTAAACAGCCACGTCTCAGTTCCGTACGTCATCACTGGCAACACGCACGAATTGAAGACTTTCGTCTTAAGACACTGCGGTAGATTGGCCGAGAATATGCTGCGTAGCTTCCCGAACGCTGCCCAGCCGAGTTGGATTCGTCGATTTACCTCTTTCTGGAAGTTGGACTTACCGAGCTAGACTATTTGTCCCAGGTAAACATATTCGTCAACAACTTCCAGTGTAGAGCCGCCAACCTTCACAGGAGTGGGTACTACATGGGAATTCACCATAATTTTGGTCTTGTCCATGTTCATTTTAAGACCCACTTGTTGGGAAACTCTACAGAGGTCTTCGAGCATTGTGCCTAGATCTTCCACGGTCTCAGCCATGACCACGATATCATCGGCAAAACGAAGGTGAGTCATGTACTCGCCGTTTATGTTGATGCCGAGTCCTCTCCAGTCCAAAAGCTTAAATACATCCTCCAGCGCAGCTGTGAACAGCTTCGGCGATATAACGTCACTTTGTCTCACACCTCGCTGAAGTCGTATTGGTTTCGAGTTCTGGTCCTGAAGGCGGACTGACATAGTAGCGTTTCCGTACAATGACTTCAACACTTGGATGTACCGGTAGTCTATTTGGCACCTTTGGAGTGACCTAAGCACGGCCCAGGTCTCGACAGAATCGAAGGCTTTCTCATAGTCCACAAACGCCAAGCATAGTGGCAGATTATACTCCTCGGTCTTCTGTATAACCTGCCGCAGCGTATGAATGAATTATTAGTATAAGAAATGTATATTAACTTATACTAATAATTGTTCGAGTATATTTAAAGAAGTAACTAATAGAATAATAAAAAATGTAAAACTAAATACATTGCATTAGAAAATATATGAAAATTTCACAATAGAAAAAACCTCACAGGTTCTTCACCGCTACAAGTATGCCAAGCAGGCTGGTCTAATTACCTCGCTGAAGAGCAAGATGTACAGCCAGCTTCAAAAGTAGATAAGCATTTTTAGCAGATTTAGTACGATATCACACCAACTATTCCTTTTATTTAGTATGGTTACACCTATATTGCATTGTTAATAGTTGGTGTGACATAGTACTAAAATGGTTATCTACTTTTGAAACCGGCTGTACCTATTATGTAATATCTGTGGCAAGACTAATTCTCTGCGCGAGAAAAAGACATGTCTTCTTATCGCACGTGGTGTCCGACAGACGTGTCGGGATCTCTTTGTAGAGAGAATTTTCTTTTGTTAATTATAAAATAGTATTAACTAGCACATTTTACAAAATAGTACACCATTTTAAAACAAAATGAAGTAAAAATTACCGTAGGAATCACAAAATGAATCATTTCTCGGTAGCCATCTTAAACTGTTCGCAATACGATTAGGAATCATCTATCAATTTGTTACGATTCGGCTTAAATCATATTGAATACTAGTGGGCCCGGCAGACGTTGTCCTGCCCGATTCCAGCGCCACCAACCAGGTCTAACTTTACGTTTAAACCTTCCTTGAACCTATTCAAATACACACAGAAAATTTCGTAAGAATCTGTCGAGCCGATTCAGAGTTTTTGCGAGACAAACACACAGCGTTTCATTTTTATATATAAGAGAAGAAGAAGATTAGTAATTTATTATTCGAATTCGAGACTAAAATTCTTGTACTATTGTCAAAATTTAGAGAACACATTTTTAAAATCAAAATGATTGTCAACTCAAGTAAGCTGTCATGTCAATGAACCGGATCACTGCACCTGTTATTCTGTGTAGTTTACTCTTTAATTTTACTGAAACGGGGTTTGCACATCAATGAAAAATTTAGCCAATTTTTTTGGCGGTAAGTCATACAGCGATACTAAGGTTTTCAAATATTGTAAATGGATTCATATAAGGGACCATTTGGACCCTTTTCCGCTTTACGGGTATTTTTGTAATACCGTGTAATATTTTATAATTATATGTTCCCGTTCTATTCTCGATAGATCTCCCTACACAAATAGTTAACATACCACTGACCACTCCATACTGGGACTGTTATTAAGTATAAACTGTTTTTTCATAGACGCCATACCGCCTGCATGTCATGGCCATTGGTTTAGGCTATCGGCGAAGGAAATGATTGATGGTTGCTTACACGATGGATAGCATGGTTACTCGGACGGATTGGTTTTGAGCCCGCGTATAAGGATACGCCCAGATAAATTATATTCCCGGAACATGTTAAAATAACGGCACGGGATAGGGAGTATCGTGTCAAATTTCAGTCGTAAATTTATGTGTACATATAAGATCATATTAAAAATATAATGTTTATATTTCATGTTCTGCATATGTAGAACTACCTTAAGGAGTAAGAGAGTATAATAATAAAAAATAAATAAATCTATATAAATAAATTCAAATTCAACATGCGAATGTAAATGTGATGATTTATATTGACTAAAAAGTTTTAACTGCGTTCAAACTGACACAAGCATTGGTTTACTAGGGGGCCTCAAACACTGTAATGTATTAGTTTAAAAATAATAATCTATTTTCATGTTGAAGTGATTATAAATATGACGAAATATTTTGTGTCATACGTTGGTCTATTCATCGCATAAATATTTACATCAATACTTGAACATAGAAATTGAGATTATTAAACAAATCAGTTACTAGATTAGATACCTGCCATTATTATTTCGAGCATTGAGGTCCACGTGTGTTCCTTATACTCGTATTGGGTTGTATAAAAATCCCTTAGTCGGATCCTACAACATCAAGGAAAAGGGAATACTGAAAATACACCTGTAATGTAATCATACAGACGAAGATAGTCTCTAAGTCTAAGTTTGAAGACTCAAAATATTACTAGACCGCGGAAGTGACGAAAATGTTTGCTTTCACAATATGGAAAAAAGAGGCGAACTAACGAACCGAAAATTAAGACACCTTCGAACTGCTTGATCAAGTGTTTTGAGGTTTTCATACAAACTTATATCAACGTGGAATTTGATTTACGAAGGCCACACATAGTCAAAATAAGATTACTAATGATAAAAATCGATTATAATAATCGAGAAAAAAATCAATTTTACCATCATACATAATCAACTTCTGACAGACTCCCTAAGTAAGACTCCTTCACAATTAACACCAAAAACAATCAACATTCATACATCGCTGCATTATATCGCACAAATTAATAAATCCTATCAAAGGCGCACTCTAATTCCATCATTTGTACCCGTTCCTATGTAATTGCCGCCGAGGGCGCAATCAGCCGCAGACGTCACCAGGTGTCCGATATTGACAATAATTTCAAATTCATTTCGTTCGCGAGACTGCGGCTCTAGGCGGCCATGCCATAAGGTGGCTTAATATGGTGGCATCTCCAATGCCACCATTTGCATTTTATTGCCAAAGTTTCTGGTCGCCGAACGGCCTATTTTTATGGTAAACTTATTCAAATCCACAACGTCGTCATAAATCGACTCAAAGGGGTACGGCATGGCATGCAACGACTCCGTAGGGTTGCCATTTGGGAGGTTTTCAAATGAATGAAATGCAACATTGTTGTATGAAAAAAAAATTATACTACAAAGTTGGTAAATGGCGGCCTATAGAACATGTAGTTTCTGTGGGATTTAGTTGCAAATATACAATTTCTACAAGGCCCTCAATGTAAGTTGCCACCTTCTGATATACGGTGTCAAGTCACAGAAAGTGCGAAACCATTTCACTGCGTGTCTTACTATTCAGCCCCCTAAACATGATCGCTCAAAACAATATTAAAACCGCACTGAGAGCGAGATGACGTTATATGCAGCAAGAGCGGCGTCTCTGTTACAATATTGTTTTACCTGGCTACAAACACCACTGGAGATGCTTGGCAGCCGAAATAGGTAAGGTAGAGGTATCAACGCAGATGATTCTATTCTAGTACCTCTCTCTCTGACTGTCTGACGAGTCTAACTAGTCTCTCTATCTCTCGTAATTATAATGATTTACAAAATTCAATGCACTACAACATTGATATTGGTTTTAATATAATAATAGTTGTTATTTTCTTTTTTATTAATAAAATATCAATTATTTATATGTAAATATCAGCAGTCAAATGTAGTCATATTACTTCGTAAGAATACGTATAGACAAACTTAAACATAAGTTCATCTATCAGAGCTCCCAGAAACATAAATTTCAAAAAACATGGTCAATTTCTCTATGAACATTTGCCTAGGTATCAATATTAATTCTCATTAAGCGTTTTGTTTGTTTTATCGCATTGAATATCAGAAATTATAATAACATAACATAATCTCCAAAATTTGACATTACAGTTCCCACATGAAGTCACCTTGAAGGGCTTGCCTGTAGATGCACATAAACTGAAGATACTTTGTAATCTTTGCAAAGCAATCCCGGCATTGGTGCTATCTCACTAACCACAAAGATCTTAAAAACCCATATGCAGTATATTGTGAAAAATCGTAAAATAATTGCACAGTACAATGAACGCAAGTATACCGTTAAGTCCTCAGAAGAATAACTATTGTTCTGAGTACATTATGTACATATGAAATTCGTGAAACGAAATACACATTGGTACATGGCAGGATCGATCGCAGGCCTCCCGATTCTACTCGGGGCACAGTCCAGTGCCGAGGCCACAGCGCCACAGTTTAAAATTTGGTAATGATGAAACAATAAAATATTACCAAAAGTACAACCAATCAAAAGTAAAACCAAGGAAAAAATATGTCAGTATCCTATACGTAAACTAATATTTATAATTAAAATATTCCATCAAATAAATGTCCATGTTTTTCGTACAATATTATATCGACTTAATTAGATGTGTACACCAGAAGTGTATGTGTGGTGAGGAGCGTAACCTATCCAAAAACAAAAGCGGAAATTTTTATTCTATTACTTCTGTATATTATAAAAAAATCCCTAAAGATCTACGGGATTTTAGGATACGTTATATTTTTTTTAATTTCTTTCTTTTTAATTTGGTGTGAATCGTGAGTATAATTAGTACAAAACTTTTGAAATGAGATCAAGAAAAATATGAGGTGATATAATAAACAGACCTTTTCTTAAATTTACGGACTCAGAAAACAATACAAACAAAAACACTTAAGTACACATTTCATATTCAATTCTATTCTTGTTCAAACAATGTGACATGCCTTCCGAAAATGGCGGAACACCAAAAATCACTTTTGTTTAGCAAAATGGCGGCTCGTGCTCGTCAAAATTAGTAATTTCTTGAAAATGTAACACAATTCAATGTAACTTGAGCATTATGATAAAGCATATTGTTCGAGTTCATGTTGTCTTTTAGATGACATTGTTCCTCATGCGAAATGTCACAAGGGAAGTAAATAAGGTAACATTTCCCTTAATCCAATTATGTCAAAGTATGTACTTGCGGGATATGATAAATGTATAAAACAGTAATGCATTTTATATTTATGATAATTGTCTATGGCAGTGATGGGGAAACCACGGCCCGCGGACCATCTCCGGCCCGAGAAGCGTTGAAATCCGGCCTGCGACCATCAAACAAAAACAGTTCCACATGTTACATGTCATGTCCCTATAAAGATCAGCGCTCCTCGACTAGAAGGTTTACAGCTAACTTTAAAGTTTAATTTAATTACAATTTGCAATTTCTTTATTAATTCAATAGCACAATAAATTAGTGTTTCAGAAAATATATATATCAGGATTTTTATTTCAGTAAATAATATAGCCAAGAATGCAACAACTTGGCCCGCTATTAATTTTATTAGTCAATTTTGGAACGAGAAGGAAAAAGTTTCCCCATGCCTGGTCTATGACAATGATCGAGGAAGGCAATTACAAAGTTTATACGTTAACTATTAGTAGAATGCCTTTAATATTACAATTCTAAAGGCTGCAACTTGAATGTGGTTAAAGGCAGCAATTTTGGCAATAAAATGCAAACATTAGTTTTCTGGGAATCTTATGTTGACTTACTGTTTCGATAAAAGATTGTACCCGAGCGTAACACGAGTGGTAGCACACGAGTACCCATCGCCAGACCCTGAGTTGGTAACAAAAAGACAACTTCAGGTGTATACTCTTTTGAATACAAAAAGAATGTTGAAAATCGGTTCACAATTGGCGGAGAAATCGGTGAACATATTTCTACAAAAAATGATACAGTCGAATATAACTCCTCATTTTATAAAGTCGGTTTAAAAGGTGATTCTATACCTGTTCGGAAATTAGTAAAGTCATCACGAGAAGAGCATGTAATACATTCGGAAGTTCTACTTTTTAACTAACATCAGAAGAAGCAGGAGGTTTTTATTTCAACTGCATGTTTGTTACCTCATAACTCCGTCATTTACTAACCGATTTGGATTTTTTTTTCTGAGCGAGTATACTTCCTACTTGATCCCACTACCGTTAAGCGAAGATCTGGTGTTGGAATCCCAGGAAAATCTAGGGAAACCCTTAAAATTTATGGACAAGTCCATAGACCTGTTTCATGTTTTTTTCTGAAGATATTTTGCGTCAGTTAGTCATGAGCCGAGCTTATGATGGAAGGATCCTTGATTAAAAGGAGTAAGTGATTAGATTTTTATGGTTCCATACCCTAAAAGGAAAAAAACGGAACCCTTATAGGATCACTTTGTTGTCCGTCCGTCCGTCTGTATATCTGTCAAGATCCTTTATCTCAGAAACGCATAGAGGTAGCGAGTTAAAAATTAAACCATATACTCAGCTCTACAATATCTTGAAGTTATGAAAAATTAAACCTTTAAGATAACGTAAAAAAGATACAACCATTTATGGCGCAAAAAACGTATTCTTCGATACGCTTAAATCAAAATTTATAGGATACCTACTTCCCGTTGACCTAGAACGATGAAATTTGGCAAGAAGCAAATTCTTAAAGCACATATTAAGAAAAAATCTGAAAACCGAAATTATAGAAGTTTGTACGGAACCCTTGGTGAAAAAAATGGACACGCCAACTCGCACTTGACCGGTTTTTTATTTTAAATACAATTAACGCATTGACCTTTAATTGTATTATTTCACGGTGAGCTGGTACCAAATTTACTAAAGAGATAAACTAAAATATTTTACGAAACCGAAAACCGGCTTCATCCATAAAGTTTATTATCATAAATCATAAATCATTTTATTAGTGTGATTTTCGGTACATAATAAGGTCTTAACTAGAAATTGGATTCTCAAAAATCTACCACATGGGTGTTAGTGTACATATAAAATCACATAGGTAGTCACAAATTAAAAAGCTAATAAAACAAAACTCAAAAATAACTCAAAAACAAAAAGAAGTTAAAAATAATGAAAGAATACACACAACATCACATTTTTTTTTAAGTTGGTGCCAATATTGATTATTGTTTATCCGCACCGACTTCAAAATTTTTAAAAAAATGTGCTGTTGTTTGTATCATTATATTATTTTTAACATTTTTGTGTTAGCGAGCTGAGTTCTTATTTTTATGTGAAATATTATTTTTGTCTACTTTTTACAAGCTTTATTTACTTTCACCTGTCCCGTGTCTGTAATGAAATCTTGCAAGCTAAATTTGACCCTCTTCCTGGTTTCCGATTAAGCTGAAATTTTGCATGCATACCTATGTACGAGTATATCGCGTGACAATGCAATGATAAAAGCTTGTTTTATTATTTTTTTTACTAATAAATAAAATCGACATTTACAGAGGAGACGTACAAGTGATACTGACAAAAAAGTTAAGAAGTTAATATTAAGGAAAACTATATATTATATAATAATGATAGACGTTCGATGTCACCGGTTGACACCCCTGCTATTGACGGGAATGGGCGACATTAGGTAGTGATGCGCAGTTCAGAGTAGGGTAAGGTAATGTACGTATCGCTAACTTTTTCGCATCAGTCTGTCCGCAACCCGCAGCACGCTAATGACCAATGGCCGCCATTAGACGACTCGTGCTGAAACTGCGCTCATCAGTTAAGCGTTCTGCAATTCTTTATATTTTTCTGTTATATTGAATTATAGTGTCATGAGTGTTTTGTTATGTCTATTGATATAAGTAATCTTTATTTAGTTACTATTAGTGTTACTCTTTCCTACTTAGCCTTTAATACATGGTGCATTACAATGTTTACAACTTTTGAATATTTTTATATAAAGATTTATGTCGTTGCAATTATTTGAATTATATGGTACTTGTATATGATTGGTTTAAAACAAATTTTGTTTAAATCGTCGCTACTATAGTATAATGAAAAGTAAGATATCATTTGCTATTTAATAAAGCATTATAATTTTCAAGATGACGTATTAGATTTTACATAGCAAATTCACACTTAATGTTGTTTGGGCCTGGACATAACTTTGTTGTTTTTAAAATAATATTACCGAGATACTCATCTAACTACCTCTTTATGAATAATAAAAAAAAGTTTTGTTTTATTTGCTTACAAAAAAAAAGTTGTCAGCGCCCATAATAACAAACGTGCATATCATAAGGATATTAATTTGCTGCGATTGTAAAAACAAATCAACAGTCCCCTATCCCTTACACTTTCTGCCTTTCCAAAGTGGGCCCTATTTTCCCATAGACCCTAGCCAGCGATAAGAAAGAAAAAGTAACTCCATCACGCTCAGTGCACCATAAAACTCCCAAAAAAGCCCCCACACGCGTAAGAAGGCAAACAAAGCATCGCCCTGAATGGAAATAAATTTCCCACAGTTGAAAAATGGAAAAATTCATTTATCGACCACCTGAGCTCGGGCGTTCGATCAACCGTGGCCAATACAATGGAACCCATACGGTAATCTTCGGGGCTTAAGGCGGGTGTGCTTCGGCGGCATTGAACAAAGAATGACGCCTGTCGCCCCCAAAACAGGCAAAGTATGGTGAGCAAAGTTAAATTGAATTAAAGTAAATAAACACAAAGACAACAAGGATAAAACAGACATGGCTTGCCTTATTGGATTTTTTTTTATTTATATTATTGACTGTGACATTTATAATGTGTTCGATTACGTCGAGCTTTAAAACACTGAAAACAGCCGCTAAGTCCGATCCAAAGGCCTTAATGTCAAATCTGCCCTATTTTAATATATACTTACTTACTTTTAGTATTTACCCGTTAAACAATTTTTGCACTAGATATTCTGAAAAGTGTTCGATTTAATAAGATCTTTTCGTTTAGGTTTTCACGAACTATAGACAACTAGCTTCTGCCCGCGACTTCGTCTGCGTGGACTTCAGAATTGGGTCTAAAGCTTCGCTCGTTAACAATTTTTAATCTTCGTACGGGAACTATTTGAGAGATCATTAAAGAATATAAAGTACGTGTCCTTTTCCATAGCATAGGTGACATGCATACTTCAAAGACCGCCCGCCCGCGGCTTGGCTCGTAAACAATTTTCAATTTTCCCTCGGGAACTACTTAATAAATAGTAGGATTGGTATCTCAATTGAAATATTATTTGTGAATTTGTTTAAAATTTTAATCAGATCATACCAATTTAAAGGTCTTTAAACACCAATTTTTTTGCTTGGACTGTCCTTATGATTTAGATTATATTTTACGAGGTGAATGCTAAGATGTGCTGTTGTTCTGTTGTTCACCTGATGGTAAGTGACGATAAGGCCAAAGATGGGAGTAAGCTCCAACTGGATTCCTCAAGAACTAGGGAACTGGCCTTTTTACCTCTGATTATGCATCTAATATCAATAAGTTTCAACCACTCTGTATATAAGTCCCACCGCTGGACACGATTTTTTCCCCCTAGTCAGACGAGATTGTAAAGGTACTGGGGGCTTAGAAGAGTCACATTTCAAAAACGACAACGAAGTTAGAAAAGAACAAAATGTATGGGACAATGCCATCTCTAAATCACGTGGCAAATTTATCAGTCGTCGATATGTAAATTGGTAGACAATGAATTGATTTACAACGAATCGATAAAGAAGCGAACTGTTTTTTTGTTACTTTCATATACTCCTCGAAATAACTCATTTTTCGTTAAAAATTAAATGAAAACATTAAATTTAATCATTTATTATACTTTTTATGAAAAATACTAATAACATAATTATGGTGACCGTATTTTGTTTTGAGTAAAGAACAAACGTTTTGTTTTCTTACAGAAAGAACGACTCGACACAGCAATCGTTACGATCCAAGTTGGCTAGGAATTAGTTTTCGTTATTTCAGAGACAATGATGAATTTGGATATCGTTTCGATATGGAACGATCGCCGCTTGTCTAAGCTCCCAGATTTGGCTAATTTCCTTAGTTGGCTCCTATGATATCGACAAGAAGAGATCCACGGTAAATAAGGAATAAATTTGTAATAAAATATGGAAAAAATATTCATTGTAGTACTCAAAATAGCGTTTGACAATTTATAGCGTTTTTATAAAACCTTAAAGCAATGTTTTCATAAAACCTATTCAATGTAGATAACACTGTATTTTAACACCGCATTATTGTCTGCCAGGCGACAGAGGCACGGGCTCCTTGTGTTGGGACGGAATTGCCCAAAGTATTGCCATTAGCCTAAGTACCCATAAATTTTCTACCTAGTTGGCGTTTACTACAATCGTTGGCAGCCTATATGAAGCTTCGGAAGTCGATAAATCTTGTTTTGCGCATATCGAAATCGGGAGCGCAATTTCTCATTACGCGGTTTCACTTGCAAGTTACAAGTGAACTTAAAATTAACTATATGTTCTTTTGGATAAAGCTTTGTGCTGTTGGATATAAGGCCTTTTGTAACAATAAAAATAAAACAATGCAGGCATTTACGATTTCCATTCTCTAAACAGATACTCCCAACTATCCTGGGACTTGTTTCAAATAAACATTTCAAATCTGCGTGACACACTTATTACGATGTGTCTGGAAATGAAAAGGAAGGCGATCAAGCGAGCTGTCATAATATCACAAACAATACGTTCTAATTGAACTTGCAATCGGAAGTCGAACTGGTACTGTTAAAGTTTCATATTCCGAGGTTATAACTGTCAGATACAGAGGTGAAATATATTTCGAGTGGAATTGTTGCAGCTCCAGTGGAAAGAGAAACATGAAATCTTTTTTGCTCAGCAGACAATACCATAGTGTAGCGACTTTTCATATTCCGGATCAAAATAATTAAAACATGAATAGATGAAAAAGATTGTTTGTGAAAACCGTAATGAAATATACTTTTTGGCAGCGACCGAGACTACCTGAATTAGATTTACAGCTACTCTACTAAATATAGCACTTCTCACTACAATTAGATAGAAATTTTGATAAAAAAAAAAAAAAAAAAACACTGAAAAGTTCAAAATAATATAATAATAGGTACAGATAGCATCACACTTCTATATTGAAGCCGGTGCCAAATTTTAAGACATTCTAGGAGATCATCGCTTGGCGCCGACTTCAATATAGAAGTGTGATGTTGTCTGTACCTATTCTTATATTATTTTAAAGTTTTTAGTATTTTTAAAGTAGGTCTTTATTTTTTGTAAAAGATTTTTTATTTTTATCTTTTTAGTGAATGAAATCAGCAACAAAGATACATCACTTCTAACTTAATAAGTAATATCAGTCAGATTACAGTGCAGGTGTCAACCCTTTCGAAAATTGCCACCGATTCGCAATAATACACTTAACCGAATAACCGAAATTGTCCGGGAATTTCACGCGCGTTACTTTATTGCGTTAAAAGCGAAATGTTTGATGTCATTATCGGTACATCGATCGCGTGTAATATCGGATGAGAGGTAGAAGCGTATTTTACGATATTATCCTAAATTATTCTTTATATATCATTTTTAAATACGTGTTCGTGCAAGCGAATAGCTAGATAGTTGAGCTAAGACGCAATGCGAAGATAATATTATTTTAGTTTTTTTTATTAGTTGGTAATACAGTACACCATGATATTGTAGGCAGTGAGAAGCATAAATTATTTAATTAGCTCATAATCGATTAGTGGGGGCCAACCCTCGTACAAATGTTTAATGTTATGATGTGTTTTAATTTTGATGCCAGTGCAATATATTATTTTATGCAATAGTTACATAAGGGTTCTTAAAAGTCTAGGGTTAATGTTACAAAACGTAGCTTGCTGAGTTTTGTAATAGAAAGCCCGAGAATTTACTACCTAATTATGTACCGTTGCATACAGTACTTTTTCTACGACAGCTAGAACTTTATTTCATAAAATACGAACGAATAAAATACAGGTATTTAAAAATAATTAATTTTTCACAAGTTGTAACGATCGTCTCGTACATGAATCAAAGGTTAATTGATCGGTTAGTAGTAATGATTTAATAAGAATTGAGAAGGGATGTTAGATTAGAGACAGAAGGCGAGTAGCTATGACCATTTATAAGCTCATTATAAATAAGATTAGATCAGTTATTAAGAAGGGGATTTGGCACGGAGAATGTATTTCCTGTTTGATTTAGAGCGGCAATTTTACACGGAGAATGAATGTCAACGATGTTTTAGGAGCAGGGATTTAGCATTTTTGTAAAATGCAATTGTAGCCTATTCAAGTAGTTTTCCAAGAAATAATTAATAGGGGTACATTTGATATACATTTAATTATATATATTTTTTTACGGAATTAAAAGGTCATATTGTGGAGATATTGGTATCGAGAAGGATTTTTTTTATCAACCTATTGTTCTTCTGAACTAAAAGAATAGAACTATTTATTTTAATCCTTACAATACTACAATAGTATGATATTTCATCAATTTTGGCTTTGATGTATTACGGACGGTTAGTTAGTCAGTTAAAATAATAAAATATTGAACACTTTAACAATTCATAAATAAAAGACGTCGAGCGGGATTTTACAGTTAAATAGCTATTAGACGAAGCCTTTCCACCTTTTTTTTCTATTATAAACCTATATGTTCGGTATTATGGTGTGTGTAATACTTTGTGTTGTTTGTTTGTTTAAGAATTTTAATCATGTTGCTATTAGTGAAGGAGTCGTATATACCCAAATTCGTATGCTCTTTATGGAGCGTTCAAGCGCCGATCGCAGTGTTCGACTGAGGTTAGAGAGGGAGAGAAAGCTGACGTGGCACTTGCGTAGGAGTAGGATAGCAAAAAAAAATGGTTGCGACTTGCGTTCGCAATGTTTGGTTTGAGGTTAGAGAGGGAGAGAAAACTGACGTGGCACTTGCGCAGGAGTAGGATAGCAAGAAAATGGTTGAGGCGAGTTTTGTTGACTTGAATCGCTTTGTTTTCTGGATCGGCCGGTCTATATAAGGCGAAGGGAGGAAGATTTGGGATGATTATTCAAGTTCGGTCGCGAAAGTGTAAGTTTAATAGTGCGCAAAGTGCGAGCGGCAGTCGGTAAGTCCTTAAGATTTTGTTGCTTGAGATTTCTTCTGTTTGTGGGGGTGTGGTTACGAATAAATAGGTTTTTATTAAACAATTTTCTCATGAAGGGCTAATAATAAAAATATAAAGAACTAATTGTTATTTTGAAATAAAATTCTTGAAGTTTACCTTAGTTAAACGATGAAAGGCTCATTTAGAAATTATAATTATTGTTGAGGTAGGAATGTTCACGATGTTTTTCGTAATAGAGCACGGGGTAGGAATAGTCTGCCTAGAAATTTTACGGGTATTTTTATTTTGTGGAATTTAATATCAGTCTATCTATTAGTTTGGAGATTTATTTGATGCGTAGTGTAGAGCATAAGCGTAATCGATACATAAACAAACATCACACTAATAGTACACTTACAGTACGCGTTACAAACATAATTCAAGACATTTGCACATACAATAATACTGTACGCGATTCAACATAAAGTTGTGTTGAGCTAGGGTGCTAATAATATATCGCCCAAGTCCGGCCAGCTTAACACTTACGCCAGAGCTGAGAGGGAATACCTTCAGTGAATCCTACATACGAGTTGGGTTTGGCGAGTACTTTCCTAGGGCAAATAATGCCGACTATCTAGAGGTCCTCAATATTCCCGTACTCGACTCATTTTACATACATTACATATAAATGCATTAAGCGTAGAGTAGCTAATTTAAAATGTGAGCGTAGCAAACAAACTGAAAGATGGACGTTACATTTAAAGTTAGAGTCAAATTCCAATTAATGACTTCTGAGCTTTCTAGGCAGACACATTAGTCAAAGAATAGTTTCATTTCAGTTAATAGAGTAGCAATTTTGGGGTTTAGATCAGGAAGGTATCAAGAGAATGGTCTGAGTCTCGTCCACGAATTTCGGATGAGATGCGGTACACATTTTCTTGAAATCTTGTTCTTTTATTTGCATTATGTTTTATATATTCCTTGAATTTTGTGTGTGTTAGTCCAAATATAATACTCAATCTCACACGAACTTAGTAATAAGGTAGATATTATTCTTTTCAATTGGTCGTGCTTAATATTAATGAAATTTGTAATATTTTGCTTGAAGTTTAGTTTTAAGTTTGTTTTGAAACTTTAATACAGTGGACGTAATAATTTGGTATTAATAGTTACAGTTTAAATTTCAAGCAATTATTAACCAATTGAATTGAAGTTCACTCATAAATATTTAGTTGTCTTAATATAAAAAAAAAAATTAATTGAAGATTTACAAAAAAAAAAAACCTACATATAAGATAATATATTTTATATATATTGGGGTTATATACACATTTACATAACACTGTTTTGTATTGCAAGCATTTGGATTCTTTCAATAGTCTCGAGGTGAAATTGTAGAGTAATCTCAAGGATTTAGTTTTAAGTGTTAGGAGAATTTATCCAAATAGCTGAGGTGTTAACCTCTTAAAATTTTTAGATTACACATTCAGAATACTTTAAATTCAAACTAATGACTGAGTATTATATTGGACATAAGTTATTAAGGGAGTCATCCCTGGTGTATAGGGACTGTACTTATATTAGTTTAAATAAAAAATAAATAAAAAAAAAACATTGCCAGTTACGATACTGTAACTATAGACTAACAGGGACAGGATTATTTTATAAATAAAATTATACGATAATACTATCCTTGCAAGAAAGATGGCACTTCCTGGTGAAGGCTGTTTTTTGTGTGGAAGTCTATTGACATGCTAGTTTTCATATTCTAGAGTACAGTACGCATTTATAAGAACTAAAATTAAACTTACTTATTACATAACAATTTGCCTCGAATACGAAAATAACGACGACAATATGAAAGGTTTCTATAGTGCAGCGAAAGACAAGTCGAAATGGGGAACAATGGGAGACATATATATATTATAGTTTAGTTAACATATTATTGTTTAGTAGCGGCTAGGAAATCTTTTTATTGTTGTCAATTAAAGTGATATGGGAAAAAGACAAATCAGTCGTGGTTGGAAAAGCGTGCTGGTGAGGCTAGTGTAGAATAAGCTAATTCTATTATTTACAGGCCTGCGTGTAGATTAAGGTAGATTAGAGAAAAAAAAAGTAGTTTGCAAGCACTAGCCCCGGAGTGATCCAGTATTTCTTAACCACTCCATATCACTTCGCGGTAAAATTAAAACATACGAAATACCTGACAAGGCTGTTTCATATAATTATATCGTAGAAAGGGGACGGGGGGAGAGAATTATAACATTTATTTCAGCGTCAAGAGTTGTTCCAGAGCGAGATAGGTCTGGGATCTCCATGCTTGTATATTCGAATATAATTTGTTAAGTAGTGTGTTTTGGGTAGGGGGAGGGTTGAGTTATGGATCCAAAAGCATAGTTTTTCCTACCCTAGTAGGTAGCTACCCAAGGTGGAGATCCAAGAGCGAGAAGACTACAGAGGTTTGTGTTTTATTTTAGGGTTGCCTGGATTCAATTAAAATTGTAAAATCAATAAAATGTAGAAGATTGATTAATTTGTCCTAATTTTAGTTATTTTGCTTCACAAAGCTAAATAAATAGTAATCCAGGCAGGTCATTTGTTTGTTGCCAATGGAAAATTGAATGATCTTTATTAAACCATATTTAAATTATTAAAAAGAACTCATCATTCAATTTGAAATGGTAAAATGTATTTTATTTGATTTTAATTCGGGTTTTTGATTTTGTTGTTACTCGTTAACATTTTATTTTATATATTTTATCTAGAATATTCTCTGATTATTTTAATTCGTGTTTTTTGATTTTGTTATTTTGATGTTTCTTGACTAAAATTACATTTTATATGTTTTGTCAAGAACATTCTCTGAATATTTTAATTCGGGTTTTTGATTTTGTTATTTTGATGTTTCTTGACTAAAATTACATTTTATATGTTTTGTCAAGAACATTCTCTGAATATTTTAATTCGGGTTTTTGATTTTGTTATTTTGATGTTTCTTGACTAAAATTACATTTTATATGTTTTGTCAAGAACATTCTCTGAATATTTTAATTCGGGTTTTTTGATTTTGTTATTTTGTTGTTATTTGTTGACATTTTATTTTATATGTTTTGTTTAGAACCTTCTCTGTTATTTTAATTCGGGTATGCTTTGGTTGCTATTTTATTTGTACTTGACCCCTAAAATGTTTTATATTAAAAATATTTTATTAACATTCATTTACTCTATCGCTAATTGATTTACGTGCACACGTGCCATTAAGATAAAACTTAGTATTCTCTTTCATTGATCCGCGAAATGAAACGCTATATTTATATTTAACTATTATAATTAATACAATATAAGCCTTGTTTCACTGGCTAAAACCCTACGAGATAATACACAATATACACTAAAGAGTTAGTGATTGTAAGTTTTGAATTTAGGGAGATGTTTCGATTTGTTTAAAGTGGGATAGTTAGGTTGGTATGATGGCTTTATTAAATTAACCTAGGAACTTGTGTTGGACCTTATTTGTTGATTGCTCGACCAGATGACACTACACTTCAATGGACTTCTGTAATGTTTGGTGTTAGGTTAAATAAAGTTCTTAGGCGAGTTGAAATGATAGCTTACCTAGAACAATTATATTTACGGAAATCCATACTCTACACGCAGCGAACAGGCTGCAATGATGCCAAACTCGTACACTACACAAGCTCCAACTTGGGGAAAGTATAATGGGCAAAAGGTTATTCTGGATAGGGAAGAAGGAGCAGTTGGATAGCTATCGCTATATTCCATTGATATATTACCATATCTTGGATGAGACCTGTAGGTCTTTGCAGTCTCTGAGGGGGCCTTTGAACTCTACGGTTAAGTCCCTCTGACTTTAGTCGCCTCACAACCGGCTACTTGTCCTGATATCGGTAATAAGTAGGTGAGGCGATATTTGTTCATGCTAGTTCTGACTATTGTTCAGAATCTCCGACGGCTTATTATGGTTTATTCAGGTTGGTTGAAAGACACATAACACCTCAGATTTCATTTCTGTTAAAGCAACTAATGAATAACCACATATTTCATTTTATTAAATTTAATTTAGTTGAAATAAAAGCCTAATGCAGTACTAGGAGGGAATTTTAAGGACCGACTCAACATAGTATAGTTTATTATCAATTTATACTACAAGCAACAAAGATTTCTATAATATTAAAATAGTATAGGTACGAAACTTTAATCTTGTAGGTACATGTTAGTGGAATAGGATAGTTATGAGCTAAGTTTGCATCTAGTATCAAATTTATTATTTTTATTATTCGGAAGCGCTGTCTCAATGACTTAAGAGAGTAAGGAGCCTGGGAGGGGGGCGGCTCACAGAAATTTAGGTTATTGATTGCAGCCTGAAGAATAAAACTAAATTGAAACAAATATCAAATATGTCAATCAAATAGTACTATTGGTTT
Organism: Schoenobius gigantellus; assembly: GCA_963935595.1. Lineage (NCBI taxonomy): Eukaryota > Metazoa > Arthropoda > Insecta > Lepidoptera > Crambidae > Schoenobius > Schoenobius gigantellus. The sequence continues at coordinate 46,961,320 of OZ012540.1, forward strand.
ATTGTTAATGGTGCAAATTGATGTTCTGTGTTATAAGGTCCATTAGGTTCTAGAAAGTATTATTTTAACTAAACTAGTAGCAATTATAGACTTAGTTGCATCTGCAATTTATTTGAATCTTTATAAGTTGTTTTCGAAGAATTTAATCGCGGTGTTCAAGGATTTAAGAGAGTAAGGAGTCTGGGAGGGGGGTGGCTCACAGAAAAATGGATTTTTGAACACATTCCGCTTAACGTTTAGTATTATTTAAATTTGCAAAACCCCTTATTGACATACATCTATGACGTTTGTTATCAGTGGCTTAGGAGAGTAAGGAGTCTGGGAGGGGGGTGGCTCACAGAAAAATAAGCTATTCATCACGGACTGAGGTGCATACAATAAGAGGTTGTTAACGTAAAATTACTTTTGTCAAAGCAGATGCTAACTAATGTTATGGGGTAGGATATTAGAGGTAGGATTGCTAGGTAGGATAGGGCTTGAGGAACTTCCGAGTGGTTCTGGAAGGGGGGAGTGTATAAGGCAGGTTTGGATAGACACTCACCATGTGGGGCGCAGGATGGAGCTCAACATTTCCTCAATTTTTTTAAAATTCTTATATATAGTTACATTTCTCTCCCTCTTGATCTATAGTATGCAAATACTCTTACAACAAGGGAATAATTTAAACATGAACATAAACTCTACTCTCAAAAGAATCTGGTTACTACTACAGCAAAGGGTTCATAGACGATAACTTGGCCATATTAGTACTGAACCCTGAAATCCATCTTTAATTAAATTTATCGAAATTAAGAGCTTTGGACTTGTCCGAAACAGTTACAATTTGGTAGGTACCGTGACCAGGATAAAAAAAAGGGGAATGTACTAATAATTCAACATTCATGTAGGTTTTATAACCTACAATTTGCTGTCCGTGAAATGGAGTGAGCTCAGAGTTTATGGATTGCCTTATGTTTAGTAGGGTTAAATTACCTTGGGGGTGCATTTTTATTATTATTCTTATATTTTTGAAAATTGCTTGTACACTTTGTTGTTATTATCATTTTATTATTATTATTTTGTTACTATTCTTATTTTACTGAAAAGTGCTTGGGCACTTCGGTGCGTTATTAACGTTTATTTTAAAAAATACATTCGGGTTTATTCGTGTTTTGACAGTTATTTTATATTTGAGAACAAGGAGAAAAATTGTGTAGATTTAGGGAGACATTGGAACACATTTGACATTTTATTTTCTGTTTTAGGGAATCTGTTGATTTAATCAAACTATTGCGGAATCGTGATTTTTCTACATCTATAATTATTTTTTAAAATGAAGAGATCAAATAAAAAACAAATTCCAGCAACAAGTGATCCCTTAATTAGGAAGAGATCTAAGGCAAATTTTAATAGCATGGTTCGCTTGCTGCGGCGTACTATTGGAACACTATCAAAAAAAAATAATCAAGTGGAGGAAATAAAAAACGTTCCAAGAACGACACAAAATTCAGCTGATATTCCAATTGAATCTCCACAAATTCGAGATAATACTAATAAATACACTAAAATTGTTTATAATTTGCAAAATATTCTATTGGAAAAGCCATCATTTGCGGATAAAAAGTCAGGTCATCTCGTTACCTTTATTGAGAATTTGAAAAGTTTTCTACAAAATTTACTGAAAGTGGAAAAAAAGATAGAAATAGCCTAAATGGCGAACCTAAAATTGATCGTTGATTATTTGATTAGTTGGCAAAATCTTATGATTTCAAAAAGATTTTGAATACGCATTGTATTGGGAAGAAATGGAACAGAATGTTCTACGTCGTAAAATAGTGTCAAAAATGTGAGACTGAACAAAATACTAAATTTGATAGGACAGGCAACATACACTACATACCAGAACAACTGTTTGTAGCTAATGTTATGAGACATTTTTCCGAAATCAATTCAACAATTTGTTGAATAGAAACAGGGCATTGTTGAATAGAAACACTATAAAATAAACAGAGTTTCTACGAAAAGTATAATTCTAATCAGCACGAAACTACGTCTAAGCCAACGTCTAAACAAAGACAAATAATACTCAAATCGATAACGGACAACGGATTTGAAATAAGGGTGGTTCAGTTTTCACGAGAAAAACTGTAAATATGCAAGAGATAAATTGAAGAAACCGATAACTGTAATACGCCAGCTCGCAAGGTTAAAGGGGATATTTGTTGGAAAACAATGCTCAAGATGGACTAGGTCCCAGGAAATAGGTAGTTTAGGAATAAGAAATCATGGCATTAAATTTTCCATTCAACTTCAAAAATATTGTGATCATATCGGCATAGGCCGATAATAGTATTCAAAATAATTATGATTTAGATTCTTAAATTCATATTTTAATTGAAACTGTACAGAGGAGGGATGTGATTAGAGATCAGATACGTGTTAGTTATAAACCTAATAATGATTTATTACTTAACAATGAGTGCCAATCAACAAACTCGGTATTTAAAAGTAAACTAGGGTGTGTCAATTGTTATAAGCACGAGATTAAGTTGACGTTAAGTTAATGGAGCGTTCTCTAGTTGTAAAAAGGTCTTACCCAGTGCTATACTCTTACAGGTTTAAAATACAAGAAAAGTTGGATGAAACGGGAGAATTAGGAATAATTAGTCTTATGCCTACACCTTACAGTAGTTTTTTTAACATTCACACTAAAAAGGGATGGATCACTTAGAATATTGTTAGATGCCAGGGAATCAAATGAGTATATGATTGCCGAAATCAAAAAAATCTCCGATGCAAATAGACGTTCTAAATTAATTTCTTGGTAAATACATTAGACCTACATTAGACCTTTATAATGCATATTTTCAGATCCCCATTACAAAGGAGAGTAGGAAGTACGCTGGTTTTACTTTTAATGGGAAATCTTATTTTTATAACGTATTGCCTTAGGGATTAAAAACATCCGTCGGTAGTTTAAGTAGAGAGCTATGGATAAAATATTGACACCTGACGTTAAAGATTTTGTGTAAATTACTTGGACGACCTGGTTATTATCACGACAAGTACTTTAGATCAACATTTAGTAACATTGGAGACATACAAGAAATGGTTCGACAAAATTCAAAATTAGCGAGTAGGGTTAGGAATAACAAATATGATCTTTATCATAGGTTGATTAAATATCAGATTGGAGAATTACGTAAAGCTTAAAAGGTTTAATAAATCTGATGCAAAAATGAAAATTACTAGAAAGTTTCAATTACTCTATGAAGGACCATTTGTTGTTGCAGCTGTACCGAATCCGAATGTATATACGCTGATTGATCCTGAAACAAAACAGTTGAAGGGGAATTTTAATGTCATAAATATTTCAGAGTATTATGTATAATTGTTTAGTTATAGGTTATTATCGTTGTAATTCTTGAAATGAGTAAGATTTAATAAAGTCTTAATTATAAAAGTTGGGAAAATGAATATTGAGTTGAATTATATAGAGTCAGTCGGGACGGGAAATGGCTCAAATACACCTAAATTATCTGATTTATTTTAATGATTTTGAATTCATTAAAATAATTATTAATGAAAAAAAAACAACAAACACTTACCAAAAATAAAACATTGATTTAGTTCTTTAATCCTGTTATGTGTATTTGGTGGGGAGAAGGGAGGCCATTCATAATAAATAAAGTTTTGAAAATTAGACAGTAAAATTTTATTTGGTTGAAACGGATATAGTGAAACCCTTTCACCATTAAAATTTTAGGGGGTGATTGTAACGATCGTCTCGTACATGAATCAAAGGTTAATTGATCGGTTAGTAGTAATGATTTAATAAGAATTGAGAAGGGATGTTAGATTAGAGACAGAAGGCGAGTAGCTATGACCATTTATAAGCTCATTATAAATAAGATTAGATCAGTTATTAAGAAGGGGATTTGGCACGGAGAATGTATTTCCTGTTTGATTTAGAGCGGCAATTTTACACGGAGAATGAATGTCAACGATGTTTTAGGAGCAGGGATTTAGCATTTTTGTAAAATGCAATTGTAGCCTATTCAAGTAGTTTTCCAAGAAATAATTAATAGGGGTACATTTGATATACATTTAATTATATATATTTTTTTACGGAATTAAAAGGTCATATTGTGGAGATATTGGTATCGAGAAGGATTTTTTTTATCAACCTATTGTTCTTCTGAACTAAAAGAATAGAACTATTTATTTTAATCCTTACAATACTACAATAGTATGATATTTCATCAATTTTGGCTTTGATGTATTACGGACGGTTAGTTAGTCAGTTAAAATAATAAAATATTGAACACTTTAACAATTCATAAATAAAAGACGTCGAGCGGGATTTTACAGTTAAATAGCTATTAGACGAAGCCTTTCCACCTTTTTTTTCTATTATAAACCTATATGTTCGGTATTATGGTGTGTGTAATACTTTGTGTTGTTTGTTTGTTTAAGAATTTTAATCATGTTGCTATTAGTGAAGGAGTCGTATATACCCAAATTCGTATGCTCTTTATGGAGCGTTCAAGCGCCGATCGCAGTGTTCGACTGAGGTTAGAGAGGGAGAGAAAGCTGACGTGGCACTTGCGTAGGAGTAGGATAGCAAAAAAAAATGGTTGCGACTTGCGTTCGCAATGTTTGGTTTGAGGTTAGAGAGGGAGAGAAAACTGACGTGGCACTTGCGCAGGAGTAGGATAGCAAGAAAATGGTTGAGGCGAGTTTTGTTGACTTGAATCGCTTTGTTTTCTGGATCGGCCGGTCTATATAAGGCGAAGGGAGGAAGATTTGGGATGATTATTCAAGTTCGGTCGCGAAAGTGTAAGTTTAATAGTGCGCAAAGTGCGAGCGGCAGTCGGTAAGTCCTTAAGATTTTGTTGCTTGAGATTTCTTCTGTTTGTGGGGGTGTGGTTACGAATAAATAGGTTTTTATTAAACAATTTTCTCATGAAGGGCTAATAATAAAAATATAAAGAACTAATTGTTATTTTGAAATAAAATTCTTGAAGTTTACCTTAGTTAAACGATGAAAGGCTCATTTAGAAATTATAATTATTGTTGAGGTAGGAATGTTCACGATGTTTTTCGTAATAGAGCACGGGGTAGGAATAGTCTGCCTAGAAATTTTACGGGTATTTTTATTTTGTGGAATTTAATATCAGTCTATCTATTAGTTTGGAGATTTATTTGATGCGTAGTGTAGAGCATAAGCGTAATCGATACATAAACAAACATCACACTAATAGTACACTTACAGTACGCGTTACAAACATAATTCAAGACATTTGCACATACAATAATACTGTACGCGATTCAACATAAAGTTGTGTTGAGCTAGGGTGCTAATAATATATCGCCCAAGTCCGGCCAGCTTAACACTTACGCCAGAGCTGAGAGGGAATACCTTCAGTGAATCCTACATACGAGTTGGGTTTGGCGAGTACTTTCCTAGGGCAAATAATGCCGACTATCTAGAGGTCCTCAATATTCCCGTACTCGACTCATTTTACATACATTACATATAAATGCATTAAGCGTAGAGTAGCTAATTTAAAATGTGAGCGTAGCAAACAAACTGAAAGATGGACGTTACATTTAAAGTTAGAGTCAAATTCCAATTAATGACTTCTGAGCTTTCTAGGCAGACACATTAGTCAAAGAATAGTTTCATTTCAGTTAATAGAGTAGCAATTTTGGGGTTTAGATCAGGAAGGTATCAAGAGAATGGTCTGAGTCTCGTCCACGAATTTCGGATGAGATGCGGTACACATTTTCTTGAAATCTTGTTCTTTTATTTGCATTATGTTTTATATATTCCTTGAATTTTGTGTGTGTTAGTCCAAATATAATACTCAATCTCACACGAACTTAGTAATAAGGTAGATATTATTCTTTTCAATTGGTCGTGCTTAATATTAATGAAATTTGTAATATTTTGCTTGAAGTTTAGTTTTAAGTTTGTTTTGAAACTTTAATACAGTGGACGTAATAATTTGGTATTAATAGTTACAGTTTAAATTTCAAGCAATTATTAACCAATTGAATTGAAGTTCACTCATAAATATTTAGTTGTCTTAATATAAAAAAAAAAATTAATTGAAGATTTACAAAAAAAAAAAAACCTACATATAAGATAATATATTTTATATATATTGGGGTTATATACACATTTACATAACACTGTTTTGTATTGCAAGCATTTGGATTCTTTCAATAGTCTCGAGGTGAAATTGTAGAGTAATCTCAAGGATTTAGTTTTAAGTGTTAGGAGAATTTATCCAAATAGCTGAGGTGTTAACCTCTTAAAATTTTTAGATTACACATTCAGAATACTTTAAATTCAAACTAATGACTGAGTATTATATTGGACATAAGTTATTAAGGGAGTCATCCCTGGTGTATAGGGACTGTACTTATATTAGTTTAAATAAAAAATAAATAAAAAAAAAACATTGCCAGTTACGATACTGTAACTATAGACTAACAGGGACAGGATTATTTTATAAATAAAATTATACGATAATACTATCCTTGCAAGAAAGATGGCACTTCCTGGTGAAGGCTGTTTTTTGTGTGGAAGTCTATTGACATGCTAGTTTTCATATTCTAGAGTACAGTACGCATTTATAAGAACTAAAATTAAACTTACTTATTACATAACAATTTGCCTCGAATACGAAAATAACGACGACAATATGAAAGGTTTCTATAGTGCAGCGAAAGACAAGTCGAAATGGGGAACAATGGGAGACATATATATATTATAGTTTAGTTAACATATTATTGTTTAGTAGCGGCTAGGAAATCTTTTTATTGTTGTCAATTAAAGTGATATGGGAAAAAGACAAATCAGTCGTGGTTGGAAAAGCGTGCTGGTGAGGCTAGTGTAGAATAAGCTAATTCTATTATTTACAGGCCTGCGTGTAGATTAAGGTAGATTAGAGAAAAAAAAAGTAGTTTGCAAGCACTAGCCCCGGAGTGATCCAGTATTTCTTAACCACTCCATATCACTTCGCGGTAAAATTAAAACATACGAAATACCTGACAAGGCTGTTTCATATAATTATATCGTAGAAAGGGGACGGGGGGAGAGAATTATAACATTTATTTCAGCGTCAAGAGTTGTTCCAGAGCGAGATAGGTCTGGGATCTCCATGCTTGTATATTCGAATATAATTTGTTAAGTAGTGTGTTTTGGGTAGGGGGAGGGTTGAGTTATGGATCCAAAAGCATAGTTTTTCCTACCCTAGTAGGTAGCTACCCAAGGTGGAGATCCAAGAGCGAGAAGACTACAGAGGTTTGTGTTTTATTTTAGGGTTGCCTGGATTCAATTAAAATTGTAAAATCAATAAAATGTAGAAGATTGATTAATTTGTCCTAATTTTAGTTATTTTGCTTCACAAAGCTAAATAAATAGTAATCCAGGCAGGTCATTTGTTTGTTGCCAATGGAAAATTGAATGATCTTTATTAAACCATATTTAAATTATTAAAAAGAACTCATCATTCAATTTGAAATGGTAAAATGTATTTTATTTGATTTTAATTCGGGTTTTTGATTTTGTTGTTACTCGTTAACATTTTATTTTATATATTTTATCTAGAATATTCTCTGATTATTTTAATTCGTGTTTTTTGATTTTGTTATTTTGATGTTTCTTGACTAAAATTACATTTTATATGTTTTGTCAAGAACATTCTCTGAATATTTTAATTCGGGTTTTTGATTTTGTTATTTTGATGTTTCTTGACTAAAATTACATTTTATATGTTTTGTCAAGAACATTCTCTGAATATTTTAATTCGGGTTTTTGATTTTGTTATTTTGATGTTTCTTGACTAAAATTACATTTTATATGTTTTGTCAAGAACATTCTCTGAATATTTTAATTCGGGTTTTTTGATTTTGTTATTTTGTTGTTATTTCTTGACATTTTATTTTATATGTTTTGTTTAGAACCTTCTCTGTTATTTTAATTCGGGTATGCTTTGGTTGCTATTTTATTTGTACTTGACCCCTAAAATGTTTTATATTAAAAATATTTTATTAACATTCATTTACTCTATCGCTAATTGATTTACGTGCACACGTGCCATTAAGATAAAACTTAGTATTCTCTTTCATTGATCCGCGAAATGAAACGCTATATTTATATTTAACTATTATAATTAATACAATATAAGCCTTGTTTCACTGGCTAAAACCCTACGAGATAATACACAATATACACTAAAGAGTTAGTGATTGTAAGTTTTGAATTTAGGGAGATGTTTCGATTTGTTTAAAGTGGGATAGTTAGGTTGGTATGATGGCTTTATTAAATTAACCTAGGAACTTGTGTTGGACCTTATTTGTTGATTGCTCGACCAGATGACACTACACTTCAATGGACTTCTGTAATGTTTGGTGTTAGGTTAAATAAAGTTCTTAGGCGAGTTGAAATGATAGCTTACCTAGAACAATTATATTTACGGAAATCCATACTCTACACGCAGCGAACAGGCTGCAATGATGCCAAACTCGTACACTACACAAGCTCCAACTTGGGGAAAGTATAATGGGCAAAAGGTTATTCTGGATAGGGAAGAAGGAGCAGTTGGATAGCTATCGCTATATTCCATTGATATATTACCATATCTTGGATGAGACCTGTAGGTCTTTGCAGTCTCTGAGGGGGCCTTTGAACTCTACGGTTAAGTCCCTCTGACTTTAGTCGCCTCACAACCGGCTACTTGTCCTGATATCGGTAATAAGTAGGTGAGGCGATATTTGTTCATGCTAGTTCTGACTATTGTTCAGAATCTCCGACGGCTTATTATGGTTTATTCAGGTTGGTTGAAAGACACATAACACCTCAGATTTCATTTCTGTTAAAGCAACTAATGAATAACCACATATTTCATTTTATTAAATTTAATTTAGTTGAAATAAAAGCCTAATGCAGTACTAGGAGGGAATTTTAAGGACCGACTCAACATAGTATAGTTTATTATCAATTTATACTACAAGCAACAAAGATTTCTATAATATTAAAATAGTATAGGTACGAAACTTTAATCTTGTAGGTACATGTTAGTGGAATAGGATAGTTATGAGCTAAGTTTGCATCTAGTATCAAATTTATTATTTTTATTATTCGGAAGCGCTGTCTCAATGACTTAAGAGAGTAAGGAGCCTGGGAGGGGGGCGGCTCACAGAAATTTAGGTTATTGATTGCAGCCTGAAGAATAAAACTAAATTGAAACAAATATCAAATATGTCAATCAAATAGTACTATTGGTTTATTGTTAATGGTGCAAATTGATGTTCTGTGTTATAAGGTCCATTAGGTTCTAGAAAGTATTATTTTAACTAAACTAGTAGCAATTATAGACTTAGTTGCATCTGCAATTTATTTGAATCTTTATAAGTTGTTTTCGAAGAATTTAATCGCGGTGTTCAAGGATTTAAGAGAGTAAGGAGTCTGGGAGGGGGGTGGCTCACAGAAAAATGGATTTTTGAACACATTCCGCTTAACGTTTAGTATTATTTAAATTTGCAAAACCCCTTATTGACATACATCTATGACGTTTGTTATCAGTGGCTTAGGAGAGTAAGGAGTCTGGGAGGGGGGTAGCTCACAGAAAAATAAGCTATTCATCACGGACTGAGGTGCATACAATAAGAGGTTGTTAACGTAAAATTACTTTTGTCAAAGCAGATGCTAACTAATGTTATGGGGTAGGATATTAGAGGTAGGATTGCTAGGTAGGATAGGGCTTGAGGAACTTCCGAGTGGTTCTGGAAGGGGGGAGTGTATAAGGCAGGTTTGGATAGACACTCACCATGTGGGGCGCAGGATGGAGCTCAACATTTCCTCAATTTTTTTAAAATTCTTATATGTAGTTACATTTCTCTCCCTCTTGATCTATAGTATGCAAATACTCTTACAACAAGGGAATAATTTAAACATGAACATAAACTCTACTCTCAAAAGAATCTGGTTACTACTACAGCAAAGGGTTCATAGACGATAACTTGGCCATATTAGTACTGAACCCTGAAATCCATCTTTAATTAAATTTATCGAAATTAAGAGCTTTGGACTTGTCCGAAACAGTTACAAAGTTCGCGATGATAAAGCAATTGGAATTCAAAACAAATTGTGAAAGCCCGCGGACTGTTTTTTTATCATCCACCATAGATAATACTGAAAAAAAAAACAATTTAACATTTAAAAATAAAATCTGTATTTCATTTAAGTAGATTATTTATGTTGTAATAATTAAAAGTCAATGTAAATATGGCAATTGGAGTAATAATAACTTGATTCGATTTTATTTTTTACATAATTGCGTTCGAGAAGACTTAAATTTCAATAGTGAATACATTGATGCTGGCCACTTTTATTGAAAAAAAAACCAATTAGCTTTTATTTTATTAGTCAACTCATAGGATTGATATGAAATCCATAGATTTCATAAGACTTTAGTACAATCAGGAAAAGTATATAATTTTTAATATTGTTGTCGGCCATATAATTTTCATATTATAATGGTGGAGTAGAAAAATATATCCCACTTCCTTAATTATAAAAGCTAAAGTTTGTATGTGTGGATGTTTGTTATTCTTTCACGCAAAAACTACTGAATGGATTTGGATGAAATTTTGTAAGTAGACGGATTACGACAGGGTTTAAAATATAGGTTACTTATTATCCCCGAAAAGTAAATAGTTCCCATGGGAAAGTAGATTTATACTTTTTTCTTTGAACTTTTAAGGTGAAAAATAATTCGCGGTCACAGCTAGTACTGTATATATTTAACTAGCTGTGCCAATCATTTTTATTGTATCTCTACGATGACTAAAATATCGTTATCGTATTTGTTAGAACGTTCAAAATCTTTATTGAAAGTTCTAACAAATACGATATCTACATTACGCGAAAAATAATGTCGAGGTACAAAATATACTTTACTTAATGTAATTTGGTGAATTTACCAATCTTGTTCCTTACAAAATAACTGCTACACCGCATACACCTGTTTTATTGAATTTGTGATGACGATACAAACCCTTTCTAGGTTATGAGCTGGCTCCCGGCCAAGTTTTAATACATTCAATTCAGCAAAAGCCTGAACTTACGTAGTATGGAGATCGAAAATTAATGGATACTGTGAAAAGAAAATCTCACATGATTTATAGTGAATTTAGTTCGCGTAGCATTTTTTTCACTGTAATTTACCTTGTGACGTAGGTACAATTTGTTTGCTTACATCAAAATCAAAATCAAACTTTTCTTTATATAAACATGACTTGATAAAAAGCTCTTTTCAAACGTCAATTTTTTTTTACCTACCACTCATTCAGGATAAAAAAAGTAGGCGCAAATAACTTATCAGCTGTATCAGAAATGTACCGACATTTACAAAAAAAATAGGTCGATACTATATATTTGTTTACATTAATAGTTATACATAGCAATTCTTTTCATTATAACGAATAATAATATCTACAAATTAACACCACGTATTGACATAATTCAAATAATCGTTGACTTTATAATTCCTTCCTTCCCTCATAATAAGTCATTTTACATGGGCTTTAAACTTCTAAAATGACTAGCTTTCGGCTGGCGGCATCGCCCGCGTGTTTTCCTGTGGAATTTTATATTTTCCCGCGAAACAATTTTGTAGTAATAGAAGACTGTTTTTTTTATATTTAGTAACTCGAATAATAAATTTCATAGAAATTGGAGCAGATTTTGAATATTTTCCATAGAAACTTTCGGCCCCTATTTTGCATCCTAAGGGGGTGAATTCCAATAAACCATGAAACACGTGTTCAATGAAATGTTTTATTTAAGAGAATAAATCTCGAGTTTTATCAAAATCATTGCTAATTTAAAAAAAAAACCATACAAACTTGCAACCGCTATTTCATGCTTTCAGGGTAAATTTTTTTGAAATCCCTCCTTTGTGTGCGTTTTGAATCAAAACAACTGTCCAAATTTCACGTTTCTACCATTAGCGGTTACGGCTGTGCGTGCGTCTATAAATGGGAACTTCTCCTTTATAAATATATATATATATAGATGATAGCAAATTAAATTAGTTCCAATAACTCTTTGTGGAACTTTATTATATAAAATGATACATTTCCTCATAAACGATCTTCTAGTTTTTTAAATCCTGTAGGTACGTTGAAACGGCAAAATTATTTTCGTTTCTTGTATTTAAATGGTGAATTTGGAAATTGGTATCATATCTAATTAATACAATTTTTAAAAACATAAATCAAATTTTCTTAAAATGAACTGACCTTCTAAAGTCAATATATTTATTGCTCTAAATATGAAATGTAAATCTATTAGATATAATTTCTTGCTCGTAAATTATAAGTAACGCGAACCGCTATTTTTGAAGAACAAAAATACTTTCTGTACTCGCAGCCAATCCCCACAGTAGTATTCCATATGGCATGACACTGTGAAAGTAACTAAAGTAAATCAATCTTGCCTAAAGAGAAAACCTCAGAATAGAAATTCCAGCTGAGTCTAATGACAAACTATGAAGCTTAAAAAAAATATTTCAGAGAGCTTAAAACACAGTGCATGACAATGCTACGGGATTCGTAACAGTCGTAGCCTACGCAGCATTGAAACTGTAATCGTAGCAGAGAGACATAATTGCATGCATGAGATATCTCGAAATCGAGTTTTTACTTCGGAATACAAAATATCGACATTCTAAATAATAATAAAAAATATAAATATACATACATACATACACAAATTGCTGATTTGTTAATAAATTAAGTATTCTTGTAAAAAACTCTAAGCATTCTATTTAAATGTTTTAGAAATATATGGCACTATTTTTAATTAATTTGAAAGGAAATTGTCTAATTACAATATTGTATAATTATCATTCAGTTTTTCTTTTATTTAGATATTTAAAAAAAATATGTTTACACTAATTTATTCAAATAAAAAGAATGATTATTAAAGTTTATTTTATTAACATCACAACTATCGTTTCGACTACTCCCCTAAACAAGACACAAATCATGAGAGTTTCTTTTTAAAAAATGCTGGAGCTCGATTTTTCCAGTTTTCTGATTGGCTGAGCTGTGATTAACTCTCTAAAAAGGAACTCGAGATCAAACTTTTTTCGAATGACGTGACAATTGGCTTCCTAAAGTCGTGACAATTTCTAAGAGATGCCGCTCGTCATTCCTCTCGTAATACTTGTATACTGCTAAAGTTAAATAAGTTCTCGAATAAGCTACAAAGTATGTTATAAACCGATGCTACTACAAAAACTCACGTATCGAGTGTTTAACATTACTATTCTATAAGAAAACAAACTTACGTCAGAAGATTTATTAAAATATTAACCAAAGTGCTCAATATTGTATTATTACTTAGTATTCACTAGTCTTATACTCAAAATAAATTTCTGTTACCATTCGTAATATATTTTGAGCATCAAAACTAAGTATCAAATACAATATTTTTCAAGTGTAAGGGTCATTCATCAAAATAACCGTCACTGAAACCTTTTCCTTCGGAACATCTGTCATGGTACGTCATGATTTCAAAATAGAAAATGAATTAGAAGCCAGAGGTCCAAATATATAAATCTTGCGGTACGGTTTGTCAGAAACGTTCATCAATTATTTTTATTGAGACCTTTTTATTGTAGAAGTGTTGCGTGTTGTGAAGCGAAGTGTATTTGCTGTAGCTAAAAATGTGATTATAAAAATATAAAAGAATGCATTTATACATTTTCATAGAATAATTTCACAATTTGGTAGTAAATAAATTTAAAAATAACATAAAATGGATGTTTTCTACCATTCTCTGGTCAACTTGTTATTCTATTTCAATTACTTACTGTCAGTTTAGTAACATATTAAGGATACAACATCATAGCTGCATTTCTGAGTAAACATGGTCGTAAAAGTGAATATGGGGAGCTCGACAAAATAACATCTTAGCTTGAGAAAGGAAACTCGAAATAAAACCTTAAGCCATGTCATTGGCTGGAGGTAAGAATAGAAGGCTTATCTAGCTTTAAAGTGCATCCCCTTGGCACTGTCAGTCTATTGTTGGAGTTGCAACAACACTAATATTTTATTTTGAAAATAATATAATTTACAACTGGTTTCGTACAGAGTGTTAAAAGTTAATTGAATCAATGTTTATCCAAAAATTGATTATTCCTACAGATTTATTGACCCTTTAAATTGAGCTGATTTTAAAATTGATTATTCCTACAAATTTATTAATTGAGCTGATTTTCCCAAAAAAATTGTATTTTTAGAAATTTTAGTTTTCATTTTGTAAAATCAATAAATCTAAATCTGTCACAGTAGAAACTGGTCTAATGTAAGCTTAGGCTCTTGTTTAACAAACAGGGTTAAAAGATGTTATTTATTGATGGTAGATTTTGATTTGTCGAAGTCTGAACCAAAGCGTAAAGGTGGGTCGATTTCATTGCAGGTAAGTGCAGTTAACCAGAGGACAAATTAATTTTTATTGAAGTTTTATTAAATAGAAACTTTAAAAAACTGCGGATCTAACACTCGTAACATATATTACGAGTATTATGTGATAATTTGTCTTCGTGTAGGTATTAGGTGAGGTAAAAATGAGATGATGGACCTTAGAACTACGGCTACTGACATGAATATGGTGGTCACCACCACAATACCAATATGGTGGAATTACGCTTTATTACAAAATGTTTGTCAAATTAGCTAGTATTTCATTAGTAACTATACACCAGGCGCCCAGACACCTACATACATATTATTTTTTTCTCATAATAACTTTAAAGCTTGATTTGTCAAGAAACGTACGTTCTTCTATTTTTATTTGTCCAAATTGACTTTCTTTGGAAAATAAATAACTTATTTGGACTGTTTTGTTTTACAGCCACTTACACTCACATTTTTTATTTAAGTAAAGTAATTACGAGTGTGTGCTTAAAAGTTTGGCGAAGTTTTGTTATTTATAACCAAAGTTCTGTCTAATAGTCATTTACATAAACGCTACAAAATAAAACATGCCATCTTAAGGAACAGTTTGCTAATGGTGTAGCGAATTATATGCTGTCTGTATAATAAATTACAGTCAAATATACAATTACACAAATATACTTTAATTCCGTTTGTGTGTACTTTATTGGTATTTTTACCGTATTTTGTATTTTGTTTGTACCATAAATTATTTTGTGTTGTTTTTTTTGAATTAGGTTTACAATAATTTGATGGAATTAATATGTAAGTACATATTAATTCCAGCAAATTATTGTAAAAAAGTTGTTCATTGTATCACAAACCTTCATAGCCTCGACTATAGTAGCCTCGACTATAATTACCTCGCAACCCTGTAGTTTCGATTGCATGCACATTATTAATCGAGTACTAAGTAAAAATCCAAAACGGATGTAATCAGGAAACTGTCTGGTTATAAACATTTGAAAACGCTTACGAGTCATGCAATCTTCTGTGACAATGTGAAGTATTTCAAACTCAATATTACATCGCAGATTCATATTCTTGATTATTTATAGTTGACTAAAAATTCAAGTACAGATAGATTTGACTTTAATATCCAATAAGTGCTGAGTCCCATTTGACTTACTCGTATTTACTAGTAGCCAAGTAATTTTATTCTAATAATTTTATCAACTAACGGTAACTACTGGTAGACAAAATACTACTACAACTGTCATGAAATATCGCCGATCTTAATAAATTTAATTGGTCGGCGCTATAAAATTCACTCATCTTCCAATCCCGTTCTACGTTGTCAAATCTACAAAGAAGATTTTACTTAATAACTTACCTCCTTTCCGAAACTATGTAGATGTAATGCCACTAATGGTGGTGTGGTTCTAGTGCATGCACTTAACTTTCATAATTTTATTTCAGCACTACACTATCTCGTCTAACAAATTAACTATATTCCCCACTTAACGTGCATAATCTATCGATGTTTATAAGCTGGTTACAATTAAGTTGACTTTTTTAAGAGACAAGATGTGACATCTATCTCCATTGGTTACATGGCTCAAATTTTACTGTTCAAAAATTCCTAGTGAACAATCGAAAGACTTAAGCAGTTCACTATGAATGTAAAAAAACTAAAAGTGTCGACTATTTGATTAATCTTAACTTTTTCTACAATACGGACAGTATTGTAGTAAACGTTTTAGATTTTCAGGTAAGATATGATATCCGGCACCACTACTGCCACAGTCCAACACGTTACGTATTTAACTATTTGACATCTAAAGCTTTTTGTACAATACTGACGTTCTTTCCAGGCAAGATGTGGCATCTGGCGCCACTAGTGGTGCGGCTCGCCGCCGTGTCGCTGGTGGCGCTCGCGGTGGCCCAACCGGAGCACTCCACCGCTGTCACGCAACCCATGACCGCGTCACCGCCGCGCGTTCCCTCCCTCCGCAAGCAGGAGCGCAAACGCAACCGCAAGAAGACCACGACCACCACGACAACCACAGTAGAACCTGACGAGGAAGACGAAGAAGAAGATGTTGAGTACACTACGCCCATGACCACTACAACGATCGACCCGAGGATGTTGGATCACAGTGAGTGTTTTTTTTATTTTACTTTTTTCATTGAGAGTGTTCGCAAATTACATTTTGCCCTGAAGGGGTTATAATTAATACAATAATTTTCAATTCTTATTTTTTCTTATACTAACTTTTCTGGAAGGTTTAGCACGATTGCTGCCGTTAGGGGGCTGACGATAATCGTATGTGGAATTTGCACCCACTAAAGGCAGTCTGTGCTTCTCCCATCACCATTATCCTAGAAAGCTGGGCCCGGGAAATATAAGAGTCTACCGTTCTACCCCCTCAACTTCAAACTCCTATTTCAAGCCTTTTTAGTTTTATTTTTTGATTTCGTAATTTAACCAAAAAGTGATCGTTATTATAGGAATATTCGGCGAACTCGTTTAAGCGTTTAATTGTAAAAGCACGACGGACAGACAGCCGAATTTACTTACGGATTCAGAAATTTAATATGGATAATATAGAATATATATGGGTAATAGTAGATAATAATATGGAATATTCATAAGCTCTTGGCCTAAATACCTGAAGATCAGTGACGATAGACCTGAAGATAGGCCGAAACATTGAAGTTGCTATTTTATGATGTATTATTATAAGAATTGCACTGTGGTCACTGGACGTAAACCATTAAAACAAGATAACGTATCAATGAATATAAATATATTAAATTAAATAAATACTTTTATTTTTACAAGCACATATATTAAAGAACAGAATAACAGAGAAACGGTTGCTAAGACAACCGCTTAGATAGGTATCAAAAATTAGGTAAAGGATGTGAGTGTGATGGATGACCCGCAAGTGGACCTCCTTAACTAACTCTAACACTACCCTCACTTAGGGTCCATTCCAATTTTTTTCAATATCCCATTCAATCTGGGTCCAGGCAATGCCTTGGTAAAAGCATCAGCCTCTAACTCTTCAGATTGCTTGTATTCAAGCTTAATATAGCCTTCAGACACCCTTTCTTTTATGTAGTGCTCTCATATATTTATATGTTTTGATCTGTTTTCGACCAATGGATTTCTGGCTATATTTTGCGCAGCTTGATTATCGTTAAACAAAATCATTTGCTCTTGTTTTATTCCAAGATCTTTGGCTAACTGTAGTAAGCACATTGCTTCTTTACAAGTTTCAGTTAATGCCATATATTCACTCTCTGCACTTGAT
The DNA here is from genome assembly GCA_963935595.1 of Schoenobius gigantellus. Classification (NCBI taxonomy): domain Eukaryota; kingdom Metazoa; phylum Arthropoda; class Insecta; order Lepidoptera; family Crambidae; genus Schoenobius; species Schoenobius gigantellus. Next base: position 46,979,079 of record OZ012540.1, read on the forward strand.
AGAGCTACTGTTCTTTGTTTCTTTACCCAACTTATTACACTTCCTGCATAAATAAAACAATATCCAGTATATGATCTTCGATCGCTGGTGCATGTGGCCCAGTTGGCGTCAGAGAAACCTTCAATGGACTTTCCATCTTTCTTGTAAGTTAAGCCCATTTCTAGGGTCCTCTTTAAATAGCGCGACACTCTTTTTAGACATTTAAAATGCTCTTCTTTGTAATAGTTATTGAACTGGCTTAAGTATGAGATGGCAAACGCTATATCCGGCCTCGTTCCTATGGCAAGATACATTAGCCCACCAACAAGATTTTGATAAGGTAACTTATTTGTTTTATCTACTATAGGACCTTTTATTAAGTTAATACCAGTTTCAATTGGTGTTCTACATGACTTACAGTCTTCCAAATTTAACTTTTTCAATAATTTCTTTATATGTTCTGGCTGTGAGATTTTTAAATTTTTGCTTCTTTATTGTAATCTATTTTAATTCCCAATATTTGTTCAATTTTGAGCTCTCTCATTTTAAACTTTAGTGATAGCGATTTCTTTACATTTTTCCACATTTTTCCTTTATAAGCTATTACAATATCATCAACATAGATTGCGATGTGAATTTCATCTTTCTCTCCCCCTTTCGCATCGTATCTATAGACACATGGATCTGTATATGATGGGAGACAATTGAGATCTTTAAGAACTTTGTCAAGTTTCTCAAACCATTGTCTTGGTGCTTGTTTTAACCCATATAAAGCTTTCTGCAATAGACATACTTTTTCTTTATTTTTATTAGTTTTGAAATCTATGAGCATTTTTCTTGCAGCTTCAGACTCATCATCATCATCTTGAATTAAATCACAAAGATATTTTTCAATATTGTCTGGCACTTTCATAAATATTTTTTTTAGGTCTCCATTTAGGAAAGCAGTAGTAACATCTAACATTTCTATATTCATGTCATTTTGTATTGCATTTGCTATTACTGTTCTAATTGATCTTAGTTTTGAGACTGGCGAGAAAGTTTCATCGTAATTAGCTCCTGGTATCTGATTAAAACCTCGAGCAACAAGTCTTGCTTTCAATCTTTCAACTCTGCCATCATGTTGAAGTACTTCTATTCACACTTTTTAAGGCACGTCACATAAGGATTAAGTTCTGTGTTGCTATAAGATGTGAATTATTTTTGTTAAGTAAGATGTCTTCCATATTTAAAATTGTGAAATTCTGGAGAACGCAGTAACTGGTTGATAAACAGCGCTGTATTAGGCTAATTAGGCCTTGCACAGCACAAGCTGAGTCAGTTTACTTTTGTACAAACGTAGGTATAGGTTTTTTATTTAAACATATTATATCTTTGCAAGTGTATAATTGGTGGACTATAAATGTTTATTATTAAGATGGTAACGAAATGCTCGTTGTCGTCGAAGAGATGACATTGGTAGACATTGTTGCTACTAGGAAAAACAAAAAGAAACTAAATAAAGAATTCTGAAACAAATGTAAAAGTTGATACAAAACATTCTATCAGAAATAATCCATCCTTACGATAGTGTAAGAAACTATATTTATGTGTGGAAGGAATCTAAGCTCACGGAATGAGGTCAGGCAAGGTCCTATTGGCTCTACTTCAGCATTTATTATAAATATTCCACAGCAAGGGGTGAACGCAGCTAGTTAAGCTGCCGATTAATATTTCTAAAGTAGTTCGTACAAGTTTGAAGAGATCCTTTCGTAAGCAAGCCGCTTAATCCCACTTAGTTTTCATTTAAATTATAATAACATCCGACCATAATTTGTATTAATTGCTTTAAGGCGCTACATCGAAAATGAATCAAACAATAGGAGGCGTGGTCTATACGTGAACGCGGGGCGCCCCCCGTGCTCAAGTAGCTAGTCCTTATATCTATGGCATCAAAGTCGTGAATGCACTGCGCCCGCATGCAATCAGGTCCTTTAGAAATTATCGACGTAAGCGACAAATTACAAATTATTTTATAAAAAAATAACTATAATGATTACAAAAAAATGCTTTTACACGATTCTAAATAATGATGATATCTACTTATTTATGGAACTTTTTAATGAATACCTAATACCGTTTACTAGTAATCCTGAATTTTCTTATTTTTAAGAGGTAATTTAAAAAATAAAATGTATCGAGGCAAAATCTTTAAATCGCGTTTCCGGTTTTTGGCGTTTCTAGCTAAAGATATAAAGAAACACATATTTAAGTTTCAGATCTGTAAGATCTCTCAGTGACCTATGACATTACATTAAAAATAACCAATTTTTTCGACATAGCCCCTTAAATGGTTATTTTGAAGACAGATGTTGTCTACTTGGAGATAGACATTGTACTTAAAATCCTACGAATATTTATAAATGTGAAAGTCTTTAAGGATTCGTATCCACCCAGGATTATTGTTTGTTTGTTTGCTTGGACGGTTGTGATTTCGCTCTGAAAAAACCGGTTGTGAAGAAACTTGGTATATTAGACAGCTAGACATTCAAATTCATTCGTTAGCTAAGCGGATAAATAACCTCCCTTAATTTATCCAGCTTGTTATAAATAGTTATGCTTAAAAGTTAAACTATTTACCATAAAATACGGAAGACATACTACTTAACTGGTGACATTCAGCCTCAACTAATTATGAAAAATATGTCATGTACATGGTCATGTAATGATTCTTAATATTTGCAATTGCTTATTACACATATATATATATATATATATATATATATATATATATATATATATATATATATATATATATATATATAAGGCATTACTAGTGATAGTTCTATATACAACGTGTATGTATATCCCATTACACTGAAACCTATCCATGTTAACATGGTGATAAAAAGATAATTGCGTTTTTGAAAATTTGAAATTGTATAATTAATTTTGAAAACTCCCATACGAATAGTTGGGTCCGTGAAAAAAAAATGTATGGGAAATGACAAAATTAATTTTATGATTTCGTAATTTCAATAACGTCACATAGTCATATAAAGGTAATGGCGTTATTGAAAATTCGAAATTGTAAAATTATTTTCATTTATCCCATACAAATAGATGGGTCTGTGAAAAGAAATGTATGGGGAATTAGAATATTTGTTAAGAACGTCACAACTTTTATTTTATGGCTTTGTTAACATAGGTAGGTTTCGGCTTGATATGGTACGAGTATGTACCGAACACCCAGATTTGAATGTCAGCACTAACTCAACAAGAACCAGAAACGCGATTTAAAAATTTTCACTAGATATATTTTATTTTCGAAAATACCTGATAAAAATAAGAAATTTAGGATAAGCTAAACGATTATTAAGTATTTTTAATAAATTCCTTAAAAAATTAGACATGATGTCTAGTTTTTTAAGGAATTTATTATTAAAGAATCATGGGTATAGTATTAAAGAATCATAGGTAGTGTTTAAATAAAATAATTTGGAGTTTGTTGCTTACTACGGTATTTCTAAGCGACCTGATTGCACGTAGGCGCGGCAACTTTAATAAGACAAAAATGAAGATTAGCTACATATAGACCACACCGCCCATAGTTAGATTTATTTTGAATGTATCCCCCTAATTAACGATACTGAGATCTTATTTTTGTATCATTGAATTTTATTTGATAATGAAAAATAAATTCAATAATAGGAATCTGTTACGATACCGAGAGGCTATGAGATAACTAGGCCGATCACTTGAGCTTGTACGTACGGGGACAAGCCAAGTATTACACCGTGGCCCAAAATAACGTTGACAAATTTAAAAAGGAAATATTTTAAAAATGTAACACTGTACGATGTCTTTTTGTTTTTTCTCATATTTTCTCACATGTTAGTAACGTTTTGCAGTGGATCGTTTCTTTAAAAATATTTAATTATTATTGTTATTTGCCATGTCTTCGCAACGCGAGTCAATAATTTCCTTACACGAAGACGGAAAACGACAGTGTGAGATTGTTCGATTCCTTAGTGTTAGCCGTCAACTACTGTTAAAGACTTAAGCGATCTAATGAGCTCGGGCATGATGCAGACCGCCCAGGAAGAGGAAGAAAGAGGACTATTGGGATTCCCAGGCTCCGCAACATTATCAAGAAACGGCTTAGTCGCAATCCATGGACTACAGTGCGAAAACTGGCTCGGGAATTGGGTGTGAGTCGTTCGACGGTGCAACGTATTGTCGTTGATGACCTCAAATTAAAAGCGTACAAACTGCGTAAAGCACAACTTCTTGAAGATAAAGATAAAGAAGTTCGCCTTCAAAGATGTCGTTTGATTAGGAAGCGCGCCGCTACTGAAAAATGGGAAAACATTCTTTTTTCAGGTGAATTTTTTTTTGCATCGAACAGGCTCATAATCATCAAAATGACAGAATATATTCTTCTAGACGTCCTGGAGAGGCCGCAGTCATTTCTCACCTCCAAAAACCGGATTCAGTGATGGTTTGGGGTGGTATTTGCTCTACTAGTAAAACTCCCCTTATATTTATAGGAAAAGGTGTCAAAAGAATCAGGAAATCTATAAAAAAGACATTCTTAAAGCTGTAGTTCTTCCCTGGAGTCAGCAACATTTTGGTAACCAACATTGGATATTCCGGCAGGACTCTGCTCCATCTCACAATGCCCTTAGTGTACAGGAGTGGTGCAAAAACAATTTTCATGGACTCGTGGCCACCCTATTCACCTGATTTAAATCCAATGGATTATAGTTTGTGGTCAATTTTAGAGATTGGGGCCTGTGCCACTAAACATACAAGTGTTGACGCTCTGAAAGCAAATCTTGCGAAAGAGTGGGCAAAAATAACGTTGGAGGATGTCAGGTTGCTTCGCGCTGACGGAAAGTCGCGAGACTTACGAATAAAATGTTCACTTCATAAATGTAAATAAAAGACAAAACTCTCATACTCTACATTTAAGTCTACTAATTCTTTATTGTAACTAGGTAGGAAAATATAATATTATTACCTTGTCTTTTCACATGTCGATCTTGTAAATATGCACAAATTCTTGTAACACTTTTGATTCACGAATGTTTGTAAAGCACTGACTGATTATTTATTTGAACTTCACTTTGTATAACGCTATTATTCACAAGCGATAAATATTTGTAATATTTATTAGTCCTTTATTGTATTTTTCTATATTTTCTTATTATAATTGTTAGCGTCCGACATTTGATCTCAATATTGTAGCTCAATGCCTACGTGACTGACAAATGTCATATAATTATTTTATTGTTCAAAAATCTTTCGCTTGACAGCTATATAGTTGTCTATTGTTATGGCCAGTATAAAAGCGGACCAGGGTCATTAGGAAGCCAGTCTACTACCAGCTCTGGTAGAGAATACAAACAGCTTAAGGAGTATCTAAGCTCCTGTGCTAGTTTTGGACTGGTCTACCACCAGCCATCGTAAAGAAGAGTTGCTGCTCAAGTACGTAGGGGACAACTGGCCGCCTAAAGTCGAGTGCCCTACACGCCCACTTGGACTGCGTGTCTCCGTCTGCTACGGATTCTCGAGCCTCGCTTGCATACTGCTGCCGTCGGGGTGTTCCTGAGCCCGCCTACGTGTCTGCTGAGCTGCCTACCAGTCCGCTGAGCCACCTACGTGACCGCTGAGCTGCCTACCAGTCCGCTGCTGAGCTGACTACCTGTCCGGCTGAGCTGCCATTCGCTCCCACGTCCTACCCTGGCCAGGCTAGATCTTGTTATATTTAGTTGTACATAGTTTTACCTTTTAGGCTAATTTAGTTATATAAGTCCTGTCATGCCCTCCTAATATTATTCCTCCCTACCTCTGCCTTTTCTTGTTTCCGTTTTCTCTTGTAAATATACCGTGTTAATTATCTAACTTGTTTTCTTTTAGCTTCCTCCTCTCTTTTTTTGTACGAAGCCTTCCGCTTCGCGACAAGGAGCTGCGGCATATTGTGGATAATTTTAGCAAACGTTTGCGACTGTGTATCAAAGCCAAAGGAGGATATTTTGAAGATAGTTAGTGTTTTTAATAGTTTAATGAATGACGTTCTTATTTTGAATTTCATTTTGTAATAAACTTGAAGGTATTAAAAATTATTCCAAAAAATCTTTGTTAAGGTTTTTTTGGGCCACCCTGTATAAACAAGCTGAGAATTCTTAGCAGAAGGCGACATGCCCCTATACCGTCACGCAGGTCAGTATCTTTTTAATGTCTCGGACTAATGAATCGGACTGGTGGCATTTGTCTAGGGGGGCTGATTCGAATGCGGCCAGAGGTAAAAGTGTATCGATTTATTTTTTTTACATATCGATTCAACAAACAAAATAGTGCACAACAAACGCAAAGTGACATTTTCATTCTAAAAACATATGGGCATGTATTTTTATCAGTATGCTTATATTTTTTTAATTAACGGTAGTTATTTCAAAACAAAATACCTTAAAAGTTATGAAGATGACAATTCATTTTCTTTAATATATTCCATACATTGAATACTGTGGTACATTTGACAAAATAGTCAGCAGCTATAAATACTACAATAATTCTGTCTTATCTGTGAAGTAACTCGCTTCTTGAGTTGTGCTTATCAAAATTTGACTTACCCACCTTCCTCGAGTTCGCTAATGCTTTTTTCCTAAAATAATTAAGCCCTCGTTAGCCGGCACGTGGTCGCCTCATTAGCCGATTACGGTCTGTTATAATTAGAATAAATGTGAATGTTTTGTTCAAATTCACTTCTCTTAAAGACTATTCGACTGAGTGAAGTCTTCGTGATTTATCATTCTTGCCGTGAAATTTAATTGTAAGTGTTAACATTAAAAGTATTTCATACTTTTAATACGTTCTTATCGTAACAGTCCTAACAACTAGTTGACATGCAATGAGATATCCAAACTATGACGGCTCATACCTGGACGGATTTTAATTAACATTCAATTCAACATGACGGTGTCCAATCTTTTGATAGCATTAGGGGCACTCTATAGTATTACATGCTATCATTTTTATGTTCAACCAGTAAAATATGGCTCTATTTTTGAATTCAGTTTATTGCTAACACTAAGGCTACTCTATAGTTTCAAATGCTATCATTTTTATGTTCAATGATTAAAATATAACTCTATTTTTGAATTATTTTTCTGGCGTCGAGCGCTTGTCGAGTGTCCTCTGCACTCGATTTCTTTTTAACACAATTTCAAAAATATCTTCTTTCGTAGCTACTTTTTCACATCATTAATTAAATAAATCGATGGAATTATACGACAAAAATTGACATGATATTGATTTCCGACGAAAGGGAACCAAAAATTGGCAAACATTGAGCGCAGAAGATTCTCAACAAGCGACACGCCAGACAAATGATGGAATATCGTTAAAACACTTGACGTTCACCTGAAGCAAAATCAATTGCAATAATAGTACATTACTGCAGAGGCCGGGAAGTAAGGGATTGCCGGATGAGTAAGCTTTCAAGGCCCAGCGTTAACGAGGACTTGACAATAATTACGAGTCCAGCAATCCCATTCCCGCCGAGGTATGAGTGCTTTTCTCAATAATTGCGAGGAAATAATGAAAGACGTAATACTGCAAGCAATTAATTAATGTTAAACGCAATGTTTGATATAATAATAATAATATTTTTATTTCTACTCTCACACAGAACAAATTACTTAATAGTAGATTAGTAGCTAAGGGCTCTCGTGCGCCTATATTTCGAGGGTGCAATTGGTGCTTACACCCGAGCTAACTACTCTGCTTTACATCTCGATTGTGAGGTAAGTAGGTCCTTATTACCCCCAAATAGGGCTTGTAGGTGACCAATAAGCGCTCTAGGGTAATAATGTAGCTGGAAAGCCCTAGTGCGGTAAGTAATTAAAAAACACTTCACTATTTCAAAAAGTTCGCGTACATCTAACCATCATACTGGCAATAAATTACTTACAGCCCTTGGGCTTTTTTAGCTACATTATTACCCTAGAGCGCTAATTGGTCACCTACAAGTCCCATTTGGGGGTAATAAGGACCTACTTACCAAACATGAGAGATGTAAATGTAATTTATTAAGCTTACAGAAGGATACATCTATGTGAGAGACTGGTGACTGTACTAGGAGACCTGTATGACAGATTGTCAGTCTCTCCACACCGGACTGGTTGGAATATAAAGCAATGAGTATGTAATACTCGTACATTTGGGAAGCATGCTAGGTAGAGAAGCTACAATAAAGGTGTTTGTGTGTTGTGTGTTTGTGTGTGTTTGTGTTTGTGTGTTAGAGTGTTTTAGCAGGGTACTGTTAACAATTTTTCAGTTTCGTTATAATCTAAACTTGTTAACCATTTAACTGTGAGCTTTTTGCAGTCATATTTAGTAAGTGGATATATAAGGATAGATTCATTTATTTTGTTGTGTAAATAACAACTAATAAAGCCAAAAAACCGTTTTGGAAAAGCAGTAGTCCATGGGTGTTTGGGCTACATACGATATGTTTGCGTCGTTTGTTGGTATTTAGGGAGGGATCATAACTAGTTATGGCATGCTGTCTCAGCACAGTATTTACTATAAATAGTTGACGGACACTCAATACATCAGCGAAAATGAAAAGTTCATTAGTGGGATAAAGAAATGGCTTAAAATGGCTAACCTTCAATACCGCACGCTGAGCCCTTTCTATTTTTATGAGATTGGACTTACACGCACCTCCCACACACCGTACTACAATAAGTCAAGATGGATTGGCAGAGAGACTGGTATACCATTTTTATAACTTTTTTTTCAGCAATTTGGCGGAGATTTTTAAACATGTATATAAGTTTTCGAGTTCTTGATGAGAGCAGATCTATGTGATGGTCAAAGCAAAGGGCATCAATGACCACACCCAAATACTTGATGCTGTCGGCAACAGAAATCTTGCGACAGTAAAAATGTTGATTTTGAGAGCATGTATGAGCTATTAAAGCAAGGTTAACGCTTGGATGTGGAGTTCTAATAGAAAAGGTTAGAGCGTTATTTCTGAGCCAAGTGTTTACAATATCAATAATATCAAAAGCAAATTTAACCCTAGCTAGGCATAACTGCAATGCACTATAAGCCAGTAAACACAAAAAATAGTTTCTTGAATGCCACTCCAGGCTGATGATAGTATAATCACATTCAACGACAAGTCATGATTTTGACAGCAGATCAGACAAGCATTTTTCCGATTGGATTAAAATCGGCTTACCTTAATCGGATATATTTTACGCAAATACATAAGTATGAGATACATTTTACGCGTATATGCAGGCCAGTCATATTTTACGCAAAAAATGTAATACTGTAGTTAAGATTAGAGCTTTTTTCTCTCGCAACGAAAATTAAGCATATTTTCGTGTGATTTTATACCAACATATAAAATTATTGTCATATTTCAATCATATATATCATTAATTTACTGTAGTAAATCAATGATATATATGCTCGAATAGTGCATTTTTCATAATGTGGTAGCAATTGGCTGTATGACAAGTTTCATAATTTAAGTTATAGATGAATTTAAAAAAAAATTAGCAGCGGCCAGAAATGAATTTTCATGCTTACTTTCGTAGTACCTCTACTTAGTCTGTGCTTACTTTTCTGGCCTAGGCCGGTTAATTATTTTTCCTGAAGCATAAACAAAGCATTATCGTCTTACAGTATAAAGTAAGACTATACAAGGATAAGATTTAAGGATTTCAAATAGTTCCGTAAATATACTCGTACAAACCCCTTTTCTTTCCTTTTATAGATAGAATTTTCGAAAACGCAGTATTTTGGACATGATACTTCCAGTACTGTTGAAACACGATGGCGTGCTTGCATGCATATTTAGTTCAAGATAATAAATTAAACAAATAAAGTCAATTAGCATATTTTCCGTATTCTGTAGGGTTTGAGACCGGAAATACACTGACCTTCAAAAAAAAGTACTACACTTTTAAAATTAAAATTTTCCCTAAACTACAAAAGATAAAGGATTCAAACAAAAAACATTTTAGCTCATTTCGTCAGGTTTCTCGGAAGTTATAGTTTAATACTTTTTATTTTGAAAATATTTTGCCTACTTTAAAAGTTATTGCAATTCTAAAAGTGTAGTACTTACTTTTGAAGGTCAGTGTAGTTACAATAAAATAGTTTTGGGAATAATCATAAAATGTCTTATTTATTTACGTGTTTGTTTGATCAAAAGTAAAGTATTTAAATAAAATCTACCAAGGTATCACACTTATTATTATCGTATCGTAACAGCATATGCTGACAAAATCACAGACACGCTGAGACCTCAAACATATTTTAGGACACGTAACGACCCATCAAATAACGCCGCCCGAAATCCTGAAGGCAGCACGTCTCAAGTTACTCATCTTGAAAATTGTATCGTGTAAACAACTATATAGCCTGTAACGTTTTGGACAAACATTTATTGATCCATAGCGGTTTGCATAGGTACTGATTTAGTGTTCTTTTGTAAACTATTAAGTCTAATATTTATTATGTTTTACTCAATTTCTTGCGATCAAATGTGAGGTTTATAGGAGTTTTTAATAGGAGTTTATTTTGCAATCAGTAAACGGGTAAGTGCAGATTGAATGGCGACATATCTGGGGAACTATTTGTGATCGGCAAATTAAACAATGAATCGCGCACTAATGCTAAAGCGAAAAATCTACATATCAATCATTATGACTAGTCATGATTGGATCTGAATGACTGGCAAGAAAGAAAACAGGTGAAAGAAGAGTTAGGACCAAATTAGGGATGAATTTTATAAGAGGAAATTTGAAAGTAGCACCAGTCCCAAAGAAGATAAGAAGAAAGTAATAAGTTAGCGTTGTATGAGCGTGTGATGGATGATTCATATTACCAGAAGGGTTGTGACTTAAGAAAGTATAGATGGATTGCATGTAGAACGATATGGATGCGAAGAATGTTACTTACTTAGAAGATGACGTAAGACAGAGAATTTTTTTTTATACATGATGCCGGCAAACAAACTTACGGCCCGCCTGATGGTAAGCAGTTACCGTAGTCTATGGACGCCTGCAACACCAGGGGCATCACAAACGCGTTGCCGACCTTTTAAGAACCTATTTACTCCCTTCTTGAAGAACCCCATACTGTATTCCCCGGGGAAAACCTCGGCAGGGAGCTCGTTCCACAACCGGAGCGTGCGTGGGAGGAAATTTATCTCAAATCGCACTGTGCGTGACCACTTAGGCTCCAGCGTGTAAGGATGAACACCCTGCCGATGGCGAGCGGTGCGATGATAAAAAGTGGCCGTTGGCATCATGTCGAACAATTCTTCAGAACACAACCCGTTGTACAAGCGGTAGAACACACATAATGAGGCAAAGTCTCTCCTCAGACTTAGAGGCTCAATACCGCTTGTGAGTTTGGGATCGTCAACAATTTGCTCAGCTCGTCTTTGGACCGAATCAAAAGGTCAAAGTTGGTATCGAGGTGCTCCCGCCCATAGATGACAGCAGTACTCCATATGAGGCCTGACCTGTGATTTATACAGCAACAGTCTTTGCCTTGAAGAGAAGTACCGCTTGGCTCTGTTAAGCACACCTAGTTTTTTGGACGCCAACTTGACCTTGTCATCTAAGTGACTTCGAAATTGGACGTCGCTGGAAATGTCGACACCGAGGATCCCTAAACTCTTTGAGATGGTCAAGGGTGTGTTCTGGAATTGTGGGGCCACAGTAAATAGGGTTTTCTTAGCAGTAAACGCACAGACTTGTGTCTTAGAGGGGTTAAATCGGACTAAATTGTCCCGCCCCCAATCGGAGACTCTGGATAGAGTGCTCTCGATTTGAGACACAAGTTGTTCACGACTTTCCTCCACAATGGAACGAGGGATATTTGCACGGCCTGTGTAAAATGCATCTCCAGTGCTATCGTCTGCATAGCAATGGATGCCGTCAAGCGAGAGCATGTCATTGATATGCAGCAGAAACAGTGTTGGAGATAGCACGGAGCCTTGTGGGACACCAGCATTTATCATCCTGGTTTCGGAGCAGCTACCGTCAACTACGGCTCTAATGCTCCTCCCGGATAAAAAACTAGCAACCCACTTGCACAATCCCTCGGGAAGCCCGTATGATGGCAACTTCGATAGAAGACCCCGGTGCCAAACCCGATCGAATGCCTTCGCTATATCCAGGCTGACTGCCAAGGCCTCACCTTGACTCTCAATGGCAGAGTCCCAACGGTGTGTGAGATACACTAAAAGATCACCAGTCGAGCGACCGTGGCGAAAGCCGTATTGGCGGTCGCTGATCAGATCGTGATCTTCTAGGTATCTAAGGAGTTTTGTGTTAATCACACGCTCCATCACCTTCGAGAGAAGGGAGGTTATAGCAATAGGCCTGTAATTCGATGGATCTGATCTATCGCCCTTTTTGGGCACCGGGTGTACATTTGCAGTCTTCCACGAAGACGGAACTTGTCTTGTGCGGTAGGAAAGTGTGAAAAGTCGCGTTAGCACAGGACACAACTCAGGAGCACACTGTTTTAGCACCACTGCCGGTATGCCGTCTGGCCCATTCGACTTCTGAACGTCGAGAGAAAGTAGCTCCCGCCGACCGTCACTCTGTGCTATCTTGACTTCCGGCATGGAGTGACCACACCACGGGATGGTAGGTGGTGTGGCGCTTTCGTCACCGTTCATAGTCGAGTTTGAGGCAAAGAGATTACCCAATAGATCGGCTTTCTCTTTAGCGCTATGGACCAAGTTGTTACTGACATTTCGGAGTGGTGGTAAGGACGACCTACAAAAGTTTCCCTCGGCAGCTTTGGCCAGCGACCAAAAAGCACGACTACCCGAGGGGTAGCTTGCGAGCCGCTCGCCAATTCTGCCGACGAAATTGAATTTAGCTCTGGCAATAATTTTTTTACTGGCCCTCGAGGCCGCATTATACTTGCGTTTCACATCAGTTAGATTGGGGTCATGTGTCCTACGAGCCGTGGTCCAAGCCTTGTACGCGGCTTGCTTAAGAAGTAGAGCTTCCTTACAAGGCCGGTTAAACCACGGTCGTTTTTTTGCCCCCGCAGCTACTAATGAGTTAGGAATAAAACATTCCATACCCACTAGGATTGTCTGAGTGACTGCGGCTGCGCAGGTGTCAGGATCATCTGATGTGAAGCAAAGCTGCCTCCACGGATACGATGCATAAAATTCTCGCAATCCATCCCAATCTGCTGACCTGTATTGCCACATGCGGCGCAAACTGGGTGGCCTAGATGGATCAGGCCGCGCGCAGGCAACTTGAGTCCGGACGAGACAGTGGTCGGAAGAACCGAGAGGTGCATCTACTGAAATAGAATATCCGTCCGGACGTGTGGTCAGCAGAAGGTCCAGTAAGGAGCTCGTATGGTCCTCAATGTCTGGTATTCTTGTAGGAGAATTGACCAGTTGAGAGAAACCATAGGCCAGAGAAAATTCGCGAGCACACCTCCCCGCGAAGTCAGTGGACCGAGAACTAAGCCAGTCTACGTGATGGGCATTAAAGTCTCCCAAAATCACTAACTCGGCGGAGGGATATTGCTCAAGGACTTTATCAGTCGTCAAATTCAGGTGCTCGAATAATCGAGCTGTATCCGCTTCTCCGCTATGAGACCTGTATAGGCACGCATAAACGCGGGTGTGGCCACCGCAGTCCACACGCACCCATAATATATACAGGTCCCGGTCTTCTAAATGATATAGGCGGCGGCAGCAGATATCCTCCCGGGCGTACACACATACGCCAGCACGTCTCCGGAATGAGTGTTCGAGCACATAGCCGGGATACTTAAGGTATGATGTGTCAGCCGGACAAGATATCTGCGTCTCCGTCAAAAATAAAAGGGTCGGCTGCGCTGCCTCAAGGTGCTGATGGACAGCGTTGAGATTTGCGTGAATTCCCCTAATGTTGCAGAAGTCCACCTGCGTGGAAAGGGATGCCGCTGTGAGACTTTTCCTTTTATTTTTACTATTCATAATATTTATGGTATAGGTAAATAGGTTAGGAAAATTCGCTGTGCTGAATGCTAAAGGGAAAAATATGCGATGCTAAATCAGCCGATGACCAGCGCGGGTAGTGCGGTTTGTCGGTGCAGCGTACGGAAGGGCTCCCGGTCCCCCCCCCCCCCCCACGGCAGCAGCCGGGTTCCACTCCGGTCTCCTTCTCCGGCACAGCCACAGGGATTTTTCACAGGTTGGCAGTTCAGCCTCCCAGGGCGGAGATTAAGTAATCCCTGGGTTCGGGAACTCTACTAACCTGCGGGCGGCCAGCGGTCAGCCGTTTCACCGGGTCTCCCTGATCGCTGCACCCACACTCCGCGCCCGCACCGATAACGACCGTATTGTGCGCAACACTGGTCCCCCGCTATCAACACCGCGAATCTTCAAGAGCTCTGGATACCTTACTCACCGCAGGAACACAACACTACGTAGGAGTAATGTTATTTAGCTGCGGTCTTCTGTAAGGCGGAGGTACTTCCCCAGTCGGGCTGCTCCAGTTTTGAGCGGAATGAATCCCTCTCTTTAGATGAATGGAAAAGAGACGTGATACATAAAAGTGTGATAGGCCCAAGGTGATCATTATGGATATATTTTAAGAAATGACTTAGGAACTACGTAAAAAAATATGAAATGCCTATTATATATTTCTATGGTTCCTGATTGAATTTTTTTTTATAACTTTTAATTTTTAATGTGTTCTTAAAGCTAAGAATTCACTTCGAGGGCTTCCAAAGACATAGCGACACATTATTACATACGAATCATGCGATAATAGTTATTGGAACGGTCTCTATTTTCTTTTCATTATAAATTGAGACAGTCAATTGTATAAATTTGTTTATTATTTTAAAAATTGACACTTCCAATTGTTTTAATACCAAAATTTAAATAATTTGTAATTTAGAAGGCAATTGTGACGATAACTTGGATAATGCTTGCAAAGGTGTTAAATGTGGAAATGTCACATCTAACACCAAGTAAACCTGTTTATAATAAAGAAATTAAGACATAATTATAATATCAATTGTGGATCTAGTAAATACATATAACTTTTACAAATAAATGACAAAAATACCTATTTCAGGCCAATTATTTGAAGAAAATTTAAGGTCAATCAAAACTGCCATTTTACTGTTGTTTTTTGCAACAAATCGAAAATTGAGCTTTAATTCAAATAACAATTTTTAACTTCTTTAAAAACAACTGAAGTATATTTTTTAACATTTTAGTATTATTTACATAAATTACTTATTCACAGAGCAAACATTGAATGTTATCAGACTTTTAGTGAATAGTAATATTTAAGAGGTTAGAGGTGTCTATACACACGTTAACTATATACTCCCCACATCGCATTTACAGTACACTAACTCTAACATTCTACTTTTTAGAAGCAAAAATTCCAATATTTCTTTTTCTTGTGAAGTCTCTTCTTTTTCCAAAGGGTGACTAAATCATTGCTGGGTCTCTTCGTGAATTCTCTTCTGTTCAATGGTTTCTTTTTATTTTTAATTATATCAAAATAAAAAATAATATTCATAAAATATTACATAAAGGATTTTCCTCAATTAACACACCGAGACGTTTTATTTCCCATACACATGCATATCTCGGAAGACATGAGAAAATGCGGCAAACTAAGTTGTTAAGTTCATAGATAAAATAAAGCACAAACGTCAACCGTAGAAAAAAAATGAAGCTTGCAACAAACCAAACAGCCAACTTAAAGTTTAATTATCAACATAAAAGGTAAACGAAATGAAGAATGAATTTATGATAAATAAAAATGCTTTTCATTTAATTTATTTGTATTTGGTACGAATATTAAGCTATCGCTTATCAAGCAAACCTGATATTATATGTTTTTATGAAAACTGTCAAAGAAATGCTTATAGCAATAATCTAAAAAACCAAATATTATTGTCACTAATTTCCATGCACACTGAACATTTTTCATGTTTCGGTGCTAAACGTCATATGCAACGCGCATGTGACGATTCTAGTGATTACAAATAAATTGTTATTTGAAATTATATGTTATATTGAGTAATTAACACCTATTGTTAAAGACCCGATTCGATGCTAATAACCTCGGCAATGTAACATCAGCGATACAACATTTCAACTATTCGCACGCTAAATGAGGAAGGTTCCATGGGTAGTCATGGCGACGCGTATTACTTTCGGTGTCGCATTGCTATGCTGTTTTAAGGCGCATAGTTCCCAAGGGTTCAGGAGGAATGCCGTCGAGACGCGAGGGAATCCGCGCCGACGGTCCGGGATAATTTAGGGACTTCCTGTTCGGTAAGATAGGATTTGAAGCTGGAAAGTTAAGATCTAGATATTTTAATATTAAGATGAAAATAAAAAGATTCTAATGTAACATAAAAGCTGTTATACCTACTCTTGAATTGGCATAGATTTGATACATCTACGAGTATACTTAGTTTACTTACTTACTTTACTAATATTCTAAAGCTGAAGAGTTTGTTTGTTTCTTTGCTTGAACGCGCTAATCTCAGGAACTATTAATTTAAATTGAAAAATTATTTTTGTGTTAGATAGTCGATTTATCGAGTAATGCTTTAGGCTATATAACATCACGCTACGACTAATAGGAGCTGAGCATCAATGACAAATGTTGCAAAAACGGGTAAAAAATATACGGCGAAACGTATTTCGCGGGCACAGCTAGTATACTTATATAAAGATGGAAGTTTAGTTAGTCTATGTATGTAGGCCAATTGTGAAGAAGTCGTATATATCTATGAAGTAATTCGAAAACCTGATTCATTGTTAATATTAAGTGGATAAGCAGAAAAAAAGATTTAAGATCAAATAGTTTAGACATTTAGTAATAATTAACAGTCATACAATTTTTTTTTTACAAAAAAATTAAACCGATTTTAAGGAAGTCATAAATCATAACAATACATACAACTTCACAGATTTCAAGACTTTCAAGGTGATCATTGCTTGGCACCTACTTTAACATAAGGAAGGCCTTCGATCGGGTCTGGCACAAAGCGCTTCTTTCTAAACTTCCTTCGTATGGGCTTCCCGAGAAACTATGTGGATGGGTCACCAGTTTTTTATTAGACAGAAGCATAAAGGTCTTAATTGATGGTGAATGCTCAGACTCACTGTCTATAAATGCTGGTGTCCCCCAAGGATGTGTGCTATCACCTACACTATTCCTTTTGCATATTAATGATATGCTGCAAATCAGCGGCATTCATTGTTATGCAGATGACAGCACGAAAGATACCTCCTATAACGGCCGTGCGAATATTTCTCGGGAAAACGTCATTGAGTGCCGGAATAAACTTGTGTCTGAAATTGATACATCATTAGAGAAAGTCTCTAACTGGGGTCGACTTAATTTAGTCCGTTTTAACCCTACAAAGACACAGGTTTGCGCGTTCACCGCCAAGAAAATGCCATTTGTCGTATCTCCTCGCTTTCAGAGCATTCCCCTATCTGCCTCAGCCAATATTGAGATCCTTGGTGTCGACATATCGAGCGAAGTCCAGTTCAGTGGCCACTTGGAGGGTAAGGCTAAATTAGCCTCTAAGAAGCTTGGTGTGCTCAATAGATCGAGAAGGTATTTCAGTCCAGCGCACCGTCTACAGCTTTACAAGGCGCAGGTTCGGCCTCATATGGAATACTGTTCTCATCTTTGGGCGGGGGCACCCCAATACCAGCTTCTCCCACTGGACCGCATTCAGCGGAGAGCGACTCGAATCGTCTCACTACCAGGAAATTTCTAATCGGCTTGATACCTTGGCGCTGCGTAGAGATGTCGCCTCACTATGCATTTTCTATCGCATAAATTACGGGTAATGCTCCGAGGAATTGTTCGGTCTCATACCTGCCGCCTCTTTCCGCCATCGTTCCACGCGACAAAAAATCCATGCCCATCACTTAAATGGTTGGCAGTCCACAAATGTGCGTTTTTCTCGCAGTTTCCTGCCTCGTACAGTCAAACTTTGGAATGAATTGTCGCCTTCGGTATTTCCGGACCGATACGACCTTCAAACTTTCAAGAAAAGAGCGTATTCCTACCTTAAAGGCCGGCAACGCACTTGTAACTCCTCTGGGGTTGCAAAAATAATTTTGAAAATCAACCTACAAATGGCGGAGTAATCGGTGAACATACATAAAAAATAGATACAGTCGAACATAGAACCTTCTCCTTTTTCGGATAAAAATAACATAACATGTTAAGGAGGATAATATCCTAACGTCAGAAATTTAAACCTGCAGCCAGTTTGTTGGTTCTGATGATAGAGCAGCCCTACCCAACCAAACAACAATCACGGGACTAATTTAATTGACATGTTTTTTTTTCTGTGATTGTTTTACACAAAAAATATCATAAAATTGTTCAAGCCTTTTCAATAAAAACACTGTGACACGAGATTTCTATATAAAATATTAGATAATGTAGTAAATTCATTGAATCAAATACTTGTATTACCCAAAAGGTCAAAGTGAAATAATCCAAAAAATGTCTACCTTTGGCACTTCGATATCGTCAAAACAAACAATCACGTGATTAAAACCATTTAAAAAAACGATTGTGAGTCACAATATTTTAAATTGGACATAATATATCATTTGTTTTGTTTCATTTAAAGAATTATAATTAAATACCATCTTGGCGTAAAATAGACAAGACAGCGGCGTCGATATATTATATTTTGATAATGATATCTTTTGCATCATGGCATTGGCATATTGATAACACCATGAAG
Organism: Schoenobius gigantellus; assembly: GCA_963935595.1. Classification (NCBI taxonomy): domain Eukaryota; kingdom Metazoa; phylum Arthropoda; class Insecta; order Lepidoptera; family Crambidae; genus Schoenobius; species Schoenobius gigantellus. The sequence continues at coordinate 46,997,850 of OZ012540.1, forward strand.
TTATACATATCCCTATTTGGGGTAATTCAAGCTTGGTTGAGAGAGCACTATTGGCACAGAAACAGTGTATTAGAGTCATTTGTAATGTCGACATCGAAACATCATGTAGACCTTTATTCAAGAAACTAAAGCTATTGACCGTTGTTGGAATCTATATCTTTGAATTATGTGTTTTTGTGAAATCACATCTAGAGCTCTTCAATTAAATAGGGACTATTGTGGTTTCAACACCCGATATCCAGACAAACTTATTTTACCTGTAATCGGAACAACTCGTTACTCTAACAATAGTTATTGTATGGCAGTAAAAATATTTAACATGTTATTGTTAAATGAGGAATTCACAAAACTACCAACAAAGTTATTTAAAAGGAAACTCAAAAGCTGGCTTATCGAAAATTGATTTTATTCTGTAAGTGAGTATTTTGACTATTTCAAATTAAAAAAAATTATGTAGTTTATAAACTACCTATGGAAACTATGTCAAAAATACTACTGACAAAATCAAATTGACTTTTATATTGTGTAAATTTATTTTCGTAATGTAAAATTTTGTTTCTTTTATTTTAAAGAGGAGCAGTGGTTTCAAATTAAATTTACAAATTAATGTTATCTTACTCTGACATTGAAGTTATAGAATTGTTTTTTTTTCTTTTGTTTTGATTCTTTGTTTATTGTTTATTATGACCATTGGATTTAATATGTAATATTATTTAATAATTCATCTGTTAAGTACTTATCCATTCCTATTATTTATATTGTTTTGACATTGAAGTGTGACATTGAGTTCTGGAATTGTTTTTGTTTTATGTTATTAGTGATTGTGATTATTGGACATAATTCAGTGAAGTAGCATTATTTAAGAACTATTTGTTGAGTACTTACCTATTTTATGCATGCCAGATTCTGGTGAAATATGCGGTCTAATTGCAATTATTATATCATTTGTACCATATTTCAAGCAAATAAATATTACTTACTTACTTACCTATAATTTCATGGGTAAGACCATGGTAAGACACATTGTTATTGACATTTTGTGTCATATTATTGTTATTGACATTTTAGGTACTGAAGACAAAATTGAAGCTTTTAAGTATATCAATTCAAACACCCACTAGTTTATTTACTAATAAAACTACGGCTTGGCATCTAAAAAGCTTCGCTTAACTAAGAATTCACATTACAGATCGTTAACTGTTCTATAAGAAAAAAGTGTAAAGAGAAAATATCTCGCGCTCACGCCGCCCCATCTGTCTAATAAACCTAATATTCGTTCGATACGAGCTCAAATAGCGTGAAATGGCGCGCTTCTACCGCCCTTAGGGAGGAGAGGGCTGCCAACTTAGAGAGACCCTTTCGCCTTTTATTTATGTAGGAAAATCAGCCCCAAGGTTCGTAGTAAGTTATAATCTGAAGGGTCTGTAGCTGGTCACTCTCGCTGCATCCAGTCTCACGGTATGCATCAAGATCTGATACGACGGAGAATATGTATACAGATAATAAAACGAATAAGCTTAACTTATTATTCATGAACGCTAATATGCATAGAGGCTTTACTCTTTAATACTAATCGTTTATAAGTAAAGAGTGTAACGTGTGGTGCAGTGATTCAATACGGCAGATAAATGAATCGCCAGGTCTCGTATGTTTTTTTTAATATTATTTTAAACTAAAGGCAAAATTTTATGACTTTTTCAATCGCCTTTAGTCCATGTACTACAAGGACTACAGTGTCAGTGTTCTATCTCCAGAAGGGAGACTCTGTACCAGGGTCATCTGCATGGGTACCTCCGTGTTACATATTTCTGCCGCAAAGCAGCAGCTGTTTGAAGGGTAAGATATGGCAGTGAAATTACTGGGTACCGTGGTTTTACATCATATGTCACAAGTTGGCAACGTACACTGTGGTTCTTGCGGGGGTTAAAGTTTTGCTGCGAATCTCACAGGAGCCACATGTATTATAGGTGACTGTTACCACTTACCATCAGGTGGGCAGTTTGCTTGTTAGTCACAATACTCAATAATTTCACTGCCTGGCTTACCTTTCAAACTGTATCATATCAATGCGAGCATCCTTGCTTGGCGACAGAAAGAGGTAAGACAGGGGTATTCAAGGACAGAGTCCTCTAAAGTAATAATCATTCTAACCCCGGTTCTGTTCGATAATGCGTTATCTAATATAAGCAAATATTATTTTTTATAAAAAGGAATGAGGCTAACTTCAGATTAATTCAACTAGCAATATCTATTATTCACTTTATTAAAAAAGTATTGTCACGTGCGTAGGTACTGCATTAAAAATGACATTATCGAATGTGCCAATAAAACGATTTATAATTATGTCCACGCAACACATGACTCCGCAAGGGGAAGGGGTATGGAAATGCCATAATACTCGTATTTTTACGACCACCAAATCCTTCTCTGGTATGACAGCAATGAAATTAAATGGCACAGAGAGTATCAGGCGACCCGAAATATAATGTCAATTAAATAAATTTCGTAAATGACGGCATTACCGTAGTGGTGATACGCGGGAGCTGGAGAAAAATTTGTTACTCTACTATTATAAGGTTTAGTCACGGTCTTTGTTTGCGTAGTCTATTATTTTTTTATTTTAAGTACTTTTTTTTCATAAGAATTTTTGAGACGTAAGTGACACAAGAAAATAAAAAGCAAGTAACCTAAAAAAATATCACCGCGATTAACAGTATTGTGGAACGTACAATTTAATATGAGATTTATTTGACAGGAAGAACTAGACTTCAGAAAATTTACTTATTCTGTAAATAAATCTGTTTTGATCCGATTTCCTGATTCTCATATTTACGTATGCGAAGTTCGTCACCGCAAAGATCCTATAAATTCTAATTTAATGTAACCACGGCGAAATATTTCCGTAAATAGGTTTCTCACGAAACTTGTGCTACTCGGCGTCCAATACACATTCCTGGCGTTCCCGCGCGTAGCCGCTCCATAGGGTGACAAACGTAATTTGATCTGTGGTCCACTATGTTGGGACACACCTGCCGAAAGTTCGGCTTAATACGCCCGTAATGTTTTTCAAGTAGCCTGTGGCATCATCAGCAATTGAACCTTCCACATTATCGATTTTCCTCAAAAATGTATTCAATCTTTCAAAGTTGCCTTACTGTTATCTTTTAGGATGCGATCCTACCACTTCCCGCTTAACAGATTCTACAACTTAATGAAGAAGGTAGATAGTCCAAATTGTGATACATGTCAACGTGAGGAGAACCTTCTCCACCTCATTATGGAATGTAAAATCAATGAACAAATAAGACAATCGTTTCTGAATGAGTCTCTGTGTCTCAGACAAGACTTACTGTTCCTGTTTCATGAAATATTATCTTCTAATTTTAGTCATAAATTTAGTAGTAGATTTTTGAATTATGTCATTCAATCTCTTACGCTTAGAACAGAATCCTTAGTTAATCACTCACTTGCTTAAGCTGGTCCTTTGTACTTTGTTAATTATATAGGTTAATTAGGATGTAAGAAGTAATTTTCTGTTTATTTTTTTAAAGTCGTCTTAACCCTATATGGGTGTATAGCTAAATAAAAGAATAAAAAAAATAAAAAGAAAGTTGCCTTACTGATAACTTATTCAGTGATCCTAAGTAGCATACGGTGTGTCATCCGTGCGGACGAAAATAAATTATACGTGTCTCCTTTTTCCGGTGGATATCAGAAGAGCCGACTACGAGAGTTTGTTACAATCACAACTCAGGAAACAGATGAACAACTCCAAACAAACCCCGAAACTAACGACCGTAATATAGTAAACCAATGCCTCTCGTCTAATGAGTGACAAGTGAGTGGGGCGTATGTGAATTAAAGTGATGACGATGATGATGTACTACAGCAAATCATAAATTGTACGACGTTTTCCCGAGTAAAAAGTCTGAACTCGGAAGTGTCAGCATCGAATTCACGTCATACATCACCTTTGGCATCCGAACAACATTTACATAAACTAGAATTATGACTACTACCTCTAGCACTGAATTTTAATAATCGGAAAAATTATTGCTACTTTTGGTGTGACTCGAACGTTGGTGAGGTGACGAAGTACCAATAGGTAGGTAAGATTGTAAATAAAGCCTTCAGATTCGTCACTAATTTTATATTACCAGAATTACAACTATTATAGATAAAAATAGGCACCCTGTAAAAATGTAACGACTATTGTAAAAATTATGGAAAACAAACATCAAAACTTAATTATGTAACAATTCACACATAGGTATTTATAAGTTAGCAAAAGTTTTATGAAATCTCGACTTCTTTTATCGTTATTCCATAATAGTATTGATGTAAATATTATTTAATGTTAAATTGTGGCATCGCGACTTTTAGCGTCACGATGTCGGCAATTGAGAAACGGAAGACAAAGAATAAAAATATGCCAAAAATAAAAATTCAAATCAGCTAGGTTAGCTGGGAATAAAACGAGTCGCTTTATCAAAGGATGATATAGCACCTAGTTGTTGTTAATAATTATAAAAATGCTGATACACCCTAAGACCTAGACGTAAGCAAAAGCCACTAGAGAATTAGGTCCAGGGAGTAATAAAATTTCTATTGTAACCCCAGTAATATGGGTATCGAATAAAAAGGATTCAAGAGTGAAGCACAATGACCCTAGCAACATTGACTCAAATTTAATATGGCCACCGCTAAAAAATGGCGTATAAAATTTCACTTTCAAGCTCAGTAATATAGGTAGAAACAAAATATTCCCAAAGTATAAAGTAGTATCGTAAGACATAATATCTATGATACGCAGAGAAAATGCAATAGCTATGGTTGGAAGTTGACTACAAAAAAAGTTAACTCGACCGCCGAATTATCCTAATAGTACAATTTAAGTCAATAGTTACAATTTTATTTATGGCTCATCTGAAACGCCCGATCTGGCCTGGAAAATCGAAAACATTAGCATTAAGAAGAGAACGAGGCAGTGTTCGGTTACTGAAACCATGCAACATTGTATGCCCGGTCAATGTGCTGTATGCTACAATCTATTAACCTATTATAGGTAGTGTATATTTTTTTGTAAAAATGCATGAATATAATATGATATAATATAATATAATCTAAGAAATTTTATGTATAAACTAAATTCACATAAAAACTTGGGCTGGATAGATTATGATGGAACTTTGCTATTTTTATTCCAATAATCTTTCGGATATACTCAATGATATATAAAACAGCGTGGATTATACATATTATTGTACGAGTATATACTACAACTTATAATGTTCAAATCTCAACTTCCATACCAACCAAAAGGACATTTGTATTGAGATAACATATTTCACTTACTTAGTTCGCTATGATGTTCAACCACAAATGTCAAACATATTCGGTACAGCCAAAGCAGAATAAATCTTAAGCGCCTATAAATAGCCCGTAATACTACCGCAATAAGGGTTATAATAATAAAAGTCAAACTTTCCTCATAAATTCTTTTTCATGGAAACTTTAGTCGCAGCTCAATGGTAATATGAAGGCATTTATAAGTCAGTAGAATATCAACTTCTGTCTAACCTGATTGTATTGAATCAGTTCAGTTCATCGTCTGGAAAATTTCGAATATTGACGAGGATTCGTTTTGAATCTGCCTTTTTGGTTACTATTTCCATTATTTATTCTATTGATTTTTTAAGGCATTGGCAATCAATACATTGCAATTTTCACGTAGGCGTTTAGATTAGTTTATTTCATTAATGTATTACAATTTTATATTATATGTATCTTATATGATATTTTAAAACAGCTGTTACGTTTCCCGGCACATCTACTGCATTTATTTCTTCTGCATCACCCCAAGGTCGACTGGAAGAAAATACCATTAGCTGTGCCCGCGACTTCGTTCGCGCGGATTTGGTAAAATAACAACATGTATGTAGGTGAGTAGGTTACGTGCGTGGTACTTGATCATTATTTTGTTGCGGAATTATTATAAAACTATGATATCTCTTAAGATATTCATTGAAATCAAATGATGTCAGGAACAATATTATTCAAAATTAAATACTTGTGATGAATAATGTATTTGTTTTGATAAGGAATAGTATCATGTTTACAAAAACACCTTCGCAGATAATGCATTATTTTATAACAAATTTGATTACCAAAAAACGGTTATGAACTTTGTTAAGATCTTTTAAAGAACAATTGCGGCATACATAATTTTTACGTACTAACTTTAACCGTTTATGTAGCGCACGCAACGAAAGCTCTGAAAAGAAATATTTTTTTCCCGTTTTTGCAACATTTTTTATTGATGCTCAGCTTCTTTTAGTCGTAGCGTGATGTTATATAGCCTATAGAAACTGCAGAAATCTGCAGTTTGTGAACACGCGCTTGACGTGCCCAGCCATTGTTTAAGATCTGACAATCTACAGATCCTCGCCAAAGATCATCGATTCATCCTAATGATGCTACGCAAGGCTATTGTGATTCGAAAACACTCAAATTTCAATAGATAATGGTTGGAGTATTCTAACTGCAATTATGAAAATAATTAAATCCCAAGCCCGTTCACAGACTGCTAAAACAATAGATACCGTGAGTTCTGTTTGCGTAAGTGACAATATTATTATGTTTAGTGATGACATTGGCATAGGTATGGGCCAACTTCTAACAAACATGGGACATTCAATAATGAACTATTGCATGCCTGGTGCTTCGTATTGCGACATACTAAAAAAAGTGATCGAATGTGAATTTAACCAGTCTACTACATTGTTGTTATTTATTGCAAATAGAGGTAATATGAACAAAAAAGTCCTGACTCATTATTTAAATAAATTTAATAATTTAAATGTACAAAAAATTATTTTGTTCACATTACCTTATTACAACAACTTGTCACAAGAGGAAAATAGTGTAAGATATAAATTGAATTTAAAGTTAAGTACCTTATGTCATAATAATAAATTTCATTTAATTGACATCAATAATTATGTAAATAGATTGTATTTGAGTAAAGATAATAGATATTGCCTATCAAATTATTATAAGAGACGAATAGCAAAATCGCTATCATATTATTTTTATATCTCAGCCAAGAACTTGGCTACAAATTTGCTCCTATTGAGCAACGTAGAAGTAGGATGACTGTCAGTAATAAAACTGATGTATTAGTTAGTAAGTCTTTAAATTAGGTATTGAGACAATAGAGAAATCCTCTTGCATAATGTTAAATAAAGAACAAAATGAAAATTGTTTATTAGATAATGTACTGGAAGACCCATTTGAATATAATAAACATGTAAATTTTATCAACCTGGTGCACCAGAACATGCAAGGAATGATGGGCAAAGATCTGGAAGTTGAGTTATTTATGAACAGTAGTAAAGTAGACATTTTTGTACAACCGAACATTGGCTTAAAAGCTACCAGTTCATGTTTAATTTTAGCAACCACCAGGTTGGTAGTTCGTTCAGTCGAGAAAATGCAATTCGCGGTGGCTCATTAATCATATTAAATAAAAAGCTTAAATATAAAGATAGTAAAGATATTGTGAACCTCTCAGTTGAACGAACAATAGAAATTGCCTGTGTAGAGTTGGACCAGATTATTGTAGTGAGCGTATACAGGCCTCCTTCGGGATTGTATGACCACTTTGAAAATATAATGGATGAAGTTTTAAATAAAGTCTGTAAGCAAGGCAAACAAATATTAGTCTGTGGAGATTTTAATATTAACTTATTAGAAAACTCTAGTTTATGTATGAGAATTAAAAATTTGTTTCAGTCATATAATCTTAAAAACTTATTTCTGGAGCCAACACGAATTACTGAGTTTTCTGCCACATGCATATATTTATACTGACATAGAACCATTAGCACAAAATGTTTTTGATAACTTAGAATCTGACCACTCTGGTCAATTTGTTACTATACCTTACAAATGTAAGCTTATGGCGAAAAAGAATATCACTGTTGTACCAAAGACTGCTGGCCGCTTGGAGCGTGTCAATAATAATCTTGGTATTAATTTAAAGTATATTGATAATGACGAAGACCCAAATAAATTGTATGAAAACTTTTTTAACACATTTTGTTGTGAATTTAAAAATATCTTTGTTCCAAAAACCATCTTAGTCAATGGTAGATTAGCTTTTAGTGAATGGGCCACACCAGGTATTTACAAAAGCAGAATAAAACTTTATGAACTTTACAATGAGCGTTCATTAAATACTAGTGATCAATTTAAATTGTATGTAAAAACTTATTCCAAAGTATTTAAAAAAGTTTGTAAATTTGCAAAGTCCAATTATTTAAGCTCTAAAATAAAAAATAGTAGTGACAAAATTAAAACGACATGGAACATTATTAATAATGAAACCGGAAGAGTAAAAACTAATAACAACAATTTTTGTTTAATTATTGAAAATAAGAAAGTTACAGTAGATATTGAGGTAGCTACAGAATTTGAAAAATTCTTTACTGACATTCCAGTTTCAATCACAAAATCTTTGGATTCCTCCCCCGCTGTAGCCGAATCTATTCTAAAAGATCATGTTAAAACTTGTGATGATAAATTTAAATTTGCCCATATTTGTGCAAATGATTTAATAAAGTCATTTAAAACGCTGAATAAAAAGAAAACCCAATCTGTTTCCCAATCTGTAATAGAAACAATAGCTCCAATACTTGCTAGTATTTTTAATGATTGCATTGACTGTGGTGTGTTTCCTGATCTAATGAAACTGAGTAAAATTATTCCATTACACAAATCTGGTAGCACATCAGACCCCAATAATTTTAGACCTATCTCTGTGCTACCTACTTTTAGCAAAATCTTTGAAAAAATAATGTTGGAACGAATGCAAAGCTTTTTTAACAGAAATAATCTTCTACACTGTAAACAGTTTGGTTTTAGAAAGGGTCGCTCAACAACTGATGCTGGTGTTGAGTTAATACAAAATATATATGAGGCCTGGGAGGACTCACATGATGGGCTGGGCGTTTTTTGTGACTTGTCCAAGGCGTTTGATTGCGTTCATCATGACACCCTGTAACGAAACCAAATCTAGCTCAATGGTCGAAGCGTCTCCATTGATTTTATCTCCATGTTTTCGTCCGGTCAATTATTTGATCAAAGAAGTATTGTTGTAGAAATATGACAATTAAAAATAATATTTTAAACTGGGAAGGATTTGATTTTGACAGGAATGTCACAGGCATTTATTGAAGGGGGAACATTACGGAATTTCGTGCAAGCCGGTTGGTCTTCGTCGCGCTCTTTGATTTTTCATATTTAATTTGAATTAATTTGTGTTTGCAAAGATTTGTGAATTTTAAGATATTAGTGTTTCGAGTTCGAATATCGAATTGTGAAGACCTAAAACATCGACATGGTTCGATGGACCACGGTCGGGTCACCTGACGGAGATTACGACAGACTGTGGTTTTAACTCCCTTCGGGGAGGGCGTTGTTTGGAACATATCAGCGCAGTCACTCTTTACCGACATAGTGACTCAAGTTCCCTGGTTTCTTTGGGAAGTGTTTAGCGGCGGGGGGACTGTCGAAGTGGACCCATGCCTTAATTGCACCCGTTTAGCTACGCATGGACTAAAGAAGCTGGTCCTCTATTTATATATGTATATTTACACCACGTATATAGGGTTCGTGAGCACACGGCGATCCCAATCCACCTGCCCGTGCTCGCGCATACACGAGTATAGGGAAATAGGCACACAGAGGCCCTTCTCACCTCGCTTTCTTATTCTTTTAATGTTAGGTGTCTTACATTGCACTTCGTAAGACAACGCAACACACCACACGTTTAAATAACTAAAATGGGGTTAGTTTGTTCTTATTGAACTACACAAATAGAAGCTTATAGATTCGGTTAGACACGATACATCAGGTAGGGACCCTTAAACTAAAATCATTATCTTCATCATCTTCATCAATGAAATTAACTATTAATTTTACTGAATCTAATCAGGTTACTCCGAAGGAAGCCTGCTACGCTATTTATTCAGGTCCCTCTATATGAAACCTGCACCGATTATTCAGGTCACTCCGAAAGGAAGCCTGCTACGCTATTTATTCAGGTCCCTCTATAAGAAACCTGCACCGCTATTCAGATTCCTCTGTAAGAGGTCTGCACCGTTATTCAGGTCCCTCTATAAGAAACCTGCACCGATTATTCAGGTCACTCCGAAAGGAAGCCTGCAACGCTATATTCTGGTCCCTCTATAAGAAACCTGCATCGATTATTCGGGTCACTCCGAAGGAAACCTGCAACGATTATATTTATTCCTAGTTTCTCGAAGAGATTCTAGTGGCTTATTCCAATATCTGAGAATATTGAGTGGATTTTGGATCATATTTTCCATTGGGCTCGACTATGAAGTCCGCTCTAATAAGAGCTTTGTGTTTGATGCACTATTTGACTCGTGAGTGAATTATTTTGGCACTGTGAAGTGGTTGTGCTTACATATGAAAAACTGAAGAGATGTGGAGGGATAATACTATATTGGGAACATTATCTACAACGGCAACGTGTCAGAAGGTTAGGCACGTTAGTCGACTATTACTAAAAAATATTTGCTTCAGTGTCAGAAGGTTAGGCACTGGAGTTGTTCCCTTCGACGACATCTCCGACACATCTTCTTTATCTACGAATCGACGAATTATTCACACTATGGATCGGTGCCGAAATCTTGAACTCTTTGCTAAAACTAAAGTGATATGTGCTATTTGAAGTGATAACTTTGTGTTGTGCAAAATGGAAATTGTGATAAAGATCTCATGTAAGTTTCATCATCATTATTTCAACGTAAAGCTAATTTTGCTAAGACATTAAATGTCTTAGAGATTAATCTCAAATGTATTGAGAATATGAACTGGTAGAGTTTCTTTCGCTCCTTTCTTCTCTACAAAACTAAAGTTCTGAAAGGTTGTAATTCTCAAGCGTAGAGAATTTTAGTAGTTTATAAAGTATGTTGGTAGGGCGAAGTAAGGTTCATTTGGAATCTTATGGAGCCCGAGGGTTAAGGGACTACCTTCCTGAAGGTATCAAAATCCCAATGTTAGCTTCAGAAAGTAAAGACAGCGGCGGTAACATACTAAAAAATCAAAACATTTGTCTTCTCATTACTGAGATCGTGAAATTCACTCAAAAGAACAGATTGTTATTTCGTTACTATGGTGGCGAGTTTAATAAGCGTCTGATAAAATGAATTAAGTACAGGAATAGTTTAGGCAATAGGATTTCTTTATCTATCCACTTGGAAAAGATCTTGGGTTACATCAGCGGTTGCAACGTAGATCCTAATAAAATCACTAGTCGATCATTGGCCAAACTTCATACAAATCAAAGCAATTTTGTGCGTTTCTTTTAAAGGCGTAAATTGTTAGTAAAACTACGAATAGATCTGTGTAAAGGGGTTTTCTATTTAGGGTTCCCTTTGACGTTAGGTTGGATCGTTACAATTTGGTGCCGTGACCAGGATGAGAATAATCTGGCTGGCTTATGAATAAAATTTATCACAGATGGGAACCTTATTGTTTCATGTTATAAGAATAACATGAGTTGTCATGGTGATCAGGTTGATATTATAAATTCGTAGTAAAATAATATTTGCACAAAATATTGCTTTGATTTGTAATTTCGTGACTTAATAGTCACAATTTGTTGCCAGTGAAATGGACAAAGTGGATAGATAGTTAGGATAGGGGAAAGAAAAAATGTCTCACACGAGCATAAATTCAATTTATAAATTACATGAAAAAACTTGATTCAGGTTGTCTTGTGTAATAAACATGTTAAAAGCCAATAAATAGGTTATTTCATAGTTGCGAGTTAGCTCACAATAGCACAAAAGAAAATATAACAACCCGATCTGAAATTATGGTTTCGAATTTCCTATGTTCAATTTCTTCAGGTTCAATTTGTTCAAGTTCAATTTAAATAAATATCTGAAACCAAAAAAATGAGAATACAATTTAAATTCTTATATAGGTAGGATAATATACAAATGTTATCTCTCACTATTAAAATTAACAATTTGTAGCAATTATAATTGTTTGATTTTGTTGACAATCAAAATAAATTGAATTATTGTTGACAGGAGTACAGACTAAATAGAATAATGGTATAATATTTTCTCATAAGTTCATTCGAATAAATTAATCGATTTTTGCGAGATTTCATTTAATAAAAAATAGCTTGAAATATTTATTTTTTGCTTTAGAAATTCTCTATTCATGAAAAATCGGAATGACGCGTGTTAATCGAATTAATGAATACTCTCTCAGTTTGAATAAAAAGCATATTCTGTCTTTCGATTAATTTTAAGGTAGGTTTAGAACCCAAAGTATGCGTAATGCCAAAGCGTAGTTGAAACATGAAACATGCCATTCATTACACTTACAGTACCCTTACAGTACACGTTACAACCAGAACTCAAATCATTTGTACATACAATAATACTATACGCGATTCCCAATGGAATCAACATAAAGTTGCGTTAGGCTTTGGGTGCTAATATATCACCCTAGTCGAGCCAGCTTAACACTTACGGCAGTGCTGTGAGGGAATACCTCCAGTGTATCCTACATACAAGTGAGTTTGGCGAACACTTTCCTAGGGCAACTCTTGCCGACTATCTAGAGGTGTTCAATATTCTCAAACTTGAACTCTATACATTCATTACATTAGTAACTTGTTTTGCCATGCATGACATTTACAGTACTCTTACAGTACACGTAACAAACGGAACTCAAATCATTTGTACATACAATAATACTATACGCGATTCCCAATGGAATCAACATAAAGTTGTGTTGGGGTTTGGGTGTTAATATATCACCTAAGTCCGATACGCTTAACACTTACGGCAGTGCTGCGAGGGAGTACCTCCAGTGTATCCTACATACAAGCTGGGTTTGGCGAGCACTTTCCTAGGGCAACCCTTGCCGACTATCTAGAGGTGCTCAAAATTCCTAAACTTGAACTCAAAACATGCACTACATTGTTTTAGTATTAGGTAATGTAGGAAGCGTAGTTGAGTAAGCGTAGTAAACAAACTGAAAGTTAGGCAGATTTGCTTTTACATTTATAACTTAACAGAGAGTAAGACAAATCTACTTGGAACTTAATCGGTAATTACATTATTTTGGGCGTTTTGGAAATGTGTGCAGTCGTAAATTAAAATTTGAGTTGTTGCTTATTTTGGTCACCCATCATAGGGCTGACCATAGCGAACGTTGCTTAACTTTAGTTATCGTTCGCTGAGCGCACGTGTCAATGTGCCACCAAGCTCCACGGAAATAGGTATAATATGAATAAATACGGAAATATGTCTGTACTCGTATTGTTGGTAGTAATAGGTTGGTGGAATAAAATTGCGTATATTATTTATTATGCAATGATATTTGATAGGATAGTAATATTGCTTATCATTGCCAATCCTAAGCGATTATCGAGATAGAAATTAAAAGAATAAGATTAATATAACAAGCCATAGAATTATCATACTCTTAACGAATCCGTACTTACCTCTGCAAAAATTACGTATCTTCTTGTGTAATTTTGAAAAAAATTGAAAAGAAAAATGAAAAAGAAATATGAAGGAAGGAAAAAAAAGGAAGTAATCCAGTACGGACATAAGTTCGTCTTTACCACGCCTTTAGTTATCTTTTCCTATGTATAAAATGTGCAATAAAGAGATATACAACAGCAAAATCTCTCTATTGCGTAATGAATTGGGGAATTTATGGACTTATGTTTAGTAGAAATTTCTGCCAGTCAACCTGTCATTGTGTGAGAGGTTGTGCGTTTTATTATTAGGAAACACTAAAAATGATAAACATATAAAGTGGGGACTATATTGAAATTGTAGCAAGGGTGGACTTAAGTTTAGGGGAAATTTCTGCCAGTCAAACTGTCAGCGCATAAAAGATTACGCGTTTTATTTTTAGGCAACGCCAAAAAATTATAAATATTATACACAGGCCTTATATAGATATAGATTTGAAAAACTAAAGACTTTTAAAATAGTTTTATAGACAGATTGGTATTATGACGGTTGTGTCGCCGATATTTTCGAGGGTCAAACTAAACTCACTAAAATTTTAAAGCTGTTGAGTTTGCTGGTTAGGGTGAACGCGCTTAGTCATCGGAACTGTTGGTTCGATTTGAGGAGTTCCCTTAGTGCTGGATAGACCATGCCCACACATTCCTCGATAAATGATCCTCGATGAATCGGGCAATATCTCCTCGATAATCGCGTAAGCGGGGCTGCGGACATGCTAGTGTAAGATATGTATACGGAAATGAAAACCTGGGTTTTTTTAAAACAATAATATCTGTACGGTCAACATATTAGGCAGGATAGTATGTGAGCGTTATCCAGTACTAGGTGCAAATAAGATAATCCTTACGAGGAGTCTATACGTACGGTTTTACAATAAAGACCAGTATTAATTTTTATTAAGGAGCTTTGTTTGGGCAAATATAAGATTTCAATCGTAGATAGACTTACGGGTAGGAATTATATTGATTATAGTATAAATCTAATATGGGTTTATTAGAAGAGTTACAATTTGATGTAGGTATATCTTTATCTTTGCTATTCTTTCGGTTTCGAGTAATTCTTTCGATCGTTCCGACAGGAATTTCTGTGTATTTAAAAAAATTATAATACTGTAACGTTAGGAAAAGGAGACAATAACAATTTTTGAAATTCGAGTATACGGGGAGCATCTCTTACACGCAGCTCCCGAACGGGTGATAGAATTTAACCCTTGTGTTTTGGTTGCTATTTTCTTTGATATTTGCATCACTTATATTAATATAATATTGCGATCGTTCACAAGTCCTATTGCTAAGTTGACTTGGCTAGTAAGCGTTTAGGTTTTGCATTGTGAAAGATGTTTCGAAATTTACTAAGGTGGGATGGAATGATGGCTTTAATATTAGCGTAAGAACTTGTGTTGGGTCTTATTTATTGATTGCTTGACCAGGTGACACTATACTACAATGGATTTCTGTACTGTTTGGTGTTAGGTTAAATAAGGTTCTTAGGCGAGTTGAAATAAAATCTTGTCTAGGACTATAATATTTACAAAAATCCATACTCTACACGCAGGGCACAGGCTGCCCTAATGCCAAATTCGCACACTATACAAGCACCAACTTGGGGAAATTATAATGGGCTATAGGTTATTCTGGATAGGGAAGAAGGAGCAGTTGGATAGCTATCACTTATATTCCGTTGATTTTTTACCATATCTGGGACGAGACCTGTAGGTCTTTGCAGTCTCTGAGGGGGCCTTTGCACTCTACGGATAACTCCTTCTGACTTTAGTCGCCTCACAACCGGCTACTTGTCCGGATATCGGTAATAAGGAGGTGCGGTGATATTTGTTCATGCTTGTGATGCCTATTGTTCAGAGTCTCCGACGGCTTATTATGGTTTATTCAGGTTGGTTGAAAGACACATAACACCACAGATTTCATATCTGTTAAAGCAACTAATGAATAACCACTTAATTCATTTTATTAAATTTAATTTAGTTGAAATAAAAGCCTAATGCTGTACTAGGAGGGAATTTTAAGGACCGACTCAACATAGTATAGTTTATTATCAATTTATACTACACGCAACAAAGATTTCTATAATATTAAAATAGTATAGGTACGAAACTTTAATCTTGTAGTTACATGTTAGTGGAATAGGATAGTTATGAGCTAAGTTTGCATCTAGTATCAAATGTATTATTTTAATTATTCGGAAGCGCTGTCTCAATGACCTAAGAGAGTAAGGAGCCTGGGAGGGGGGCGGCTCACAGAAATTTAGGTTATTGATTGCAGCCTGAAGAATAAAACTAAATTGAAACAAATATCAAATATGTCAATCAAATAGTACTATTGGTTTATTGTTAATGGTGCAAATTGATGTTCTTTTCTGTGTTATAAGGTCCATTAGGTTCTAGAAAGTATTATTGAACTAAACTAGTAGCAGTTATAGACTTAGTTGCATCTGCAATTTATTTGAATCTTTATAATTTGTTTTCGAAGAATTTAATCGCGGTGTTCAAAGATTTAAGAGAGTAAGGAGTCTGGGAGGGGGGTGGCTCACAGAAAAATGGATTTTTGAACACATTCCGCTTAACGTTTAGTATTATTTAAATTTGCAAAACCCCTTCTTGACATACATCTATGACGTTTGTTATCAGTGGCTTAGGAGAGTAAGGAGTCTGGGAGGGGGGTGGCTCACAGAAAAATAAGCTATTCATCACGGACTGAGGTGTATACAATAAGAGGTTGTTAACGTATAATTACTTTTTTCAAAGCAGATGCTAACTAATGTTATGGGGAAAAATATTATGTATAATTATGAAACTGAGTCTGAAGGCTTAAATCGGATTTAATTGAGTCTTGGGGGTCGTAACAGTTGAAATTAGGATTAACTTGAAATTATGCTTAGAATACGTTTACGTTTCCTTTGCGGGGGGTCGTTAGGTCAATTACGATATTTTGTTTAAGATTTGAGAAAATAACAGTAAACAATCATAAAGGCGGGGGGGTCGTTAGGACAAAAGTGTATTGAATAAGATATTTTGGTTAGGATTGGTTGAGAAGATAACAGTAAGCAATTATAGAGGCGGGGGGTCGTTAGGTCTATTAGGATTAAAATAAACATAACAGATAGTTTGTTTAGGGATCCGTAGGAAGGAAACTAAGTTCAATGTTCAAACTCAAAATAGACATTTTGATAAAGTCTTATTAAATAAAGTTCAATGTTCAAACTCAAAATAGACATTTTGATAAAGTCTTATTAAATAACTGGTTTTAGAACTTAGGAATGACATGAGCAACAACATGGACACTGACACGAACGTGGTGTATATACATATAATTGAATTTTCGGAGCGTATGAAAATTACCAAAATGTCGATATTCTCGGAATGTAATCATCAACTGTGAGGACCGGTCGCTGCTTGTACAAATTCACGTTATACTAAAGTTAATTATAGGGTGAATTAATTTGGAAAAGGGGAATGTTTTACAAAAATTAAATGAATCAAGAGTTGAGTTTCATTGCGATAAACTATCTATATAGTTAGTTGGGGAATCTTTGGAGCTTCGTTATGATAGAGAGGGAAAACAGATGCATGAAGAATGTTATATGTATTATATAATATTATTTTATTTATGAAGAAAGAACTTGGGAGTTCCAAAGATTTGTTCGACTGGTTTTAATAGATAGTAGTTTAATGGGTTGGTATCTCAAAGCACTACTCTGAACGAAGGATTGTCTTCATATGTGTCTTGGTGTTAGGTTTAATTTTGTTTGGCACTAACTGCTTAGTTTAGCTAAAATTGAAGACATTGCCTTACTCCACAAGAAGCTAGGACCACTACTGAAATGACACTCTACATTTTCCTGGCTGGTTATAATTTATCTCGGAAGGGATGTAACAGCTTATACTCTTTTGAAGTGGGATAGTAATGTTTGCCTTTGGACGTTTGGAGTGTTTCGATGTGGGGCCAATGAAAATGCTTTGTGCTGCCGCTGCTAAACCAAGGCCTGGGTAGTCAAGGTAGATACATTGGACGTCATTAGGGCGGGTTTCCCACTAACGACCGGAAGTTTCTTCTCGGAGCATGCCAAGCTAGAGGGTGGAGCCTTACTAGATTAGTTCAAAAGGAGTTTGCTTTTATTATTGATTCTTGGATGAAGAGTAGTCAGTTCAGGTTTAAAAACACACCACATAAAATACATTTTGAGATACTAATTTACTAAACTTATTACGTTTCTGCGTTGTTGTGTTGGGAGTTGAGATGACTCAAATAATTGACTAGTCAGGGGTTTAAAAGTTTTCTCCAGTAAATTTCAAAAACTTTGGGGGTCGATTGTAACGAAACCAAATCTAGCTCAATGGTCGAAGCGTCTCCATTGATTTTATCTCCATGTTTTCGTCCGGTCAATTATTTGATCAAAGAAGTATTGTTGTAGAAATATGACAATTAAAAATAATATTTTAAACTGGGAAGGATTTGATTTTGACAGGAATGTCACAGGCATTTATTGAAGGGGGAACATTACGGAATTTCGTGCAAGCCGGTTGGTCTTCGTCGCGCTCTTTGATTTTTCATATTTAATTTGAATTAATTTGTGTTTGCAAAGATTTGTGAATTTTAAGATATTAGTGTTTCGAGTTCGAATATCGAATTGTGAAGACCTAAAACATCGACATGGTTCGATGGACCACGGTCGGGTCACCTGACGGAGATTACGACAGACTGTGGTTTTAACTCCCTTCGGGGAGGGCGTTGTTTGGAACATATCAGCGCAGTCACTCTTTACCGACATAGTGACTCAAGTTCCCTGGTTTCTTTGGGAAGTGTTTAGCGGCGGGGGGACTGTCGAAGTGGACCCATGCCTTAATTGCACCCGTTTAGCTACGCATGGACTAAAGAAGCTGGTCCTCTATTTATATATGTATATTTACACCACGTATATAGGGTTCGTGAGCACACGGCGATCCCAATCCACCTGCCCGTGCTCGCGCATACACGAGTATAGGGAAATAGGCACACAGAGGCCCTTCTCACCTCGCTTTCTTATTCTTTTAATGTTAGGTGTCTTACATTGCACTTCGTAAGACAACGCAACACACCACACGTTTAAATAACTAAAATGGGGTTAGTTTGTTCTTATTGAACTACACAAATAGAAGCTTATAGATTCGGTTAGACACGATACATCAGGTAGGGACCCTTAAACTAAAATCATTATCTTCATCATCTTCATCAATGAAATTAACTATTAATTTTACTGAATCTAATCAGGTTACTCCGAAGGAAGCCTGCTACGCTATTTATTCAGGTCCCTCTATATGAAACCTGCACCGATTATTCAGGTCACTCCGAAAGGAAGCCTGCTACGCTATTTATTCAGGTCCCTCTATAAGAAACCTGCACCGCTATTCAGATTCCTCTGTAAGAGGTCTGCACCGTTATTCAGGTCCCTCTATAAGAAACCTGCACCGATTATTCAGGTCACTCCGAAAGGAAGCCTGCAACGCTATATTCTGGTCCCTCTATAAGAAACCTGCATCGATTATTCGGGTCACTCCGAAGGAAACCTGCAACGATTATATTTATTCCTAGTTTCTCGAAGAGATTCTAGTGGCTTATTCCAATATCTGAGAATATTGAGTGGATTTTGGATCATATTTTCCATTGGGCTCGACTATGAAGTCCGCTCTAATAAGAGCTTTGTGTTTGATGCACTATTTGACTCGTGAGTGAATTATTTTGGCACTGTGAAGTGGTTGTGCTTACATATGAAAAACTGAAGAGATGTGGAGGGATAATACTATATTGGGAACATTATCTACAACGGCAACGTGTCAGAAGGTTAGGCACGTTAGTCGACTATTACTAAAAAATATTTGCTTCAGTGTCAGAAGGTTAGGCACTGGAGTTGTTCCCTTCGACGACATCTCCGACACATCTTCTTTATCTACGAATCGACGAATTATTCACACTATGGATCGGTGCCGAAATCTTGAACTCTTTGCTAAAACTAAAGTGATATGTGCTATTTGAAGTGATAACTTTGTGTTGTGCAAAATGGAAATTGTGATAAAGATCTCATGTAAGTTTCATCATCATTATTTCAACGTAAAGCTAATTTTGCTAAGACATTAAATGTCTTAGAGATTAATCTCAAATGTATTGAGAATATGAACTGGTAGAGTTTCTTTCGCTCCTTTCTTCTCTACAAAACTAAAGTTCTGAAAGGTTGTAATTCTCAAGCGTAGAGAATTTTAGTAGTTTATAAAGTATGTTGGTAGGGCGAAGTAAGGTTCATTTGGAATCTTATGGAGCCCGAGGGTTAAGGGACTACCTTCCTGAAGGTATCAAAATCCCAATGTTAGCTTCAGAAAGTAAAGACAGCGGCGGTAACATACTAAAAAATCAAAACATTTGTCTTCTCATTACTGAGATCGTGAAATTCACTCAAAAGAACAGATTGTTATTTCGTTACTATGGTGGCGAGTTTAATAAGCGTCTGATAAAATGAATTAAGTACAGGAATAGTTTAGGCAATAGGATTTCTTTATCTATCCACTTGGAAAAGATCTTGGGTTACATCAGCGGTTGCAACGTAGATCCTAATAAAATCACTAGTCGATCATTGGCCAAACTTCATACAAATCAAAGCAATTTTGTGCGTTTCTTTTAAAGGCGTAAATTGTTAGTAAAACTACGAATAGATCTGTGTAAAGGGGTTTTCTATTTAGGGTTCCCTTTGACGTTAGGTTGGATCGTTACAACCCTGATCAGGAAATTACACTACTATGGATTTCGCGACACTGTTCTGGATTTACTCGTCTCCTATTTGACTGAGAGGATTCAGAAAGTAGACGTCAACGGGGAGAGGTCCCAGGGCGCCTCAGTTAAAATGGGAGTTCCGCAGGGTTCAATTCTTGGTCCTTTTCTATTTTTAATATATATAAATGACTTGCCTGCTTTTGTACAAGACAGGCATGAGATTGTATTATTTGCAGATGATACTTCACTTATGTTTAAAATTAAAAGACGATTGCAAATTTATGACGATGTAAATAGTTCTATCACAAGAATAGTTTACTGGTTTAATGCGAATAACTTGTGCCTCAATGAAGGGAAAACTAAATGTATAAAATTTGTTTTACCCAATGATAAAGAGGTTCACACCACTGTTAACATAAAGCATAAAAATGTGGATACCGTAGTATTTCTTGGTATTACTTTAGATTCAAAGCTTCAGTGGCGCCCACATATTGATAAATTGTCGAAGAGACTTAGTTCTGCAGCCTACGCTGTATGGAAAATACGTCAGCTGACTGATGTTGATACAGCAAGACATGTATACTTTGCCTATTTTCATAGTGTGATGTCGTATGGCATTTTGCTGTGGGGAAATACTGCCGACATTCAGACTGTTTTTGTGCTGCAAAAAAGGGCTATTCGTGCTATTTATAACCTTAAAATAAGAGACTCTTTGAGAGAAAAATTTAAAGAAATTGGTATTATGACCGTCGCGTCGCAATATATTTACGAGAATATAGTATATGTTCATAAAAATATACATTCGTTTTGTAAAAACAGTGATATTCATTCAGTAAATACTAGGCAAAAGAATATGTCAGCGTTACCAAATACTAGGCTTAAAAAAAATATAATTCTTTCAAAGGCCTTTGTGTACGTTTCTACAATAAAATCCCAAATAATATTAAAGCACTTAACTTGAATAAATTTAAAGTCACTATCAAGGGCGCACTAATGAAAAAAACATATTATAAAGTGTCTGATTATATGACAGATAAAACTGCTTGGGATTGACAAAAAATGTGATAATTGACGTTCAAAGGGTGTTAACACTTTGTGATGGTGGGATAAATTTCATTCGAGTAACTGTTCCACTCACACCGACAGGCATTTCTATATTATTAAAAAAATGTTTGTGAAATATAATATTGTAATGTTGGCATTTTAAAAGAGGAGACAAAAAAAATACAAGACCTTCCGAGTTTCTTGCCTGTTCTTCTCGAGAAGGCTCTCCCAATTTCCGAACAGGTGTAGAGTCAATTTTTTTTTTCAATTGACTTGTATTTGCACACATCTTAATAATGGTTGGGGTGTGTGTACATACAAGGATTAAATAATTTAGTTAATTAGATTCTTGGTTGAAGATTTTTATGTTTTTATTTTGACGTCAATAAGTGCCTGTAAAGGTCTATATTGAAGAAAGATTTTTGAGTTTGAGTTTGAGTAAAACGGATCACATAAATAGTGGTAAAATAATAAATCTGATGTTACTCTATGACACACATCAGATCAGTCGTCTCATGACCACGAATGCTGCAAAGCGTTCGAAACGTCAGGCTAAATAATTAAAATGTTTTAAAGTTCCGAAAAGTATAGTTATATTTTAGATAACTACACTTTTTATTTTAATGAAATCAACCTTAAGGAAACAGTTTAAATTGAAACTCCGTAGTACAATCTTTTCTTTCCTATTTTGGCCACAAAGTAGTAGTACCCGCAATAGCCTGTTCCGTTTAAAAGAATGAAACAAGGAGTGGAATACTGTGCTTTGTGATTTGACATATTTTCAAATATTAAGGGAACTACGTGTAATATAGGCGAGTGTTACCACTTACCACCATTTGGGCGGTTTGTATGACAACTTTGTTGCATAAAAAAAATAAAAAAGAAATGGAAGGGAATTGTTCAGTTTGTTTGGGTGCTTTGGCTTAATATAAACAGCAATCAAACATTTTTAAAAAATTGACAGTTTTTAATTCTTTGTATCTAAAAATTTGTAATTCAAGTAATATAATCGCATGAAAGTCTAGTGATATGCCTTAATAGGCAAACGTTATATTCCAGTAAGAAGTTGCTAACGTATATTAGTAGAAAATGATATTATAGTAATGAAAAAATATTATTGTGTACATTACCAACCACTATTTTAATCAAATTATATATTTTTATACATGCTTGGGGTACTATACCGAGGTAACAGTATCAACATCAGACGCAGGTAAGGTATTCAAAGCATTGCCAGGGATCAAAAAAAGAAGCTTCTGTGTCCAAGGGTATAGCCGGGTCCTCATTTTGAGCAATATCGGTATCCATTATAAAAGCAAATTTGGTTGACAGTAAGAGTCGAAAAAATAACATTCACTTCACTGAACTGTACTACACTGTATACAAAGGCGAAGCTAATTCTTTTTTAAAGCATCTATTTAGAATGAATGGTGCTGCCATAGAAAAAAAATTGATTTGAAATCGATCGATTTAATAGATAATATCGATTTCGATTTTCTTGTATAAAAGCTAAACAATTTACAGTAATAGTGTTATGTGTGTTTAAGTTTGATCAAAATGTAAATAAATAAACGATTCAGAAATTGATGTTTTCACTTTTGTCAATAGTGCTACGAGTCAATAGTGCTCGTACTTAATTAAAATTATTATTTCTATGCTTACTTTCCGGCGACGAGGACTTGAAAAATATTTTTCTTACATTTAATTACACTCAATAGTAAAAATATTTTTTAGAAAATAACTTGATCACGAGAAGCCGAAATTGAACAATACCCTTTCACAAATCGAGTTATACATCACGGATTTATATTAGAATATTGTCCATAATACAGGGAACACGTGTAAAACCTAACGTTCACTGCCTCCTACACACATGTTCAAATGAGCAAAAAGGGACGATATAAGAATATAAGTTCAAAAAGCGTGTGACGGGAAACCATATCGCAATGGAGAAATAATAAAATATGCCAATCAAGCTGTCAACTAAGAGTATTTCCTTCTCCAAGTGGTGTATTTCAATAAATTTAAATAATAATAGCTTCGTTTCTTTCTTCCTGTGTGGTTAACGTGCTGGTAAGTTGAATTCTTTTGTAATATAAGATATTTATTCGAGCGTGATATTAAACCTGTAGCAATGGCCAAATCCATTTGAAAATTACATCCGTATCTGTGATATAAAAAGTGAAAAAGGTTATCATACAATAACGTCATTGTGTAAAAAATATTTATTTTACTATCCTAATACGCATATCCTATATAGATATTTAAATAAGTGGACGTGGAATAAGTGGACGTTTCCCTATATTGAAGATAATATGGTTGAAATTAATGAGGTTGTGTGTGGGTAACTTTGTGTACCTATAATTCGTGAAATTTTTCGATTTCCGAAACAAAACCTAACGAAGCGGTCATTAGCCGCTAGTTTTATATATTTTTAACTAGCTTACCCGGCGAACTCCATACCGCTATAGATAAAAATTCAGGAAAACCAGTCAATCTTCCAGTATCTCAAGATATTATAATAAAGGTGTGCCATTTAAAATCTATAAGAAATTTATTTTATTCATGTAATATAATATACTAGCTTTTGCCCGCGACTTCGTCCGCGTGGAAATCCTTTTTTATTGATTCCCTTTACAAATTCCCCCTCCCCCACCCTTTTTACACCCTCAAGGAATAATTTCGGGGATAAAAACTATTTTTTATCCTTCCCCACAAATCAAATTATCTCCATACCATCTAAATCGGTTCAGCGGTTATTGATTCCCCATACATACTTCCACTCCCTTTTCTCCCCCTTAAGGGGTGATTTCTGCGATAAGAAAGCGAAAGCTATCCTATGTCACTCCCCTTTTACCATCCCACTACAGATCTATATCAAACGGCCAAAGTACTTACAGTCCGTCAACTTTTTATTCGTCAGACAATTATTAAACAACACTCGCTCATCACCTTCAATCCCTTAACTATTATTAAGCGTCGCGGGAATAGGGTTTGCTTTTCCAAGCCTTGCAGAAATAGAATCACACAACATTTTTTCTGTTTTCTGTGCCCCTACCTGTATAATAAAATTAATGGAATACTATTGATTTATTCTCTTAACAGAATTAACTGCAAAAAAAAAGTATCGGATAGGTTAGAAAACTTAACTTACATAGAAACAGAAAATATTTTAACTGTACCCTCCTAGAGCTTGTGTATGAAGCTGAAAACTACATTCACACACATACATGTACACACACGCACTCGCACACTCTCTCTCACACACACACACACACACACACACACACACATACACTTACAGATTACACAAAAAAATGAGCCACAGAATTTGCAGATTTTTAATAAAGCTAATTATGTATAGTATATTAACTATTTCCTAAACAATA
Organism: Schoenobius gigantellus; assembly: GCA_963935595.1. Lineage (NCBI taxonomy): Eukaryota > Metazoa > Arthropoda > Insecta > Lepidoptera > Crambidae > Schoenobius > Schoenobius gigantellus. Next base: position 47,022,633 of record OZ012540.1, read on the forward strand.
TATTATGATTTGATCATATGTATATGTAGAATGTAATCAGCTAATAAATCAATGTTATTTTCGAGAGGAGAGGTCCTGGTAATCTGTATGACAGGATCTATCCTAGTGCAGATGCCAGTCTCTCACATTACAGTCGATTGTCGGTGTTGAACTTTTAGCTGCTATTATTTATTATTATTGTAAAACTGTTTTGTGAAAGAGAAACAAATTATTATTATGTCCGTCTCCTGGTTCTAAGCTACATCTCAACCAATTTTCAGCCAAATCGGTTCAGCCATTCTTGAGTTATAAATAGTGTAACTAACACGACTTTCTTTTATATATAAAGATATTTTTTCTGAAGTTTTAATATAGTTATTATTGCCATTCACAAATTTAACAAAGATCATAAAAATCGATTTAGCTGTCTTTGAGTTATAAATGGTGTAATAAACCGAACTTTGTTTTATTTTGATTGATTAGAGGATTCAACATTAAAATATTATTTTTCAGTCAAAAGTAGTTAGAATGAATTACATTAGGCAAACAATATTCTAATTCAATATTATACAGAGTTGGACTTTCTTCTCATTTGTGTCATTTGTCGTGAGATTACTCAATTCTATTTATTCATAGCACCCTCAACCCATCATAGTCTAATGAACATGCAAACAACTGCTCCATTAGTGAATAGACAAATTAAAGTTATGCGACAGTTAGCAGATCTCGATGTAAATTGAAATACCGCTCTAAATGTTACACCAGAAATTGAATGTAATATTGGAAAAGGATACCTTTCGAGCCTCCGGATGGCGTGTGCCATTTTAATCTTTCCCGCCACAGCACTAAACACTATAATCCTTTGAAATTAATATAACAATGGCTTATTTTTGTCAGAACGGTCTCAGTGCTCTTTGATGTCGAATTAATTATTTGGTAAGGGCCCCTAAACAGAATAGTTTCATTAGTTTGATCAAGTTCATTGATTAATTACAACGCCATTGTTCCGTCTCTGTTATTTTAACCTACAGAATATTCTTCTACCAGGAAATACGTTTTCATCAGACCGAGCTTCTTAGATAATTTAGCTTTGAGTATCTTCAATAAAAAACTCAAGCGATTTTCCTTTTAAAAATGTCAGAGCTTCGAAGCAAATTCTATCACTTCGTTGGATAACAATGATCATATCTTCATAGAAAAGCAAAAAAAAAGCTAGTGGATCTTTAATGGGGAAATGTATAACTTTCTACAACGAACGAAGTGTTGCTGATTTGCCTTTCCATGAGTTTAAAGAACATTCAAAAAAAAGATTACAATATGAAAATATATTGTAACAATTAAAATGTAAACTATTGTTATGTTTGGTAACGACAAAGCTTATTGTAAATGTCAGTACTTCTGATAAAAGTGATTACTTTCTTGTATCCTTCTTCTTCTCATTAACTAAAAGTTATTTTTATGAAAACGTAGGTATTTGAAAGAAAATATTTTGATTTAATCTTTAGAAGTTTTATATTGACGATATTCAAAGCCAGAGCTTTCCTTGATTCCTGTAACTGTAGTTTTGGAATCAGATTTCATACATATGTAATAAATATTATCTTCTTTTCAAAGGTAAAATAATAGTTACAAAAGGCCACTTTAGTCTCAACTCCCAAAATAATGAGAAGCGTTTCCGCCTACGAGTTAACGAATCGCCCGGAGGTCAGTACTAATTAATTTTCCAAGGAATTCGGTATAATTTAATAATATTTACTTATTCCTTTATAACAGACCCTGCGGTCGCTAGGCGTTACTAGGCATTTTTGCAAGTGTAATTAACATAAATAATCCTGTGAAATAAACGTGATACGAGTATCTTATTCATACAGCCACATTTTGCATATAATTTTTAAGGTCTACGAATGCTAAATACATGATCTTCATAGTATTCACCAAGAGACGCTCTGTTGGACATATGCATTTCCCAAAAATCTCCAAAGCGATCGATCCAGCGCTTCTCTCATCCAGCGACCATCACCAGATCGTTTATCCACCTTGTGAGAGGCCTACCCTACTAACTATCCGACTACCGAAGCGCGGGCGCGGGCCGTGTCTTGAGACGCGGCAGTCACCTGAGAATCTTTCCGCCCCAACAGCTAGCAGTCCTGCGAGCGATGTGTCCTGCCCACCATTACTAGAGGAATGCAATTCTTTGGGCTACGTGGGTGACTTTAGTTCTTCTACGGATCTCATCATTTGTGATGCGAACACGTATAGAAACCCCAAGTATAGCCATAGTAACCCTCAGCATTCTTGAGGCCTTGTAAGCGGCTTCAGTTCTGTTCGTCATTACTGGCAACATGCACGAATTGAAGTCAATTCTCATGAGACACTGCGATGGATAAACCGAAAATATGATGGATATATGGAGTTACCAAGCTGGACTATTTGCTAAATATTAATTTGTTAATTGATTACGATAAACATAGCTGCGATAAAAAGTAGTGGAGTATACGAGTATTGATTGATATTTGTCATACATCAACAACATCTCAACATTTGCCTACACTCCTTTTCTGGTTAAAGACATTCTTGAGCCTAATACTCGTATTTGGTCTGTGTACAAAAATTATGAAATAATTTTAGTCAACAGTTTAAAAAAATAATTTACATACACATTTTACAGATAAAATAAAAAGAGAAGTAATTAATTGTTTAGCAATGATAAAATTTGGCGAGCCACAAAAAAACAGCATTTAAATAATTTGGTCGGCATACAAAGATTTTGTTTGCAATTTTGCAATTAAAAAAATCAGGCAGCAATCCTTGTTCCGCAAATAATCTTGATAATGGTCAAAAATTAAATCATATTTCTTTATCATCATTTTTCTGCTCACAAAAATACGAATACTATGCTTACCATTTAAATGACACCCAAATAAAAAAGCCACAAAATATGTAAAAATGTACGATCAATTAAATTAAATATTATTATTTTTATATAGGTATGGGGAGATATGAGACACGTTGTATACAGCCCAGTCATATTTCACGCAAAAAATGTAATACTGTAGATTATGGCTTTTTCCTCTCGCAACGAAAATTAAGCATATTTTCGTGTGATTTTATACCAACATTTTAATAAAATTGTCATATTTTATTCATATTATAAAATATGACAATTTTATTAAAATGTTTAGTTTGTTCGTAGTATCTCTTAGTCTGTGCTTACTTTCCTGGCCTAGGTCGGTAAAGTAATGCATGAGCCAAGAATTACAAACTTCGGATATTCTTTTTACTACAATAATGCCTACATTTCCGAGCATGTTTGAGAAAACATATACACGGTTATTTTTTTATCACCCTGGATAATTTAAGGGACGGGACAGACTATGAGATACTACGAAAGTAAGTATGAAAATTCATTTCTGGCCGCTGCTGAATTTTTTTTAGTTCATCTATAACTTGAATTGCTACCACATTATAAAAAATGCACTCTTCGAGCATATATATGAATAAAATATGACAATTTTATTAAAATGTTGGTATAAAATCACACGAAAATATGCTTCGTTGCGAGAGAAAAAAGCCATAATCTACAATATTACATTTTTTTCGTAAAATATGACTAAGCTGTATACAACGTGTCTCATATTTCCCCATACCTATATAAAAATTATAATATTTAATTTTATTTCAACAATCAAAAGTGCCAACTGTTCTAAAATTGAATTTTTATAAATTTACTAAGAAATTTTCCAATTAAATTTGATTATGTGCCAAGCTATTAAGGTTGACTCTTTCTTTTCGGTAAAATAAATATTATAATTTTTATGGGGAGATGTGAGACTTATAAGACTCGTTGTACCTATACGCGTAAAATATATTTCGTGTAACATTAATATTGCTTTATTAGTTCTTTTATTCATATTATACTCATTTTTTCCAGTATTTTGTCTTTCATTATTACCTCACATTTATTGAGAAAAGCACTATACACATACCTCGGTAGGAACGGGATTACCGGACTCGTATTATTGTCTTACTCGTCCGGCAATCCCTAGATTCCCGGCCTCTGCAGTAATAATGTACTATACTCGTACATGACTAAGAGAAATTTTTGAAATGTTTAAAACTCAATCCTGAGCGTAGTTATCGATACGTTCGAGTATCGGGACAGTTTACCAACACAATCTAATCTTTGGTATAGCTAGATCAATCATTGTGATAGCATTTTTTTATTCATCTGCTGCCTGCGAGGGGCCGCATATTCGATCAAGGCTGGATTTTGTGGGATGGCTCGGCGAAATTCCTTTTATCAGATGAGGAAGCTAGCTTATGGCTAAACTTTTTTGGCTAGAAAACTTGGTCTCGCTAAAATCACAGAGGTTCGAGGCTGACAGAATATACCTATAAAATTTAGTTATTACAACCACATATTATTTCTGATTCAGTGAGATTGATACGTAGTTATTTACAGTGAATAAAGACTAATTTGACTTAACAAAGTACAAAAGTAACAGTTGAAAATTTCGTCGCGGTAGGTAAGTGCTCGGTGGCCCAGTGGTTAAGGCGTCATCACGGTATGTTGGAGACGCGGGCTCGAGTCCAGCTCAAGACGATTTTTTTCTTGTATTTGATTTATTTTCATCATTATTTGCTTACAATTGTTTATTTAGAGATCAATTACAGGAACACTATCACTTACAATCTCTAAAGGTATTTGATATTTACTCCATACAAAATACGTCAAAATTATAAATCTCCAGTAAACAAATCCAAATATAGAAAAATCCAGAGGTAATCTGCGTGATGCAGCAGGCCAGTTTCTCCTCGTCTATGGTGAGAGCCGTGCCCACTAGTGGGATGTAAATGGGTAGAAGTGAGTGAGTCAATTCAAATTTAAGACTTTTTGTTTATAACATTTGATGACTGACTGCATCTAGCAAATTAATCTAGTGAATGTTAGTTTATTCATAAACTAGCACCTACTGTTAAAAACATTTTTTTTTATCTGTGCATTTGGCGCACCCTACCTGTCGATGGCTAGTTGACCGGTGTGGTTGGGACTACCCCGTAGTCAATCTGGCGAGGATACCCACTAATCCAATTTCGATGTCCATAATGCCTATAGTCAATCTAATCCGGGGACTGGGAAAGCTCAATCATCCAGATCACTCCGGGATAGTCTGACCAGTGACGGTGACTTTTCATCAACCAACATGTGTAAGACTAGATTTTACAAATTTTTTTAGTCGTCAATTCACGGTGTAGGTCTTACCGGACCTAGGGTCTTACCCTTACGATTAGCTTTCTACTACCCAACCATCTGCGTTGGAGAGGAGCGGCGGGAGGGCCGTTTTCCCACTCCCTCTCCGCTGCCTTCTGCGAGATTACATCCTTTAATAAGGAGACGACAGCCTCTCGTTCCTTCTCACCCGCCAGCATCCTTCGAGTGATATCTGGTAGCGAGAAAACACCGCCGCCCAACGTCGCACGTAGCTCAAGATGTTGGGGTCGCCAGGCCGAGCAAGCTAATAGTGTGTGCTCAGTGGTATCGTCGGGAGCGTGTCGCAGTGATGACACTGGCGTTTCCTTCCGACAGGTGACCATGTGCATTTGCTTTTTGCGTCATCTAAAAGTTGGATGAAAGACATGCCCCGGATATTAAGTCCGCTGTTGTACACAATGTATATAAATCTAATATAATAATATAAAAATCTGTTGTCATAGTATTTGTTGTCGAACTCCTCCGCAACGGCTAGACCGATTTTCTATGATTTTTTATACCTTTAAGATTAAAAGATTAACCCTTTGATAAGAAATGTAAAGTGTTAAGCTTTATGAAATCGAAACATAGCTCGCGGGCACAGCTATTAATTTATAAAAATAAAATAAAATAAATTAAAATTACTGGATAATTATTTTATACTTAATATGAAGGTGTCTTTAAAAAAATGCATAGTCTTCTTCAACATTAATGCATTGATGTTTATTTATATATATTTCAATTAATTTTCACTGCTCAAACGCCTGTTTTAAATCAGTCCGGTTCTAAGGAAGGGAACAGTTCTCGTGCAGTTATCTCAAGACGGCTTTAATTTAGCTGCCATTCATTTCGTGGATAAAAAAGTTACCGGGTTTGCTACAACCGCTTCTAACCGGACCAACAAAGAGCTTAAAATTAAATTTACGTGGCGCAAAGAAAAAACTAGTTACAAGAGGAAATTGGTAGAGACAGTGACAAATCGTTCCAGCAAGAGGCTATGTCTGTCCCTTTTTGTCATATATAGAAACTCTTTCGTTTCTGTCAAATTATAACAAAAAAAAGGAAGTTTACCTACACATGTCCGTATCTTAACCGGGTGTTGCTCGGGAGGTCCGGAGTTCGATTTGCTATACGGACAAAAGGTTTTCTGCACGGTTTGGTTGGTGGAAGTACTTCTGAGCCTGCATAACTAGCTATCAACGTCTTAGCAAAGTTTTTCACCCTAAATATCAATGTTAATACCACTGGGTGAGATGAAGGTCAAGTTAAAACACATTTTTAAATACGACATATGTAAAAAATGATCTTTAAGCCACTCAATGAAATGAAATATTAAGTAAGTATTGTATGACGACGTAATGTTGTCAAATCTTGGGAGTTTTTGAAGTGAGAACTTCTTTAGCGGCGTTGTACACTTTTTTTGTAATGGGTAAAAAATGTTAAACTCGCGTCAGGACCCTGATCGAAAATTCGTAAGACCAATTAAAATTGAAATGGCCGCAGGAACTATCGAGGTGCGGTGAGGGGTCCACGTAAGCCGGTCGGGAACAATAGCGGCTGGCAAAAGTACTGGAAGTCACACGTCACTTGAGACAGGTTTAATCAATTTATTTACTTTGTTAGGAAAAATCTAAATTGTGCTTATATTTGATTTTGTTGTAAATATTAATTAGGTAAGTTAGTATAAATTAAATATTATTTATTTGTTATAAAATTACGTTTTTAAGTAGTATATTAATGTCTGTTTTGATCATATTTTTAATTTAATTCTAAATATTTTGATTCATTATTACTAGTTATATAATTATGTACGCACAACGTTACAACAGGAAGTTGATTTTTCTGAGGGATAAACTTTTTAATGTAATATAAATTGTCATGTTTGTGTACGATAGCGCAATAAATAAATATAGATAATAATAACACATAAAAGATAATACTTTTATTCTGATAATTAAAGCAATTCGTGCAAAATTATTCCATAACCATTCCAAAATATCCAAAACGCACAACGTCAATACTTAAGTTTTCACTTCTGCCGGCACTCCCGGAGTGCAACCCGTAATTTTTTTTATTTTTTTCATTTGATTATTTTTTATGTTGAAAGTCGTGTTGGATTATAATTACCTCATATTGCATCATCATTACCCTATTCTTATCTAACTTTTGCAACATAACACATTTTATACCATTCCCCTCTAAAAAGCTTCACTGAAAACAGTGAATAAAAGGCACTTTTAATTACTAATTTGCTGTTTGACTTTAAAATTTAAAACACCAATATATTCGACCTCCATTTTAATGCTATACTACCTCCTTGGCCAAAAAATACTCTATACAAACTCTTTGTGCAAATAACTCTTCGAGGTTTGATTGGTCGACATTCTCGACAAGGAGTAAAGTTAAGCATTAGAATAATAAACACAGTTTTGTGTTCTTTGCTGTTATTAGTAAATTGGCGCTATTTTGAATACTTACTGTCATTTGTATATGAACAAAACGTTTATTGTCACTTACCAATAAATCGATTTAAAATGCATTCAAGTGATGAAGAACATAATATGTTTACATCTGAGCTTATGAAAGAGAGGGCAGCCGATATAGTAGAAAACAAAACCTACCTACGAAGAGTTTGCCAAATTGAATAAATTTCTATTATTTAACCGACTTCGAAAAAAGAGGAGCTTCTATGATCTACTGTATCTATTTGTTTTTTATGTACTAGTGAGCCCGCGAGCTACGTTTCGCCATAATAATTGTCCAAAAAACCCTTATCACCTAGGGGTATAAAAAATATTTAACGACATATTCTCAAATATACAAAAAATCTAATAGGCACGTCCAACGTCTTTCATATTTTATCTTAAGATATTCACGTATTTGCATCTAGTAGTCATCATGTCATGTTACTGAGCTGATAATGGAAGGTTTCTGGATGATAAGGAGCTTGTGAATAATTTTTTCGATACTGTTTAGAGGGAAAGACGATTTACTTTAATTTATTCTGGTGTTTGCCTTGGCTTAAATCATTCCTTTTTTCGTAATCATGGTATAAATTATAGTATGCAACTCTTGAATAATACGGATTTATATTGAGGACCATCGATCACTCGCATCGCTCAGGATTCTAACTACTAGCTAATCTCTAGCTTCACAAGTGCTAAAATTCACAAGTGCTTAAATCATTAGAATTCTTCACTAGCTCATGACTCATTTATGGCCCTCGCTTTAAATTCGTCCTTTATTCACTAATTGCATAATATACTCGTACTATTCTTCTTCCGTTTATCTCTATTGTACGTCATCTCAACACTGACATTATGTGCACGCATATATACTTTCTTAGGTTTTGCTCTACCCTTATGTCCGTCCGCATTTATGTACATTGTGATTATTACTAAAGAGCAATTTATAAAAAATGTATTAGCTGAATACTTACACACGTAGATAAACTTTATTTCAGAAACTTAATTACGAGTATGAAAAGTCATTCAAACAATGCAAGTTCAAATCTGTAAACAGGCAATTTCCATTTCGCAAAGGAACTGTAGTTGCTTTGCCCCCTCAAAAGTTCCTTCCTCCTGCCGTAAGTAATGTTACTCTTTAACAATATATTACGGCAAGTTTGCACTGGTAAGGTTGAGATCTCAGTAAGCAGACTTTACCGTGAAAAATTTAGCGGATTAAGCATTCAGGTGAATTAGCTGCTAGCGAAATGCAGAATTAATAAGAAATTAAAGTAAACCAAGGTCTGATATACGCTTGATCACACTTGATCTGAAAATTGTAAGCACAAATTTCGCTTCACTTAATATTGCTGTGACTGTCAACTGCCGGAAAACATGGTCTAGAAGCTGGTAGCTATCTATTTTTGCTGAATGAACAAATTGTCTACTACTCGTGAATTTTGGTTGGAATTTTGAAGCCCGGTACCTATAAACATATGCTATTGCTGTAGTCATATTTATTATAATCAGACACCGTAGAATATCCATTTTAATTATCATTTTAATATGATTGTTGTTGTGGTAAAAACACGTTTAAAGAAATTCTTATCTATAAACGTGTTTTTACCACAACAAAAAAATGTCTCCACAAATCACCTGTCACAGTGTCTTCGCAGGTATTGAAAAACGCGTTTAAAGGTGTGGATCAGACCTAGGGGAGGCGTACAAGGGAGATTGATCCCCAATCCTCCCGAAATGAAAAATATATATTTTAGTAAGTAGCAATGAAAGTGCATACTGCTGTTACTTATACAGTGCTCCCGTTAAAATTACAAAATTCGCTGATAACTACTATTTTTATTATGATAGCTTTGTAACTTCGTTAGTGCTTCTCCCTCTCCTAAAATTATTTTCTGACTACGGCCATAGATGAGTTACCAAAGTCAAAGAAATAATCTTCAAAAACAGCAGATAGTGAAATCGCTCGTCGCTACGCTTGCCAACGTATCTTTGCCGCTAGCATATCCAGCAGGGTAATGAACCTCCTGCTAGAGATCTGTCAGAGTTGGCGTACTCAGTGCCACGTCATTAATTTCTATGTAATGTCTGAAACGGGCGTGACGTTACCAACCGCATTTTGGCTTGTTGTTGGAGGTATAACTAGGAGATGTATCATAGCTTATGCTTTGGATGCAACTTTTGAGGGTAGTGACGAGTATGAATTGTAAAAAATCTATTTAATCCGTCTGTTAGATAAAATGAAAATTATCAGAAATGTGTTTTTTCATCATTACTGCATCACCCTCATCATTGTAGCCCATATGTCAAAAGGAATTGGTCCAGTGCTGGGAACGGGTCGAGGACGAATTGGCTTACTACATCACGCTAACCATAGCGGTGGTTATATGGTTTTGTTTCGAGGTTTCCGTTGCTTCTTAAAGTCGTGATTGCGGTAAACCCTTTTGCCCGGTTTCTATATTCAAAAACGGTTCGTTTTTGCCACTGCAGTTAAATTTTTACATTTATTCATAGAATAAAATTTTGTCATGTCCATAACAAAAATGAATCATTTTCGAATATAGGAATCGGGCATTAGTCAGCTTTTATGATATCCGCGGGAGAATAGGCGCTGCCATTCCTCTCTCGTAACATCTCGCATCACATTCACAGAGGGAGACTCTGTACCAGATTCTTCTACTTGAGTACCTCTATCTTACCTCATTCTGCCATCAAGCAGCGGTTTGCATCCTGTTTGAAGGGTAAGATAGGCAGTTAAAATACTGGGTACTGTGACTTGATATTTTATGTCACAAGTTGACAACATGCATTTGGGGTTATAATACTAGGTAGGAAATCATGCGGCCCACCTTCGTAGATTTAGATAGAGAGATCATGCAGTCACTGGAAAGGTACATAAATTCAACGGACTTTTTTCAAACATTACAGTTCTTTCGCAAAACTATAAGTATGTAGGCATTTCCCATCATGCCGTCGTTTCGTATCACTAATAATTATAAGCTATAGTGAAGTAAACTCTTTGCGACTTCGAAAAATTGCATGTCGGGCTTTTTAAGGAAAACTGTTTGCGTAGTCGTACGTATAGTGGAGCGGTTTTTAAAAGCTTTGTAAGCATAAATCTCCGAAGTCACAAGCGTATGGGTTCACAGAATATAAAGAAATCTTACTATATTTAATAATATACAATATACAGATATAGTCTTTCAAATACAACACCAAATTATCTAACCCAAACTAGATAAAAAAAACGATAGAAATTGGTAAATTTGTATTGCAGAAACTAAATAAAAAACACCCATAATATATCCACTGATGACCCGACATTCATAGTCGTTCATTATTCATTTTCAATTGGTATACGTAAAATATACGACTCTGGGATCTTTGCTTACTGCCTCTGGGCACACTCGTTTGTTTAACACAAATATCATTTACTATTTAACAATTAAGTATATCTATTTCACATTCCTCGATATAATTTTAATACGTTCCAACTTCTTGTTGATAATAGAATAGGTAATACACCAAATAAACCAAAACCAAATATGACTTACAGTGTTTAAAAATATTTAAAACTATTAAACAAATACAACGAAATGCAAACAATCAGTATTACTATAGCTAAAATTGTGACTCTTTACAAACATTATTAACTTCTCTTGCTATTGTAGGTACGAGTACATACGTAATGGCCTCATAGAAAGCGACCGATTCCATTGATAAGCAACTTAAGTGGGTAATTTCAAGCTAATAACCATGGACATAATATCACAATACGTAAAATTTCAAAACGCGACCAAACAGAAGGAAATATCAATTTCGTTTCATCCCGACCGCATTGAAAGGTAGTAATCTGAACTTTATTCGACTATCACCCAACTTTAAGTTTGGGAGCAATAAAATTGTCAACTATTACCGACTGTTTAAATGGCTGGTCGCAATTAGCCTGGAACTTTGTTGGTTTGGGAAATCAATTGATCAACATACGAGTAAATTTGAATTTTATTTGCACGAGTACGTCATATTCAAAATGAAGCAAATTTTCCGGATGTAAAGTTAATTGGATTATAAAAATAGAATGATCCACATGCTTGGGTTCTTATCGTGATTACAATAATATCCTAAGTCCGTCTACAGCAGGGGTTCCAAACATTTTACCCTATGCGCCTCACCCAACATTATGCTAAAATACTACGCCCCCCTAGAGGCCGAAATATTTTCATCGTTTCCTTAATTTTCTGGACTCCCAGAAAATATTGATGAAAATATTGGCGTGTTTAGTTTTATTCAAAATATGGTTGCAACATGTCGCTGACTTCGCATAGGTGGCGACGCCCACGTCGTGCGAGTTTATATGAAGAATTTTAATAAATATTCTTCATACAGTTTAATTCTGGAGCCGCTCGCTGAACCCCCCTTTGGTTCACTCTACGCCCTCCAAGTGGGGCGCGCCTCACTGGTTAGGAAATCCTGGTCTACAGGCTGCCTCGAGCACAGATACAGTGAGTTTCGTCTGCTTGTAACAGAGCACTTAAATACAATGTCTAATAAGTACTTATCGCTAGTCACCAAATCCACAGAGAGAAAGGATATTTAAACCGCCTGTTAGTCATACCGTGACCACGAATACTGAAAAATGTCCAAAACGATGTGCTAAACAATTAAAATATTTTAAAACCAGATATCCGCAAATAAATCCAGGAAGTTTATTTCATTTAAATTCACTAACAGTCTCTCGCTCTCTCATTGGCAAGCTTTTTGATTCGATTTGTTTAAAAATTCTCCCCTCCTCCTCTCTTAACTGTATTTATTGGCAGTCGGTTAATGGAATGCGCAGTATCCTCGATTCGCTCCAGCCTCGAAAGGTTTACATCTATCTGCGTCATTGTGAAGCTATTATTTGTTTCGTTGGTTGCTGTTTACGATTTTTTTAGTTTCGTTTGTTCAATTTGTTTTGCGTACACACGAGGGGAACAACGGTAAGGTATTTAATTCCCGGGTGAACAATTGAATGATACAAAAAAGAGTTATTTTACCCGTAAATGGTGAAGTAAGGTCCTAGAGAGAACAGCAATAATCAACCCCACAATGGAAGATACTTCTAGCAGCTTCAAGTTTAGTAAAATACAGCCATCCATAAATAAATATAAAACACTTATACCTAATATATACACAACCTTAGAACTTTTAAATCATCTTTTATATATTGCCGTCGGATAGAAAAATATGTAGTTTGTCTATATTAACAATATATAATATGTGATATTTGTTAAAGCAACGTTCTCATGCATACGCTCACAAGACACTAAACTAGAATTTAAAGTCGAGGCTAGCTTAGATAAAGCAACCTCAAATTTGTGACTTACGCATGAAGGAATACAGCTTAACTCCGATCCCGGATACACTGTAAGCGAGGCACGTGTCTGATAAGTTGTGTGTCGGATTATCACTTTGACTTGACATTTTGCATGTTTTACCCGGGCGGGTACCTCGAGTCAATCCCAACTAATTTGGGGCACAGATACTCTTAATACAGCTTTGTAGAGCCACGATTGAATACCTAGGCTAGGAACTCTAGCGCTCAGCGGAATGTCATGAAACAGTCTGCTGCGGCCCCACCTGCGTCATAGCGCATTAATAAACTTAATAATTTCAACATCACACATGTGGCCAACAACTAAGGGTTATTTGTATGCGGCTTTGTCAATGGCGTCAGACGTTTAATGCTTTTGTGGCAAACTCTGCCTATGTTGCCACTATTTTAAACGTTATTTCTAATGCGTTGAATCTACCTGTAATTCGAGGCAAGCGCTGTCCGTCTTTATTAACGCCGCTTTTCTTTCTTTAATTGTATAAATTCTTTACTGACTTGTTTCATCAAAGCTAAATCTAGTTATTGCAATAGTGTATATATTATTCACTAGCTTTTGCCCGCGACTTCGCCCGCGTGGAAATCCTTTGATATTAATTCCCTTACAAATGCCTCCCCCCCCCCCCCCCCCTCTTTTTACACCTTTAAGGAATGATTTCGAGGATAAAAACTATTCCTTATCCTCCCCCACAACTCAAACTATCTCCGTACCAAATTTCAACTAAATCGGTTCAGCGGTTATTGATTCCCTATACAAACTTCCATCCGCCTTTTCTGAAATGAAAGTAGTGATTCTCAAACGAGGCATTGCCCATTTTTTTGAGAAATCGAGCTTTATATATTATAGATGTTGTGACAATAATGATGAAATATTCTATTGAAATCGTCTTGACTGTACTGGGCCACTGTCCCAAGACGGCCCAAGCCCAGACTCAATAAGACAAGATAGGGCAGCCTAGCAGAGTGTGCTACGGTTAAGATGATGTTCATTTTAAATGTATTTGTTTGCTTGGTTACGTATTTTGTTGTAGCTTCGCACAACGGCACAGTAAAGTATTTACGTACAGTAGAAAATACAAAAAATTCGACAAGTAAAAAAAATATACTCCATGGGCCTTTACATTCACTTTTGTCTTTTTAAAATTGAGAATTATGGAATAAATCTCATTTCATCCAACAGGAGAACATTTTTAGAGTAAGTTAGTAGCTATTCTATCAGTTTGCCACACCATCATATCTGTGGCATTATGTCAAGTTAGGAGCTTATTACGAGTAGGTACCGTAATATTTTTTTTTATTTTGATACTTATTTATATTTTTAAATGACATGTTTTTTTTTTGTGTGGCATACAACAATTTTTTTCTCTCTTACAAAACCTTCACAGAGCACAATCCTAAAATTAACTTTTATATTTTTTTGAAATAATGGGCTCCATAGCGTATTTTATATGCGAGTGTGAAGCTCTTCATAAAGTTGTCGCTGATGTAACAATTATCTGCGCAGTAAATTATTCCCTCACAAATATTTTCATTAAGACCCTCGTTATAGACGGCAACTTCCTTAAGTTCTTTAATTCCGGCATGAATTATTTATCTTGATCCGGCGTTTCACACTTCTCGGTGCCTAGGCGCGAATATTAATAGTTTCATTTCGTCTTGCACTTTAGCTAATTTAAACTTTCCGAATCACCTAAAGCGGGGCGCCCGGGGCGTTTCTATTGGTGCACTTCGTTCATTTACCCGGCGCGAGTTCCGCACCTTTCTGCATTAGTGCAATTCACTTTCTTAAAATCCGTCAACGCTCTTCATTCAAAATGAACGTTTTAATGTATCTAATGTATGTTTTGAGTTTTTGACAGATTTGATTTGAATTAAGCCTGGCAAACGTGTATTTGGTGATGAGGATCGGTTTGTATAGGCAAATCATCTTTTTTGAACTTGTCAATACCTATGGCAATTGGTAGGTAAGCATTTGATAAGTCAAAACGATAAATGGTGAGACATCCATATGGGACCCCAACCTTGAAGTGTGTAAAGTACATGGATGAAAATTTATTAAAGAAATCCGTTATATCTTGATTTAGAAGCTACAAATGTAACCACTCCATTATTTGACTATTTCAACGAAATTTTGGTTGGTACTCGTATATCCCAGAGACAACAGCTAAAATAAAGCAGCATAATTATATTTGCGAACGAAACTGTGGGCGAAAGGCAAGTACTTATGTATGTACATACATGGATATATACATTGGGGTACATACATACATTAGGATTCATCAAATTAAGTATTCAGATGGCATGCGACTTCAATTCGATAGTAGGATTTCCCAATCCGATTGGCTATCTATCTATACAAGCATCTTGCTTTGATCTGTCACCAAAAGACAATGTCGAAAATCGCCCCATGACCAACAAATATTTTATTAACGTCAGAATTATATGCATATTTTATAACATTCATAACAAATATCAGTATTCGACGGACAAATCAAAAATATTTAAAAGTACTTTCAGAAACAAAACCACACTAAGTAAAATATACGAATTGTTACCTTTGCTCGATTAAGTAGAACTGAGTCGATTTTATGTAGGTATAGACATATTTATTTGTATAAATTATGTTTTTAATAACTTCTTTCACAATTTACACGTCAATTGACTACTCACGTGCTGTCGCTAGTTTGTTGTGTTTTTGACTTGTTTTGTAATTTCGAGATTTCTTTTTTTTTACTACGTGGCTATAATAAAGCCCTTTGATTGATTGCAATAATTATTATTTTAATTATTGTATAGGTAGAGCATGAGACTCTTAATCTCAGGGTCGTGGGTTTGGGCCCCACGTTGGGCGCCAATGTAGCACGGCGGGTAGGTACTGTGAAGGCCTTACTAATAACCATTGTATAAGCCTGATTTAGTTAAACAGTGTTTTGTCACGTTCACTCGAATGACATTTCAAATTCGAACAAAAGAGACAAAACACTGCTTAACTATACAAGGCTTATACAATGGTTATTAGTACGGCCCTGAGTGTATTTCAAAAAGACACACGTAAAACTTCTTTAACTGAGTTTAATGAGTTAAGGCACTGGGAAAAGGCGAGAAAAGTCTTGACACAAGTGCACGGACACGGCAGACGGCTTCACTTCCCAGTCTGACCTAGCGGGCGTTGTTGCATGGTGTTCTCTCCCAACATCCCGTCGCCCACGCACCCCACAAGCCTCATAACAGTGACGTCCGCGATGAGGTATCAACAAAGGTGCGAATAATGCTTCACTCGCCACAAACTCTTATTTCAACTTACCTCAAAATCTGATTCATCTCTAAGCTTGTCCGTAGTAATTGATGTGGATGTACAGTATTTACTAATGTCTCATTTTACGAAAAGCATTTCTTTACTGCTGTTATGGTTATTGGGGCGAACAATGTATGGACGCAGAACAATGTCCTTTTTATACAAATAAGTTGGATAACGAGCAGTCTGCCTACCTGAAAATAAAATTTCTACAGTCGCCTAATAGTATCATGCGATTCCTACAAAACTTGCAGCCTTTAGAAGAACGCCAATGTAATGTACATTGGCGTTCTTGTAAAGGTGCAACAAGCTAGTGATGTCAAGTCACATCAGTACCCTGTAATTTTACTCTCTCACCGTTCAAACTGGAACCCAGTAATACAATCATGCAAGCACCGGTAGAGGCGGCAGAAATTATGTTAAATAGAGGTACCCATGCAGATGACTCTAGTTACAGAGTGTCGATATACTATCCGAGTAACAACATTATAATGTTTGATAAAGAGTCAAATAAGCCACTTAAGCCTCCAAGCTTGAATAATCTAGGACACATCTCGCTATAATCTTTAGACTTATCATCACTCACCATCACGTAAGATGAAGCTTTCGCATATTCTGAAGTAAAAAAAATCATAATCAATAAAAAATGTGACACAGATTTCCAAATAAAATAAAAAAACAACTACCAGATGTATTTTTACGTACATAGCAACCCCTACAGACAGCCCTCGTGCCGGTAGGCCTTTTGAATGCGGTTACCAAAATTAAAGTTTGTTTTTCGAAATCAACTCCAACCAAAATTGGGTCTTAACTTAAGGTGTTTAGTTCGATTTTCCGCTAGACACGTACCGGGAACGGGCCCGTCCAAGCTATTGCGGCTTCAATGCGGCATCGGGAAATTTATGTACCACTGAGAATGCAAGTCTCTACAACGGGGTTCGTAAAAGCCAGGAGACCGCGGGAATTCCGCGGCCCGCGCATTACATCGCTGCTTGCGCTTCACGCGATCTAACCCACCGCCTACACAACGTACCTTGCAACGCGAATAGCTCAGCTCAATATTTTTTTCACTGCGTCAACCCAGCATCCAGCCACTCACCCCACTCAAATATTAAGTTTCCAAAGAATTTTAAATTACAACATTAGATGTGGCGCCTCGCTAAATTAAATATTAATAATGTTATTTGGGCGATCTTACCGGAAGCCTGGCTGCGATGAATTTTTAATAGTTATTCCCTTTTGCTATTGGTAATTAAAGTAATGAGGTAGCAAGTTTAGCCCAACCCGCCATGACTGTAAATTACTGTTAATTCCCTACTAGATTTCGTTCTGATTGCCGTGTTAATGTAGTTGGTGGGGCGATTATCCAAGACAAATTATCGCTTTAAACAGAGAAAACGAGTTCATTTATAACATCTTTATCATTAACTGGGGTTGTCCATAGATAAATAAACAATAAACATTTTTTTAGACTTCCGCGATTTGTACACATTTTAAATACAATTAACTCGGGTCTATTTCGCGGTAAACAATAACGTCGGGAAACAGTAAGTCAATATAGTTATTGTTTACCGCGAAATAGACCCGAATTAATTGTAAGTATTTAAAATTAATAAACATTTTAACGCACTGGTACCAATTATCTTACGCTCAATATAATAAGTAATATTTAGAACATGTAAATGTTACACACCAAATAGTACGAGTTAAAAAGAAAACAGATTATTCATAACAGTCTATAGACAAATGATTATTATTATTATTGTCAAGCACGACTAGCAATTATGTGTGTAGTTAATATGTAGAATATGTAGTCAGTAGCTTAATATGTGTGTAGTATTTAAAACATGTACATGGGTGCACGTCCTAAATGTTAAACACTAACCGTCTTATTACAAAACATGGTCTACACTTAGTCCCGATTAAAACCAGGACTATGTTGAGTCTGTCTCTATGTATGTGTATTAACACAAGTGAAAGCGCACTAGGTTTAAGCCAAGACTAACTTTAGACCAGGTTTAGTCCAGGTTTTGTAATAAGACCGTAAATGCTCGGAATTTAGAGAATAACAATTTATTAATTACAGCTTCATTGTTAAGAAGGGTTTCTAAAGACACATAACTACAAATGTCACGAACGCTTACCACCAATTATTCTAAGCTCAATATATGTCAATGCTATGATTACACGAAAAAGATACGAAAATGTATATTAAAAAATTACAAATATATCAAGACACTCAAGTCAAAGCCGGGATCTGCCTGGTTTTGATTCGAATTAATAAAAGTAACAATCAGGAACCTCAATGTATTGATCACTTAATCAAAGTGCAGCCAAATTATTTCCTAGTCAACAGGTACAGAATATAGTTAACCACCTCCGTGGTCTAATGGTTGAGACCACCGGGATTTGATATGGAGGTCGGGAGTTCGATTGCTCATTAGAGCAGAAGTTTTTCTGCTTAGTTTTGTTGGTAGCAGGGCATCTGAGTCCGCCTGGCTAGCTACCACCGTCTTACCTAAGTTTGTTGCCATATAATAATAATGTTATATAGCATTCAATTGGTGTTTTCCGCGATGAAAGCTAGTTTTTCGGTTATTGAGGAGTCCAGGTGAAGCTCACTTCCATCTACCGCCTTATCGTCACTTACCATCAGGTGAGATAAGGTGAAGACCTTCCCTGTTAAGTCTAAAAATAGAATAGTATAAGAGTCCCCGCAGACTGCAGACTTTATAGTCGGCCGATAGTTTAGTCTAGTTGGGTTGCTAGTGCGCACACTGGGCCAACAAAACAGTTGGGTTGGACGTAAGTGTGCAGACCAGCCAACAAATAGTCGGCCGATGATTACATTGGCTAGAGTTGGTGAAGAGATCAGTCGTGTGGAATGTCGCCTAGAACTATTCTTCTTGCTCTATACTTGAAAAAAAGAAGGGAAAGAATGAAGAAGAGAAATCAAGAGTACTGGGTGCATCCCATCTACAGTAATAGATTATTGCAAAGAAAGTTTTACACAACTGCTTCACAGACTTTTCCCATAGTTTTTTTTTCTAGATTACCATCGGAGTACTCTTTTAAGTTTTTTTTTTATAGAGCGCAGGTCTTTTTTTCCATTTATTAAATTAAATTTTCGATATATGTTTCTACAAGCAGCGAAGAATTCGAATCCATCACATACAAAAACGCACGCGCACGACCTTTCATTCATCCAAGGTAGAGCGAACTGAAGCTATCTGCTGAGTCGGCCGATAAAAAATTTCGGGCAGTGTGCGGGCGGGGAAGACGGCCATACTGATCAAGCGATCGGCCGATAGTTCGCCGATAGTTTATTTTGAAGGCAATTGTGAAGCCTAAATTGCTATGGCCGAAATATTGGTATTGGTGGGTGTTCACAGCATACGAGCCTTTCCTAAAAAATACAGAATTTTGTCTCAGAAGTAAATAATAATAAAAATTTATAAAACATTGAGAAACCGGAAATATCAAATCATTCATTAATAATCATTTACTACGGCGGTCAGAAATACAAAACTGGTATACAGAAACCAGGAAGTAGATAATAGTAGATTGTTTTATTAAGGCTGAACGAACAGCACCCATTACAGACGAGAATTTCGCCAATCGTTCGAGACTGAAATGAGTGCGTTCACTGGAATTAAACACTCTACTTTTCATTTCGAATATGAGCAAAGTAATTATAAGCAAAGTAAAACGAGGCTAATAATACAAAAATATAATGTGTTTGATCAATGACATTGGCTTTTCCGCATTTTTTTCACGCGCAATATTTATGCGGTAAGTACAATGCAATGGCATTTATATGTAAATATTTAATATGCATTTGTGTCTGTTAAATCAGTTTCTAATAAAAAACTTCCAAGTTATTTGATTTTTTCATACAGTTTTCACCAAGTTTATATATTTATTGGTATCGATGCCTAGTTGTATAGGACTAAAATTAATATTCATCTATCGCCGCGTATGGCAATAGTGAAATTCTTTTTTCAAATTATTTGTCGGCCCTAGGGTCGTGATAATGCGAGAATATGAGAAATTAAATAGTAATTAAAAATCTTGATCCTAAGAGATTTTTGGCGTGTTTTTTTTTTGAGAAATGCATGTATCTAACAGAGGATGATACAAACTGATGATGATAAACATATAGATATTGGAGTCTGTGATATTGGAGTAAAAACACGAAAAAATTGCCACATAATTCAAACAAGCAGCACGTTTCATTTTTGAAAGTGAGTTTTCGAAGTAGGCTTAGCTGATCCAGCTTTCGAAGTTCCTGTTGCTTGATAATATCGAAAAGATTCAAAACATACATGCCTAGTCTTCTCCGAGATGCTCCGCGCATATTTTAAGGTACATACACATGATACACGGCTGAACAAGTAAGAAGTTTTAATTATGTACGTAGGATCGTTGAGATACATCGCTACCGACTTTAATTACACAAGTAAAAGCAATCAACTCTTATTGTATTATATATGTAATATGTTTTATACGTAGATAACAATAACAAGTGCCAGCAGAGAACACAGTTATAGATAGCCTCACGGACCTGAAAAAATAGCCTTGCGTAAATTATTTGTAATCTTTTTTCAAAAAAAGATTTGAACCATGTTCCTGATTCGACAAGTCATGTCAGTTTATTATGAGTTAGACAAGATTTGTTGGAATTTGTACAAGAAATGTTTCCATAATTTATGATTAATGTAAATCACAAAGATAAAGGATATTTATTGCATCCGAAGAGTTAGTCGGAGGCTCAACAGCTCAATGGTGATAATGTTAAGGGTTGCCGTAGCCTAACTCTTGTGACCCAAATCCCACCAGCTCCCTTATTGCTAAACACATTTCCGGCCCACTGCTGGGCGCAAGTCACAAGCAGATGTATAGGAATTGCCCTTCTATTTCACGCTAGATAAACCGTTTTTTTTAATGGATGAGATAGGCAATGTGTTTGAGATCATTACTCAGTCATGCTGCCATCATCATTTCATCATCATCACAGTTCATATACGTCCCCACCGAGGGGCTCGAGCCTACCCTAACCAGTTATGGTAGGGCGATTAGGCCTTAGTCAAACCACGCTGGCCCAGTGCGGATTGTTGACTTCACATACACCTTTGAATTACTGCGCAGGTGTATGCAGGTTTCCTCACGATGTTTTCCTTCACCGTAGGAGTGTCAGATAAATGTACATATGAAATTCGTGAAACGAAAAACAGATTGGTACATGGCAGGATTGATCGCGGGCCTCCCGATTCTATTCGGAGCACAGTCCAGTGGTGCGGCCACAGCGCCACCGACGCTCGTTGTGGACTCTCGAATGTTATAGCGCAAATAAGATACACTGCGCATAGACATACGGTTAGGTTAGGTGTTAGCAGGGTTTCGTTGGAGTTTTCAAATTCTTCGCAGAGCAGAGGTGTAATTACTGTGAACTCAATCGGTGTTACTCGGAAACGTGGTCTAAACTTAGCCTTGGTTTATATAGAGACAGCGTCATGCTTAAGCCAAGACAAAGCTTAGACCACGTTTTGTAATAAGACATCCTGAGTCAACTCTAACGACACTCACGAGATGGATGTAGTAAGGTGGAACAAAGGGGGCGGCTACACATGTATTCTAAATCCGCCACTCCACGGATAGATTACGGCTGCCAACTTCTGTCAAAATACATTTAAGTATGCACTACTAGCTTAACAAGTGGTTTAGTTTGAACGGCATTCCTAATAGCATTAATGAATTGAGAGTGTACTTGAAATTGATAGCTCGGAGTTGGCAGTGTTACGTAAAAGGGGAGCAGGTGGAGTGTTAAGATCACAAGCGCTAAGCATCGTACGTAGCCCGTAACATTAAGGCGGTATACTTGGTTGGGTACCTGCTGTATAAGCATACAGGGCAATACAGGAGTACTGGTATTGATAGCGTCCACCCACTGTAGTAGTTATTATTTACTCACAGGAAAATCATGTGACGTCTGCTGTCCTCTGTGACATTGGTGTACTGCCTTCTCATTACGATAGGAAATCGTACCTTAGTCCGTTTTCCATACAAACGTAGTCCCCTGTTTCCTTCCTGGATAATGGCACTAGTTGCTCTATTTTTTCCAATAAAATCTATGACTACTATAAGCATGTTGCTATGTTTTCCTTTTTTTATTAAGTTAATTATTAAAAGAGATTCTAAACCTTCAAAAACCTAAAAAATCGACCTAATTTTCTGCTGTATCCAACCGTCCAGTAAACAAGCGCAGCGCGACAGCAATACATTTTAGAAATACCTATTTTGAATAACCTTTAATCACTTTGCCGCTGCTTAAAAATGTTGAGAAACAATCAAAGTTTGCATCAAATATGTCTCCAAGCTCTCACGGGTTAATATCCGGCCCGCGCAACATTTCCTGCGCGACAAAAGGCTTACAATGTTGACATTCATAACTTCACTAACTGCGTTTTTCCGCCACCATCAAAATTTCGTAACTTTAAACGACGAGAAACACTTTAGGATGATGCTATTCATGAAATTTCAAAATGTTATTTACATTCACTATAATATAATAGGTTTTTACATTCACTAGCCTTGGGATTACTTGAGATTTGATAGTAACTAATGGTATTTTGAATGGTAACTGCTCATTGATAGTCTTACGTAACAAAAAGTAGTAATGGAAGATATAAAGTTAGTGAATATTATCAATCGCTTTTTTTAAGGAATTGTAAATAAATATTTTTTCTTTTATCTTTTCTTTCTTTTTACTTATAATATAAAGTACGCACGTGGGATATGCGTGCGTTTTTGATATGTGTGTAATCAAGAAAATCCGTGAACAACTGGCAAAGAAAAGAAGTAGTAAGGAAGAAAGTTATTTCTGCGTTGGTTAGTAATTTTCATAACTTAAGCTGGCTGTATACGCCACAGGCGAAGCGAAGTTGACAGTTGGATGCCCGGAGGACAAACGCCACAAAAAATGAACGTTTCCTCATTATAAAAAATTGAGTACCTACAACACTCATACCTACCGAAACACAAAGGGAAAACTCGAACTCGGTTCGCGAGGCATTATTTTAGCATACGCGTGTTTATCCCGCCGCTACCCCGCCCCCTCCATAATCGCATTTCGGGATTCTTTCCTGAGGTAAAAAATTTTTATTTATCCGTGTTATTTGCTCGAGCGTAGGGATCCCGTCGGATCGCCGTGTTCCTTCTTTAATGTGTTCTGTTTCACAGAGATTGTGTGTGTAATGGTGCCATTATTTCCGTGCTCGGATTTTTGCGCTCTGTTAACGGCTTTGTAATATTAAAAATTACGCATCAGATCCATCGATAGCCGCGTGGGAATACTCGTACGCCCCGTTGCCGGGTTGTTTGCGGTAAATCTTATGTGCATAGACAAACGTATATTATTTGCATGTCAAAACAATGATGAATAAACTTTTGCTTCAACGAATGTGAATCATGGTAAGTAGAGTTTTATTTATTTTTGCTCATTCTGCCTTTATTCTGGGACTCGATCTGGACTTTCGCCGTTAAAGCGATTGCGATTGACAGAAGTCATGAAATGCTTCATTTGGTATTACCGATCTCCCAATGATATCACTATGAATAATTTCAACGATGTCATCATGATGTAATTAACCAATGTTTAAAAATCTGACCGAAAATCTTATTTTTAGTTTTGCACTATGCTTTCATAATGATATCATTTCAAAACCATGAGATCGGTAATAGGCCCACAAATGAGAAAATAACATTCAATATGTAGCTGTAAATATGATATTTCAACTAACAGCTAAAAGAAAGTATCATTAAGGTGCATCGTTGAACCATCTATGTTATTCGAACGATATACTAAATTAGACATTGTCTTATCAATTTTCCGAATTCCGAACCTATGTGATATAGGTGACGTTAAATTACTCCTTTCTCTCATGCCATACCTTGACGTTATGGCATGAGAGAAAGGAGTAATTTCATTTTGTAAATTTTGTAAATCTAAGTGTAGTCTAGATATTTTGCAGTCGTCATAAAAGACTGTCAAACCGACTGTTGGCGACAGCCACTAGCCACCGATTTTTGTGCTTTGCCTTTTTTTGATATCATCATCAATAGCTCTATATGTCCCCACCGAGGGGCTTGAGTCTATCCTAAACTAGGGCGATTAAGCCTTAGTCAACTACGCTGGCCAAGTGCAGGTTGGTCGACTTCACGCATAATTTCTTAAATAAATTCTTCACAGGTATAGGTGCAGGTTTCCTTACGATGTTTTCCTTCACCGTAAAAGCGTCGAATAAACGCACATATGAATTCACATTTGTACGTGGCGGCCTTCGAACCGCTACCTCCCGATTGGAAGGCCTTACGCACTACACCATCGATGCTTTTTGATATATCAACACCTAAAACAATAATAATATGAATCAAATAAAGCTTAAGAGTTCTATGAAAAATGCAAAATCTAAAAAATAGACTATGTCTCTTATTGTCCTAATATTTTTCATGAACTAATTAAGAAGTAGATGGCAACTCGCCACTCGCTCTCCGGTCAGTTTCCATGCTCTGAAATTTAGTACACCAAAAGAAATTTCACACATAATCTGGCCGTAATCAACGAAGCCAGATTACGTCACGAGCTAAGAAAATCCGCCTACATAAGCTTCTCAGAAACAATCCGTCTGTTTCGCGCAATGTTATTTGACGTTGAATTGATTAAAATTACATATCATTTTGTATGTAACACCGGTGTTCGTAAGTCCCGCGAGCGGGCCCCTAATCCTCAGTCGGCGTGGCGCGCTGATAAATGACACCCGTACGTACACTGCGTGGTGTAATAAGTATAATCACACTTTAACAATATTGTTAAACTGTGGTATATGTGCGTGTCCCTGCGTGCGAATTAAAGTGGACATATGTGTTCAAAATCGGTCAGAAACAAATCGAAGGTATTGCAAGGTAGAATTGAATAAAAAATGGTCGTATTGCATCGTAAAGTATGAAAACTATACGAAAAATAAATAAAATATCTTGAGGTACTTTTCAGTAAATAGATATTTCTAAGATTCGTATTGTTTTATTTTTTCTAGAACTTACTTCTACAAAATAAAATCGAGATAAAAATACATACTTACTAAGATACTGTGTAAATGAACATTCCTTGTGATATAAGGTTCCGTATAATCTTTATATCTAATCATTTATATAATCTTATTATAAAAATCAGTTGTTTCATACATTTAGGTTCAGTGGATGTTGAACATTTGTATGGAACAGCTGTTTTTTTTCGCGATTTCGAGATTGGTCCCATAGTAAAAGATCTTCATTTTGCATGTCTGTACAAGCACAAAAAATTTGGCTCCTGCTGGAAAAATAACCCGATATATTAAATTATTAATTACAAAACTAATCTTCTCTTTTCTTCATTATAAAAATCTTTATTTATAAAAAAAAAATTCCAACAAAAATTAAGTTTATAATCCTAAACTGCCCTAAACATGATTTTGGAATTTAAAAATTCTCCTGATTTTTGACATTGATGTCCATGCTTAAAGTAAATCAATATAACTTAATCATAGGTAGTTTTAAGTAAGCTCCTATGTATAAGGACCGATCGTTGTTTTCTTCAATCTTAAACTAATTTATCTTAAAATAAATTATTTAAAATTTGATACAGTAAACCTGTGTAAGGCTATGTTATTTTCTTTCTAGATATTTTGCAGCTGTAAAAAATACTATCAAACCGATTGTTGAAATTTAAAATAGTTCTGTTGGTCATGTCCATAACTTTGGTCACATCTTTGTGATAAAATAAAAATCTGCACTTTTGATGTTTACAAAACCATTTGTATAAGTCAAGGGGCTTATTGTCTGAGAAAAATCTAACACGATTTAATAGTCATTGCTCGCAAAGTATTATGGAAACTCATTGACTGTCAAAACTAAAAGTAATTGTAATATATTTCAAGTAACATAATCAAGGAGCAGAGGTAACTAGTAAAAAAAAAACAAACCAGAAAGGCAACAAACCAAGTATGTTGCTAATACTTACTGGCACCGCTACAAAACAATATCATCTTCAGCAAAATAATCAGATTGGTAGCCCACAGAATGATCCTCAAATCGATAGATATCTGCCGTCTATCTGTTCTGAAATATAATGATTTAGTCTTAATCTAACCCTATATAACGAACACATCGAGAGTGTGCAGTTTATCTGCAACATGTTGTACTACGCAAGAAAAACAAACAATTTGTTAAGGCCAATTAGTCAGCGTTCGCGTTTTAATTACATTGTGGTTGACGTGTCTTTGATAATCTGTCGTTTGTTTAGTAAAAATGTGTTTTCAATTAAATTATATTAATTTTATAAAAATTAAACAGTAATCAGTAGACTTGAGATCGAATTCATGCGTACAACCTATTCTTACATAAAGCATACTATTCGTTGGGTGCGAAATACTAGGTGGGGGTAATGACATCTATTGCAGCGCTCATAGTGGCCAAAAGTGGAAATAATGTACGCTCTGTCATCTGGCATTATCTATAAACGCAATCACATTTGACACTTGCAATTTAATGAATATTGACGGATGATGAATGAATATATAAAATTGAAGTGTCTGTTTGTAATAACACGTTTCAAACACGTGTCAAAATAACACGTTTTTACTAAATGGGTATGAATGTATATCGAGTACCAATAACAAAAACACAATTAATTTTTTTTTGTCTGTCTTTCTATCTGTCTGTTTGTTCCCGCTAATCTCCGGAACGGTTGGACCGATTTTGACGGCTACTTTTTGCCAAGAGTTACTATACCACGCGGACGAAGTCGCGGGCACAGCTAGTTATCTATAAACGCAATCACATTTGACACTTGCAATTGAATGAATATTGGCGGATGATGAATGAATATATTACGTCCATTAAATAAAATTCAATCAAACTGACGGAGATTAATTGCTTACCATTAAAAACGTTTTGTAGCGTGTCAAAGTAATTTATGTTTATCCTATGCTGCGAGCTTGAATTATTGATCTTTTTCTTTGTTTTGTTCTTAGTTCCTCTACATCCCGGACATGTTTTACACACTTACGACAGGAAAGCTCTTGGCCTTCATCTTACCTGTTGGTAAGTGACGATAAGGCCGTAAGTGTAGCGAGTTTTACCTGGACTCCTCAACAGCTGAAGAACAGACTATCTTACCTCTAATTGTCGGAACAACAATGCTATTAACCTTGTTATTATGGTGACAAATTAAGGGTAAGATGGCGATGGATAGCCAGGCGGGCTCAGAAGCCCTATCACCAACCAAACCGAGCAAAAAATTGTTTACCCCATGGGGAATCGAACCCCAGACCTCCTGATCAACACCGAGTGGTCTCAACCACTAGACCACGAAGGCGGTTAAAGGACGCCCAGCAGATACCGACAATTTTCCTTTAGAGGTTTGTGGTTGAAATTTTATATTGTGATTTATACTCACAAACCCGGTCTTTAGAATAATACGATATTTAATTCGATCTACAAACGATATTTAATGTATAAGCGATACAGGAACAATTAAATATGTTTACTATTATTTAATGAAACCTAAAGTAGCTTCATATTCTTGTTTTATAGTAAAATTACAACTAAAAATGAAGTAAACAATTCCCGGCATAACCGAAATAAAACACTTTTAATAAATTTTACTTACCTCAGTTAATTTGAATGATCACAGTAATTTTGTAATATAAATTAAAAGGTAGTTTTTGATTTTGATATTTTGTCATAATGTCGCAATTTAATAGCAGAGCGTCAGATCTAATAAAGTTACGGACGCTAGGTGGCGCTGAAGTCATTCACAGAGCCCTCAGAAGAGCCAATAAGTTCCAATTACTAAAACGTCAATTTCGGCACAGCCGTTGGGAAAACAAAATAAAACTATGAACGTTTATTAATTACGGTATGGATATGAAACATCGAAGTCAACAATACTGTTCCATACCAAATCAAACAATATTCGCATGTCCGTAGTTCATTCGCATCACTTCAAAAAATCAAACAAACACGGCTTGCTTAATTCACTTATCGTGTTTGCGATGCGGCTGCCATGTTCCTTTTTCAACGAGCGTTACCAGAGTTTCGTTATTAATCCAATAATGTTACCTTGCAGTTAAAGCGTTAAAGTTTGACCTCCGTTCCGCACCTGGGGCCGGTATCGCGAGGCGTTGGCGATCACGGGCGGGATATGATCTTCGAATCGATCGATTAAAATGTATGATTCGATTATCTTATCAGGTTCTCGATGATTATGATAACTAGTTCGCTAATGACAGCACAGTGAGTGATAATATTAATCAAGTGCATCATTCGATTATGGTTTCGAAAAATCATTTATAAAGATAATTAGTGGTTAGTTATGCGCATTGTGAAGGGCTATGCTCGAAGGTTTCCTACGTTATCGAATCAGAAATAAGTGATATGAAGAAAAATTAAAGTCAGCGACATTACCCAAAGATTTGGGAACTTTAAGTGAAAGTGTACTGCACTTTGCTCACAGGATTGACGTCCATTGGGGCGAAAAAGTCCCCGAGTGGCAGCCGCGTACCAGAAGATGCAGCGTTGGAGCGTTTGGTACGCTCCGTATAAGATAGGCCGACGATCTATTGGTCAATTCTACTAATAAGTTACAGCCGTATCGAAATTAAGTCATTGCGATCGGCCAATCGGATCGCATATATTGACTTACGATTGTTCGATGACGTGATAACATGGCGGACTAATTTTCGTCTAAGTTTCGATTCAGCGGTGGCTCATTAGCAGAATGTGTCCTCTGATGGAAGCCGTGGAAAGCCGCTGAACGCGAAAACATATATCCTTGGTGGAAACCTATACCATATTGTGCCTATACCCTATGTTCAAAAACTTATGGTGATTTTCGTAGATCTGATTGTAGTATCGATGATTGGTAACACCTTATAAAATCAACATACTTAGATTAAAATACGTTGCCATCGATCCAGGCAAGTGGTAATTAATAAAAAAAATAATTTAAAAAAACAAAAAAATTTTGCTTTTTTATTTTTTTTACGCATTATAATGGTCAAATACAAGTTAGTGGTATTTTTCATAAGTATACACTTCAACATCAACGGACTGCACAAATTACTGAATTGGGAGTTTATCAAGATGTACGACAATTAAAATTAGTGCAAAGAAAGGCAAAATTAGAAAAAAATCAACTTTTGTGTTGCAGTATTGCTACTATTAGTAATCGCTTGATCTATCGATTGTAAGTATACTACTCCTCCACTAGCAAGAATCGAGTGATGTTTGTTGTCGAAACCCCGTAGCTCGTAACGTCCCGCTGAGCGTTGCACCTGCCCGTCGAATTTAGTAGCAAATTGCAGCTCGTTTGTCCAAAAGGAAACTTGAAATCTCCAATATACATACTAGATGCTATGTATTTTTCTACTATGGTAAGTATGTTGTAAAATTGTTTAACAAGTTTGAATAAGATGTTTTTTTCTTAAAATCAATGCAAATCTGTGTCATTATTTTTGTTTTTCTACGTCAAAAAAAAGATAGAGATCTTTTTATGTTGTTATGATTGTATTGTATAATTTTGGGCGTTTAGGAATTATGCCTTTCTAGACCACATCTATACTCCCCCTATCTTTATTCTACAAAATACATAGAGAAAAATGAATGAAAATATTTTTTTTTTATGTAGGACCCGGCAAATGACCTCCCGCCCGATGTTAAGCGGTGAAAGAGGCCCAAATGAGTTGACAGATAGAGTAGGGACGACATCGACTATCCTACCTGCCCGCCCCTTGCCGGCCCAAAAGATGCTTTTTACGCCTCTTTTGAAGGAACCCATGTTATAAGATGGAGGAAACACGTGCGCAGGTAGAGAATTCCAAGTGTGGGATGAACGACAGAAGAAGGAATCTTGGAATTTCTTGGTACGGTGTGAGAAGGAGGACACAGTGTACAGATGACTCTGAAGGCCCTTACGCGTGTTTCTGTTAAGAAATGGAGAGGGAGGGATAAGGTTAAAGAGCTCCTCAGAGCATTCCCCATGGAACATTCGGTAAAAGGCGCTAAGAGAGGCGATGTCACGACGAAGTTGTAGAGGCCCGAGGGTGTTAGTTACCTCTACATCGCCAATAATGCGAATAGCGCGACGCTGCAATCTGTCCAGAGCATCGAGCAGGTACTGAGCGGAGCCGTCCCAAAGGTGCGAGCAATATTCCACGTAAGATCTAACCTGAGTTTTATACAACAAGCATAGTTGGTCCGGCGCAAAATACCTACGCACCTTGTTCAGGACACCGAGTTTCCGTGAGGCAGTAGTTATGACGGATTCGATGTAGTCTCTGGGGTTTAGATCGCAGCGAATGTTCATTCCGAGCAAGGTGATGTTGCTCTGTGTGTGAAGGGTTGTGCCCTGAAGAGAAGGAAGGGGGAGGAATGGTGACCTTTTCGCCGAAAACGAATATGAATTATTATCTATTATTTTTATAACTGGATTAACAACTATAAATTAAACGCTTTATTATGATAAACTGTATAATGTTATGAGTTTCCGCGTGCATTAATTACTAAACCAGTTACCATGTTTTAATACGTATTTTGGCAAAATAAGCAAGTCAGAGGAAACACAGGAAACAAACAAGAGTAACTAGTCAAATCTCGTGTGTCTTTAGCCAGCTTTAGCCTTATCGTCACATCTCAACAGTTGAGATGACTACTAAGATCTTTCCTGACAAAAATACACCTATAAGTGTTTGTTGCAATTTATCGTAGTTTGTCAAACGTTGGTAAATCTTTATAAACTTACTAATATTATAAATGCGAAAGTAACTGTGTCAGTCTGTCTGTCGCGCTTTCACGCCAACACTACTGAACCGGTTTAAATAAATTTTAGTATAGTAGACATAGTTTGAGTCCGTAAAAAGGACATAGGATAGCTTTTATCGCAGAAATTACCCCTTAAGTGTGAGAAAAGGGGGGTAGAAGTTTGTATGGGCAATCAATAACCGCTGAACCGATTTAGTTGAAATTTGGTACGGAGATAGGTTGAGTTGTGGACACACAGGGATTCATTATTTTTATATACATATAAGAAGAAGAAGAAGAATAGTGAGCCCAGCAGACGCCCTACCCGACTACAGTGTAAGGTACCCCTACCGGGTCCAATTGTACGTTTAAGCCTTCCGTGGACCTATTCAAATATACACAGAAAATTTCGTAAAACTCGTTCAAACTGTTTTTGAGTTTTAGCGAGACTAACACACAGCGATTCATTTTTGTATATAGAGAAGAAGAAAAAGACTAGTGGGCCGGCAGACGTTGTCCTGCCCGATTTTAGCACCACCTACCGGGTCCAACTTTACGTTTAAACCTTCCTTGGACCAATTCAAACACACACAGAAAATTTCTTGAGAATCTGTCGAGCCGTTTTTGAGTTTTAGCGAGACTTTAGCGTTTAATTTTTCTATATAAGAGAAGAAGAAGAAAAGAAGAAGAAAAAAAGATATCTTACTCATTTCATTGCCACTAAGAGCCAAAATTATTATATAACAACATGTCTTTACGCGCCGTTTTCCTGACAATGTGCATTAATTTTGACCCGTTGTTGCCATATTGGGACCAACTCTGAAATCACAAAAAAATCTACTGTGTCGTATGTTTGAGGTTGAGTCTTGAAACAAATTTTTGGGAATATCTTCTAGTTTATTGCCTCTGATGGACTTGGCAGATCTAATGAAAAATAAACTTATACTATAATGTATGTAAGAGTGTGTATGTATGTATAAAATACATGACATCACAAACATACATACTGCGTATAGTCGCAGCAAAACCAGAGCTGTTCTACACAAGTGAATAAAACTTAAAAACAAATAAAATGCAGCCAAAGAAAATAAACAGCGGGAACGGTAATAAATGTGCCTAGTTAATTGCAAATTACAAGTGAAAAACAAGAGCAAACAGCGCAATTTAGGATAGAACAAGGGTGGGCGCGTATCAACCGCTCTTATAAGTAAGCCCGAAAATGAAACGCTTAACTTGCAAGCAGTAGACTAACTTATAAATTTTTTGTTTAAATGAAAATTAATATGCCTGTGTCAAGATGACCTGCCCTCCCGTACCTTTCTTAAGCAGCGTTTACATTTACATAAAACAATCTCAAACTAATGATTACAGTATTTGTGCAAATATGTTACACTTGTCCAACACAGGAGACAAAGGCGGAAAGCAGAAGACCGGGTTTAGTGGTGCACCTTCGGGGGGGCCTATGTCCAGCAATGAACTGCCACAGGCCGATGATAGTGATGATGAACAAATACACCACAATGTTCGTTTCAAAAAATACATCAAATACTCCGGAAAAGGCCAACTTCTTTAATTATATTTCATGAGTAGGTATACATTGTGACTTTATCACCGCCTTAGTTACAAATTATCTTCTCCGCCAACGTATCAAGGTATCGGACGCGCATCAATCACTGAGCGCTGACGTTCACTTCGGGGAAGATGCCGGAAACACGCTCTCATATTTTAACATTAGTGTCTTAGAAACAACGAATAAGTAGCATATCGTATCATTCGCTCGATAATGTAATATCACTTTTTACTATTCTTTCGTAGCTTAACGCCTCAACTATTAATTGAGGCTATTATTAACGCCTCCAACCAATATCATGTATATATTTATTCCTATTTATCTTTTATGTTTTTTAGCGATTAACATAAAAATAACATTAAAACAACAAATGCTAAAGGTATCTTATGCTTTAAACCCCAATAAACCAAAATAGGTTCTCACCGCAATCACATTCATGGTCGCGTGTCAACATCCCATATATGGTTCAGGCAAACTGAATGTCCCCGTTTGCTTTCGCGAATGGGTGCACTGGCTCCACGTATCCTTTTCTTTAGGCTCGGAGTGGCCGAAAAACTTTTCGTCAAACAATGCGGTTGGTACCCTGCAGAAACAAAACGAACGAAAACGGATATTTGTTTCGGGTTTTGATGTTTGTGTTAGCTACCTTTATTACTCTTAATTCGATGAGGGTTTGCTTAGGTTGGGGACGCGCGAGGCACCTGTGCTAGTGCTGGTGACTAAATAACCCGTAACTAATAATTACGGATCAGTAAAGAGGGAAACAGTTTGAGGAAATTTAATATGTACGAATGTGATAATAATCTTGTAAAAATTAGAATTTTTGGCCCTATGTGGTATGGCACTAGGATCGGACCTAAAAAAATTCATCTTGTAAAAATCTAGTCTCTTGGTGTTCCAGGGGCCGAGATCTTGATGAAACATATAAACAGACAGTCGGAAAAATGGTTTAGTAGATATTGGACCTATTCGCGAAATGACCTGCAGTCGTATTAGGACTTATAATAAGTACATAAGCGTTACCAAACAAAGTATGAGTCACCCTATAAAATAATTCATCCACTGGTGGATCGAGATGGTGGATTCTAGTGGACAAAAGGGGAATAAACACGTTATTAATATGAGCCTCAGTACTAGAGTCGTCAGTGCGGGTACCTTCATCTCACCTGTTTCTGCCGCCTAGCAGCAGCGGTTTGCATTTCTGTGTTCTGGTTTGAAGGTCAGACGTCACAAGTTGGCAACGTACATTGGGTCCTTATAAAACTATATATTGGCAAATCTTATAGAAACCGCAGATTGTATAGGCGACTGAAGCCAATTACCATCAAGTGAGCATTCTGCTTGTTTGCTATCTTTTTTGTATAAAAATATCCTGAATTAAAAGCGGAAGACGTTTGGAATGTAACACAGGTAAATCAGGTTTTTCTACTGCAATGGCAAATTATATATTTGATATTCTTAATTTTAGTCATCTAAAATCAGTAATACGATGGCCAACGATGGTGGATACCTTATAAATTTTTGTACGCGTTACTCCGACAAGACACGTTTTTGTGACACGGATTTGACTTTCGAACTCTATGTTCTTGTAAGAGCATTATTTTTGTAAATATTAAACTTCAATGGGTAGAAATAATTATTAAATGATGTCTGTGAGACCCGAATGTCGTGTTCAGAAAACTTAAAAATGTTGTAGGCTGAAAAAATGTTGTATGTATTTCTTTCAGTGAAATAAAAAAACTCAATGAACTAGAACAATTCATCTTCAGCTTAAGAAAATAGTTCGTATACCTACTTATAAAACAATACTGCGCCTTCGACTCACTGTGGAAACACATTCCTGAGAAATGTTTACTGTCCGTAGTTTTTGCGGCCCTCGCCGCCCGGGGGAATCGACACATTCGCTAATTAAACGAAAACAATACAGGGAAACTAAACTCTGCTAAGTTGCCAGGCGAGAGTCAACCTTAAGCGTTCAAGAGCAGATGATGAAGCATCTTACATACCAAACTGTTTGTAGTGAACGTAATACATCGAAATCGAATGTGGCTCGCAAAAAATCGGATTCTCTGAATGTGTAAATCTTGTTTACTTGTTTTTCGTTTGTTCAACGTTAAATTTAGAAGATTACCGATGTTGTTGACAAATAAGATGTTATGTATTTCTTGTAAACACTTAAAATACAGAAAACATAAATTTTCCTTTGGCATACTCACAGCTCTATTAAATTCGATTAGAGCATTAAGGTCAAGACTCTTAACCCTTGATTCGGTGCTTTCTAAACCGATCGGGCCCTGATTGGCGGCTTGAGACTTCGAGTCAGATAAAGGTTGCCACTTTATCGCACAAGTGGGTTACAGTATCGCGTGGATCAGTATTTGATTACGGTGTTACGCGCTTTCTTGGTTCTTTTCATTAAGTTGCTAATGCCTCTTAATATTTGATCTTCGATCGAAGTGACAGCATCAGCTTTTATTGAAAAAACTAGCTGTTTCTTCAAACACTTTGCTTAAAGTTTTGCACGTGCTAGGGTGAATTTTAATCCTTGTTTCGATACCGTGTTGTTTTTACCACTTAGAGCATAAACCCCTCCGAAGCAGGTAGTACAACTAAATACTTCAACTATTTGTATAAATTATACACCACTGTATTATTTGTGCAACTAGCTATCTTAGGATACAAGTAGCAGGTATAATTGTTCAACTATCGCTTGAAACTTAAATTTTAAACTGTTTTTTTATTATTTTAAAGCACTGGTAAAAACCATTATCCAAACCATTGACCTAATGGTCCAGACTTTTTTATTTAACCACCCACTGTCACCTACTCATAGTTGCAGTGATAGATATAGCCCTTAGTTGGCACTTGCATGTAAGGGAGTTTGATCACAGCGGATGGAACAGGGTTAATGTCACCCACATTAACCCTGTTGAAATGATGTTGGGAAATGTGTGATGGGATACTTCTATCCTTTTCCAATACATTATAACGCTCATTTACACTCGAGATTGTTTTGGAACGTAGTTCTCGGGCACAACTAGTTTTGTTTGTAAAATCGTATATATAGACTATAGCTACTTACCTACTTGTATCATATCAGTAAAATACATTTTTTATTTAAACGAGTGTTGTCCAAAATCGGTCTTGGTCTTGCGGTCTTGCGACACTGTTGCTGCAATACCATTCATTGTGCATTAAGCCTGCGGTATATTTAGGCTTCACAGCTGTGTATAAAATAAAAAAGTGAAGGACATCACCAAGACCGAATGAAGACCGAGTGATATGGTG
The DNA here is from genome assembly GCA_963935595.1 of Schoenobius gigantellus. Classification (NCBI taxonomy): domain Eukaryota; kingdom Metazoa; phylum Arthropoda; class Insecta; order Lepidoptera; family Crambidae; genus Schoenobius; species Schoenobius gigantellus. Next base: position 47,058,687 of record OZ012540.1, read on the forward strand.
TAGGTATTATTATAGTTAGACAAATGTATAGGTTGTGTATAATTTGTACAACCAGTTGAACTGTTTAGTTCTACACGTTACAGAGGGTCATAAACCTATCTGCATGTCATATGATTTCAAAATTTTCAAGGAAAAACCTGTTCAGACCTGTGGACAAGAATTGACGTTAATTTCTAAATCGGAAATAAACAGGAAAAAAAACTAAAATTACCATACCGTTTTAACTACTGCCAGTCGATACCGGACCCAAATTCCACACCCTTAAAATTTAAAATGCTTAATTGTCGGAATAATCAGCCTATGTTTCCAAGCAAAGACTCATCTATACCACAGACTAGATAATAGTACTACGTACAGAAGTTACGTAATTGTACCTTTGCTCTTGAAAAAACTGTCATTTTAAATAACTAAACTTTAAGCGCCCTAGCTGAATTACATCTTAACGCCACACGTTAGTATAATTATGTTATGAGTAATTCTAAAGCCTCACGTCGCGTCGCTGCGAGCACGAGTGATAGGGTTGTTGCTGATGGTAAGTAATCAACCGCGCGCATGAAAGCGGCCAAAACGTTGCTATACCCCTGTAAGTATAATATGTTAATCCCAAAACCGCTGCACACAGCAATATACTCGTCTAGCCTAGCGGAGCGCGGCAGCCCCGCTGCTTTTGCACTCTAGTGTGTGCGGAACGGTACTTATCTTGTACCTGAGCGCGTAGTAACGGAAACCGCTGACTTAGTTTTAATGAATTTTTGGTGTCTATACACCAGAAATTCATTAAAATTAAGTTAGCGGTTTAGGTGTGAAAATATCGCAGAGTAACTTTTGCACTTTTCGTATTAGTTAGTTACAACAGCTGGCAAACAAGCTGGTTGCCTCGTAGTCGCCTTAAGTGGTTTCGTAAGGCTTGCAAGTCTACGAATCCCTACAACGATGCCAATGTGCGTTGCCAACTTATACCATAGGTATCTCAAGTTACAGGTAGGTACCCAATAATTTCACTGTCATCCTTAGAACCTTGCTTGGCGGCAGAAATAGGAAGAAAGAGGTACCGGTGCAGACGATACGGGCAAGGGTTTTCACATGATAAAAAACTGCAGGGTAAATACTAGGCCTAATTTTAGTTCCAAATTAATCACAACCGCAACAATGGCTACTATGTTGTACATTAAATTGTGGGTAGCAACCTCAGTTGCGTCTTCACGTGATACGACATCATGGCGGCGTTTCCAATTTCCGTTATAGAATGAAACTTCGCGAACGGGTCCTCGTTTATTTAAATACGCACGGCAAACGTTGAACCCTGCTACGTTTCACCGCGAACTTCATAATATCCCTTTGGCAGGCACTCGTACGAGCAGCCGGATTCGTAATTGAAGAAAAACAATGGCCTTTTACAGAAATTAGCGTTATGTTTCGAAAAGCGGGCATTTTGTAGAATCCCTGTTTGCGATCTAACGGGGATCAGCTGCTAGTATGAAAAGTATTTCTGTGCTTTAAAAAAGAGCAGTTCGTGATATTAGTAATTTAAATCAAAAGTACAGTACATTAATAAAAATTTGATTTTTGTGTAATGATTTTTATATATTTTTTCTAAATTTTTTAATTCATAATATTCAATAAACTTGCTGTTCCAACGGACACGTTTTTAAATACTTGAAACTAGTTTATGGTGAAATGTATAGTTTTTATGACAAAGTTCCACAATGTGTTGTCGATTTGCCTTTTCATTCGTGTTAATTTGTGGTCATCACTCGTTACAGTATAATGAAATGTTACAGTATAATGAAATGTTATTGTGTATAACTATGTGGGGAGCGTCGGTGGCGCTGTGGACTCGGCACTTGCCTTCCAATCGGGGGGTCGGGGTTCGAGACCCGCCATGTACCAATGTGTTTTTCGTTTCGAATTTCATATGTACTTTTGTCTGACGCTCCTACGGTGAAGGAAAACATCGTGAGGTAACCTGCATACATCTGCGAAGAAATTCAATGATGTATGTGAAGTCGACCAACCCGCACTGGGCCAGCGTGGTTGACTAAGGCCTAATCACCCTAACATAGGCTAGGCTCGAACCCCTCGGTGGGGACGTATATGAACTGTGATGATGACGATGATGATGATAGCTATATGTGTGTATACAAACATTATTGTAAGCCTTTAAAGGCATTTTTTCACATCGATACTTGTGATAAAGCTGATAAGTTTCTTGCGCCCATTCATCTTATCGGCTAAAAAGACGTAATGAATGGTGAGTAGGTGCAATTATTAATCTAGTGAGTTAAAAAATGAAAAAATGTTTGTAACTTATTTATTTTATTTATATATTACTAGCTTTTGCCCGCGGCTTCGCTCGCGTTAAAACGGGGTAACACCGAAGATTTCAAAAAAAAAATAAGGCAGGTATTTTTCGTTGGTAAAAAAGAGTCTGTGTACCGATTTTTAGCTTCCTACCTTGAAAACTGCAAAAAGTCCCATATAAAATTTCACCCCCTCTTTTAAGGGGTTGGGGGCAGATTTCCAAAAAATAATGATGCACATTTTTTTTGTTAGTCACAAATAGTTCGCATACCAATTTTCAGCTTTCTACCTTGAAAATTTCGGAATGCTCCATACAAACTTCCACACCCTATTTTAGGAAAGTGGTGGGTTAGAAAGAGACAAGTAGTAGCCTATGTCACTCTCCATCCGTTCAACTATCTCCACTTAAAAAATCACATCAATCCGTCGCTCCGTTTTGCCGTGAAAGACGGACAAACAAACACACACACACACTTTCCCATTTATAATATTAGTATAGTATTAGTATGATAGTATGGATTATAGCTTTTGCCCGCGACAAATACGCGAAATTCCCCCCCTTTTTAAACCCTTAAGGAATGATGTCGGGGATAAAAACTACAATTCTTTATCCTTTCTCACAAGTCATACCAAATACCAAATTGCATCTAAATCGGTTTAGCGGTTATTGATTCCCCATACAAACATCCACCCCCCTTTTCTCCCCCTTAAAGGGTGATTTCTGCGATAAGATCCTATGTCCTTTCCTGGGACTCATACTATGTCTATACCAAATTTAATCTAAATCAGTTCAGTAGTTTAAGCGTAAAAGCGCGACAGACAGAGTTACTTTCGCATTTATAACATAAGTATGTATTACTAGTTTTCCGCTTGCGACTTCGCCCGCGTTATTTATATTTTCCCGTGGGATTTTTTTCCCGTATGAAAATAACCCTATGTCCTTCCCCTGGTCTCCAACTATCCCTATACCAACTTTCATTAAAATCGGTTCAGTAGTTTCGAAGCCTATTCAATACAAACAAACAAACAATCAAATCTTTCCTCTTTATAATATTAGTATAGATTATTCATAAAGTGAGCACACATGGAATCTTGAATACTATTTTATCTCCAATTTTATTTTGATATTTTTGAATATCATTTTCATTAAATACTAACTTTAAAATCAAATTGTTCTATAACAATAAACTGAAAAATCTGATCCCGACTAATTGGCAGAGTTCGTTTCGTAAAGTTCTTTCTTTGCGAAGGCTTTTAGTTTCTATCCTTGCCCGAGAAATTGTGAAGTGATTCATTGACAGCTGGAATTGGAGAAATCTCTGATAGATTTTCTCACGGGAAAATATAAAATCGACTGAGAATTTTGGTTTGTTTAGCAACATTCAAGTTGTGCAATGCAGCATTATTAATACATTATCCCAGAAGCACGGGATAGTGCATTTCATACCAAAAATTGAATAAAAGTTTTCATTTCGCTAAGTTGCGATGCAATTGCCGACATCACGGTTAGCGAAGAGGTCGTCGAGTGATCGCCTACGGCGCAACGGGTCGCGGGTTCGATTCCCGTACGGGATAAATATTTTGTATGGCCTACAGAAATTTGTTCCGGTCTGGGCGAACCTATGTGCATGTGATATTCTATGTTTGTAACTGCACCCAGTACACAGGAGAAAATCCTAGTGGGGCTACGTTTTTTCATAAAAAAAGTTAGGTCAAGATCCTGTCTTATCTCGATTTTTATGTAACACTAGCTGTGCCTGCGAACTACGTTTCGCTTATATTTTTGGATGGAGATTCCCAGCTTCCTGGGGGAATTTAAAGAAATCCTTCTTTAGTGTAGGCACCTACATAACTCAACGAATCCCTGTACCGAATTTCACGATTGTTGCTCCAGTAGTTTGGGCTCTACGTTGATACCTAAATCAGTCACTCAAGCCTTTTATAAATACACTAGCTGTACCCGCGACTTCGTTTGCGTAGATGTCGAAAAATAACTACATTTTTATTGTTTTTGCTATATTTTTCATTGATGCTCAGCTCCTATTAGTCGTAGCGTGATGTAATATAGTCTATAGCCTTCCTCGATAAATGGTCTATCCAACACAAAAATAATTTTTAAATTTGATTCAATAGTTCCTGTGATTAGCGCGTTCAACCAAACAAACTCGTCAGCTTTCTAATATATACTTGTAACTAGCTGTGCCCGCGAACTACGTCTCGCCATATATTTTTTCCCGCTTTTGAAACTCAGCTCATTGATACTCAGCTCATATTAGTCTTAGCGTGATGTTATACTCGTATAACCTATAGGCTTCCTCGATAAATGGACTATCCAACACACAATATTTTTTTTTTAATTTAGATCAGTAGTTCCTGAGATTAGCGCGTTCAACCAAACAAACAATCAAATAAAATCTTCAGTTTTATAATATTAGTATAGTATAGATTACTCACATATTATTATTATCATAATAGTACGTCACTAGAGCTTAAAATAGTGTTGCTCCCGAGTTGGGCACTCTACTCTTTATCACCCTCTATGAGAAAATGTGTGAAACTTGGGGGTAAGTATATACGTTTTCTCAGACATGCTCGGAAATGTAGGCATTATTGTAGTAGAAAGAAGACACGAAGTTTGTAATTCTTGGCTCATGCATTACTTTACCGGAATAGGCCAGGAAGGTAAGCACAGACTAAGAAGAGATACCACGAAAGTAAGAAAGTACTAAGTATGAAAATTCATTTCTGGCCGCTGCTGAAATGTTTTTTAATTCATCTAAACCTTGAATTATGTAACTTGTTATACAGCCAATTGCTGCCACATTATAAAAAATGCACTCTTCGAGCATATATGGACGACCTTTTACAATAACAAATCAACCAACAAATAGTCAATTCAAATAGTAGTTTGAGAAAAACGCAAATGTAACTTCAGTTTACATTATTGTCAATTGATTTAGACTTTTCGAATTGAATATTTTTCAATAATAGTTTAAGTTGCTTAGTAGAAGTCCATATTTATTGCAAGGGCTGTTTGTTCATTTTGCAATAATGTATCAAGTAGTACCTTAGTTGATTATTGTAAAATATTTTACAGCTTTAGCGACTTAAAACACATTTTTAAACTAAAGTTTAGTCAAAGTCAAATCAACCGATATAGAATATTATTGCAAAACGGCGGAAATGACGTAAAGAATCTATTGACATCAAGATCTCAATTTTAGCTATTTTGTTGGTTGACACGTTATTGCAAAATGTCGTCCATATATGAATATGACAATATATTTATTATAATATGCTTAATTTTCGTTGCGAGAGAAAAAAGCTATAATCAACATTATTACATTTTTTGCTTACGGACACAAGGTGTAAAAAATCAACCAGAAAAGTAACTTATTTTGCGTACGCTGCCTAAACTATAAAAGATAGAACCATAAAATAAAATAAACATAAAAATAAAATAATATTTTTTTTTATTTAAAAATCTTGAATTTTTTTTTGGACTAATTTAAACGCATTTATTTTTCTCATGCTATTAATCCTTATCAAAATAAATTATTTCATCACTAAGTACAGTTTATATAGATAATATTTGGTCTTTGAATGATTAAAATTGGACGTTTGGTTTTGAAGTTATGGCGAAATTAAAATATTACGATTTCTGCTGCACGGCCCGTTGCGAAGTGAGCGTCACCAAGGCGGGGGTGCGCGTGCGGGAGGTTATGGAATAAAATGGAGGAAAAAATTAAACACTGTGTTAAGCATTTCGATGGCGAAACGTAGTTCGCGGGCACAGATAGTATACTATATACGCGAAAAATATATCTCGTACATATGTATTTGCGTAACATATATCTAACATTACGTTTAACATTAATCAATCCCTTTATTCGTTTTTATATTCATATAAATTCAAATTCTTTATTGCAATAACTTATCTATATATATAATAAAATCGTAGGGGTACAAAAATCTGTAATTGCGAAATATTAAGAAAAAAAATACACAGGTCGCCTTAAAATCATTAGCAGAACACGATAGAATAGTTTTTAAAAAAATTGTTTGTTTGTTTGTTTGTTGGTTTGTTTGTTTGTTTGTTTGTTTGTTTGTTTGTTTGTCTGTTTGTCCGGAAAGATCTCCGAAACTACTGGACAGAATTTGATATGGCTTACACCACAATGCTTAGAATTTTCCGGAAGAACATTTAGGCATAATTTCGTTTGTTTAAATTCACTTTTTATTTTTAGTGAAAAAATACCATATAAAATTTTCGAATTGGCTTTAGGTAGAAAAACAACATGGCGCACGTGTAATTATTTTGACAAGTCTGTCACATAGTACAGAGAGAAGGTATTTTCTTCCACGAAGGAAAGGCAATGGAACTACGCCATACAGCTTGATCTTAAGTAATTGGATTTCGAAAATTAAGGCAGGAATGAAGTGTTTCACATAGTACAAATAAAATTTAATATTTTCTGTTAATGGCTGTGCCCAACTGGATTTCGCCAACCAAATTGTCTTTTTCTTATGTCGTACCGTGGTGGTAAGGCAAAAAGATCAAGCCATACAACCAATGTATAAAGCATTTTTTATGATAATACTTATCGAGTGACCATAAAATTTGTAGATTTGTTTAATTCTTGACTAATTTTCACAAAATCGGTACAATTTTTGAAATATTTGAAATGTTGAAAAATGAAGATACTCTTTTCAAGGTATTTTGAAAGGTGTTATATATTTTTACATTAGGACTAAGGAATCAAACTCTTTCATCCATTTAAAATTATTAAAAGTAATAGATTAATATTGATAATTAAAAAAATATCTGACTGCAATGTTCTGGGTTACGCGTAGGGGAACGGGACGGGACTCTTGATCCTAATGTCTAAAATGACGGATCACATTTTTTTGGATCCACCCAAGGAACATGGATATCGAACGAAGAACCTAAAGAGTAGAACACATTGAACCTAGCCACGTTGACTTAATTTGACATGACTGCCGATAAAGTTCGTTTCCAAACCCAGCGATATGCATATCAAATGAAAGGCCTTGATGAGTAGAGCACTATGAACATAGGAAAATCGCCCTAAATTCAACATGGCCGCCGCTCAAATAAAACGGATAACAGTTCGTTTCCAAACCCAGCAATATGGGTATCAAATGAAAGGCATTGATGAGTAGAGCACTATGAACCTAGCAACATTGACATAAATTCAACATGGCCGCCGCTCAAAAAAGGTGGATAAAAGTTAGTTTCCAAACCTAGCAATATGGGTATCAAATGAAAGGCATTGATGAGTAGTGCACCATGAAACTAGCAACATTGACATAAATTCAACATGGCCGCCGCTCAAAAAAGGTGGATAAAAGTTAGTTTCCAAACCTAGCAATATGGGTATCAAATGATAGGCCTTGAAGAGTAGAGCACTAAGAACCTAGCAACATTGATATAAATTTAACATGGCCGCCGCTCAAAAAAGGTAGATAAAAGTTAGTTTCCAAGCCTAGCAATATGGGTATCAAATGAAAGGCCATGAAGAGTAGAGCATTAGGTACCTAGGAAAATCGACCTAAATTCAAAATGGCCGCCGCTCAAAAAAAAGGATAAAAGTTTGTTTTCAAACCCAGCAATATGAGTATCAAATGAAAGGCCCTGATGAGTAGAGCACTATGAACCTAGCAACATTGACATAAATTCAACATAGCCGCCGCTCTAAAAAAAGAATAATAGTTCGTTTCCAAACCTAGCAATATGGGTATCAACTGAAAGGCTTAAAAGAGTAGAGCATTATGAACTAAGGAAAATTGCCCTAAATTAAACATGGCCGCCGCTCAAAAAATGGATAAAAGTTCATTTTCAAATCCAGCAATATGGGTATCAAATAAAAGGCTTTGATAAATAGAGCACTATGAACCTAGCAACATTGACATAAATTCAACATGGCCGCCGCTCAAAAAAGATAGATAAAAGTTCGTTTCCAAACCTAGCAATATGTGTATCAAATGAAAGGAATTGAAGAGTAGAGCATTAGGAACCTAGCAAAATCGAACTAAATTCAACATGGCTGCCGCTCAAAAAAAAAGGATAAAAGTTCGTTTCCAAATCTAGCAATATGGGTATCAAATGAAAAGCCTAAAAGAGTAAAGCATTATGAACTTAGGAAAATTGCTATAAATTCAACATGGCCGCCGCTCAAAAAATGGACAATAGTTCGTTTTCAAACCCAGCAATATGGGTCTCAAATGAAAGGCCTTGATGAGTAGAGCACTATGAACCTAGCAACATTTACATAAATTCAACATGGCCGCCACTCAAAAAAGGTGGATAAAAGTTAGTTTCCAAATCTAGCAATATGGGTATCAAATGAAAGGCCTTGAAGAGTAGAGCATTAGGTACCTACGAAAATCTACCTAAATTCAACATGGCCGCCGCTCAAAAAAAGGACAAATATTCGTTTTCAAACCGAGCAATGTGGGTACCAAATGAAAGGCCTTGATGAGTAGAGCACTATGAACCTAGCAACACAAATAAATTCAACATGGCCGCCGCTCAATAAAGGTGGATAAAAGTTCGTTTCCAAACCTAGCAATATAGGAATCAAATGAAAGGCCTTGAAGAGTAGAGCACTATGAACCTAGGAAAATAGCACAAAATTCAATATCGCCGCTGCTCAAAAAAAAAACTGATAAAAGTTCGTTTCTAAGCCCAGCAATATGGGTATCATATGAAAGGCCTTGATCAGTAGAGCACTATGAACGTAGCAACATTGACGTAAATTCAACATGGCCGCCGCTCAAAAAAGACGGATAACAGTTGCTTTTCAAACCCAGCAATTATTAAATGAAAGTAGGCCCTGAAGGGTACCTAGAGCAGCCATGCTCTAAGTGTGTTCCGCGGAACCCTAGGGCTCCACACTACCCCTATAAGGGGTTCCGCAATAATTTAGAAAAATCAAAACACCCTCTCTGGTCGTACTTTCATTATGCTTATTAATAAAGAATAAACTTTTAAAAACTATTGTTTTATTTGAGGGTTCCGTCAAGTATTTCGCTTTCCAAAAGGGTTACGTCACCAAAAAGTTTGAGAACCGCTTCGGGGCGTATTGGATGTTCGATGTTAGATGTTACCTGTGTTTAGTGTCCTTCGAGACCGTGATAATGCAACGATCGTGAACTAACTAACGATAACTCCAAGTTTGTGTGTTGGATGTTAGTCATCACGGCGAGTTTGCTAACCGAACTATACCAGCAACACTATATCGCATAGTACACGTTACAAAAACGGAAGTCTCAATACATTTTAAGGCTAACCGCATAAATGCGTTTTTTCGCATTCGTTTTCTGAATGCGGGCATCCGAATGCATCAAATCTATACAAAATACTCATTGACTGCCGCTCACGTTCGTTTTTATTACGAACGGAACACGTTCTGTACGTACGTTTAGGTAGAATGGTAGAAATCCCGAATGAGAAGAAACGAACGTCTGCGCTACGTTCACGAAACTCCGTGTCTGTATTCCGTGATCAGATATCGAATACGGAAAACGTATTTGTACAGAAACCCCCCCATTTATGCTATACATTAACTCTACGAACACCGCCAGTATTACGAGCGACATAAGAACGGTTCAAAGGTCAAACAGTATAGCTTGACAAGGAGCTTACTGTACGACCAGTCAAAATTGGCCAAGTTGTCATATCCAAAAAATATATTTTGTTGGTGTTACCAACACCCATTATAAAATCTAAACTTTAGTCGTATACAGTTCTAATTTATTAACAATTATTTATTTTAATTCGAAACATGAATACGATAAAGATTATTCTTGCAACTGTGTAGTTCTTTCTACTGAAGAAGAATCTATTAATATCAATAATGTCTCTAAAACAATAATAATACTTAGTGTTTATAGTAATATGTAATGTATTTAATTTTGTTGACTGTTAGAAAAAGAGCATTACGAACCTACGAAAATTGTCCTAATTTCGAAATGGCCGATGCTCAAGAAAGGCAGAATAAAGTTGAATCATTATGGAATAAAATGGAGGAAAAAACTAAACAGTGTGTTAAGTATTTTGATGGCGAAACGTAGTTCGCGGGCACAGCTAGTAACATAATAAAACATCAAATTCAAACAAAATTGGTAAAAGGTACAATATAACGTGAGCCTGAACTAGGGTTAACCTGTGTTTCAGGCAAATGGATTACATGTTTAAAATATGGACAATCAAACGCAAAACAATACAATAATATAAATGAGTCACTAGAATTACATAAAACACACACAATCACACAGTCCACACAAAGTTGACATGACAAGAAGCAATGCAAATTATTTAGAAACTATTAGTAATTTCTCCGTATCATCATACGACATATCTTGCAGTGCTTTTTGGAGTAACGTCTTCGTTCTATTATAAGAATAACTATATATGCTAAGTTTGGCATTTAGTCTATTATAGAGAAATGGACCCAAAAACACAAAAAATTTGCTCAGGAAAGCATGTTTACTATCGATGTTTCGAGTGCAAAAAATATATGTTTTCGCCTTTTGTTAATAACTTCAGTGCCATAGATAAGTGCAGAGTGCTGTTTAAGGACTGTGCTCAAATATATAATGTTTATTTTTTATATCAAATATTTATATCAATATATAGCATTTATAAAGAATATTCTATATAACATTTTTATACGATTGAGTATAAAAAATGTTATTATACTGCGTAATACAACTATACAATTCTATTTGACATTTTTGTTTGTAACTATTTTTTATTTATTTACTTTTTTGACATTTTATTTTATACATTGTATTTGACCATTTTAAAATATTTGACATGATGATTAGTATAATATTGAAATCCTTTGTTGAAACATGCCTATTTCTTCTATGTTAATAAGTATTTAAAATAATATGTAAGGAAATCATTATTCTTTTCAATATTAAATTTATGATTTATGTTTGATATTTGACAATCATTTTTTACATACTTTCAGTAAATGTTGTAAAATTTTATAAGAAACATTTGTAAAAATTAAATAAAACTAAACCTAAACCTATTATACTCAATTGTTTCCAGTATTATGTCTTTCATTATTTCCTCACAATTATTGAGAAAAGCACTATACATACCTCGGTGGGGTGGGGGCCAGATTCGTAATTATTGTTGAAAGCTTACTCGTCCGGCAATCCCTAACTTCCCGGCCTCTGCAGTAATGTACTATTATTTATTTACTTACATTCAGTTAGGGAGAATCAGACAATACAATAGAAAGAAAAAAGACTTTCTAGGCGATCATCGCTTCAATATAAAATGTGATGGTGTATGTATTCTAATATTATTTTTGACTTTTAATTATTATTGAGGTCTGCCCTTAAATTTTTTTTATTTATATCTTTGAAGTAAATTTAATACCAGCTTACCGAAGTAACTTGAAAAAATACAACGAAAGGTGAATACATGCCTACTAAATTAAAAAAACTGACCTCTAAGGCCTCGTTTACGGAGACGCGGGGCGTTGCGCGGCGCGGCCCGCACAGAATTCAAACATATGGCGTTGTATGAGTGCGTTTACGGAGAAGCGATTTTACACGCCTTTGCTTGAAATAGCGCGTTTTTTACGGCCGAGCCCGCAGATGTCTCCGCCGCGTCCGTCGGTGTTCCCGTCTCGCATCTGTATGAACAACATCGTATATTGCCATATGTTTGTGTTTACGCGTGCGATTATGTGTGCCGCTTCACGCCCCACCGTAAACAGAAAAAACGTCTGACGCACCGCAAGACGCCACGCCACACGCGACGCGCGACGCCCCGCGTCTCCGTAAACGAGGCCTAACTAACACAAGTTAGGAATAGTTCCATTATCAACTCGGTTCATGACTAACAGACGCAAATACCTGAATAACTTCGGAAAATGCATAAAACACGTTGAACATACCTAAAAAAATTAATAGTTTATCTCGATTTTCCTAGGATTCCATCATCAGATCCTGACTTTGGTAACAATGGGACTACCGCAGAAGTACACCCCAGCGAATACAAAAAGAATTTTGTAAATCGGTTAGCAATTGGTGGAGTAATCGAAGACGTAGCGTTTACTCGATGTTAAGAAGATTTGGTATCTAAACAAAAAATGCCTAATGCAGTAATCTTAATCAATAACAACAGTGTCATAAAAATATAATAAGTGACATATACAAACCCGTAGCTAACAAAAATATTATATTTTGTCCGTTGCGGATTCGGAAACGACAAAATGAACCGCTCATACGCGAATATGGCCATGTTCAACGAATAAAGGATTATTTATCATTGATTCAGATTATGTCCGCTCGGGGCGAGTACAAACACCCGCAAAATCCGCAAATGGGCGCACTGGCCACCGTTTGCTTTTTACCTCCATGACGCTTCATTATACGAGTCGTGCTTTCTTTGATTTTTTATTGGTTTATATTCAGCATATTTTTGCATAGTCTAAGACAGTTTTGTCTAAGGGCAGACAAATATAGACAGTCTAGGCTGTCTTACTTTACCTTTCCGGTCCAGCGATCACCGGAGGGAGACCCTGTACCAGGGTCATCTGCATGGGTACCTACCGCCTTATCTATTTCTGCCACAAAGCAGCAGTGCTTGCGGTGAAATTACTGGATGCTGTGACTTTACATCTGATGTCACAAGTTCGTACACTGTGGTTCTTGTGGGGGTTACCGGTTCCTTTTTCTTTGAACTTGGTTGGACACGCTGCCATGTATCTGGATAGAATTGTTTTTTTTTATTGGAACACCTCAGTTTAAAAATGTTCTAATGAAATTGGTCTATATTTAATTAAGCGTTAGGGATAAGTAGTCTCGATTTAACAATTACTTATTGTTTTAGGAAATCATGACAACAGCTATAATCAGGCCTCATTCATGACGCGCCACAAATTTCGATCCTTTTTTTCGGGGGGAAATATGTAACCGACCGTACCCGCCGTTGGCTAGAGGGCGAGCATGTGCGGGGTGCTCCCGGCCGGAGTGCCAGGCCTACCCACTAAAAGCCCCCGATCTTCTCCCCGCCCATATGGGCGCGCATGGTAAGGTCCACACTGCGACACCACTACCAACGCGCCAAGTCAAGCCCGCCCAACTGGTCTACTACTGGACTCGATTGGCTGTCGCCACGATGGGATGGGAGAACACCAGGGCAATTCCTAGACGTAGGGCTTTACGGCGGCATGCACGGGGCCAACCGTGCACGCAGGCTTCCATGGCAGGATCATTAGACGGTCATTGCTTGTGCGAATTCATCTGCGAAGGATGGAAAGCGGCTAGACAAATTTCGAACCTTGGCTACCCTCATCCAACTGCTCCTAAGATGCAGCAGGCCTCCTAAGATAGTCGACTCTTCGGGTCGCAGGGCGTCCTACGCTACGCTTGCACAAACGCGGTCTCCAATCCAAGATTCGTCTGCTCCAATGCTTGTCGGTTCAACGGCAGATGTGACGCTAATCTTTTGGGCGATGTCGATCACTTTCGTTTTATGACGAATGTGCTCGTTTCATATCCTATCTATTAACGAGATACAGAGCATAGCGCGCCAACGGCGTGCTGAGTGACTTTACGCTTAACTACTAGAAGACAGAAATCTCTTAATAAGTATCCACGTTTTCGCAGCATAGGTCTAAACTGGTAAGACGCACTGATTGAAGACTTAGTTTTCAGGCATTGTGGCAGGGATGACGTTAAAATATAACGAGGTTTCCCAAATGACGCCTAGTCCAATTGAATCCCTCTATCGTATTTTTTCTCGAAGCTGTTTCTACCAATCTGGATTTACCCCAGGGAGACATACTCAGGTAGAACAAGGGCTCTGGGATGAGACGTATGCGTTGAGCATAACTTTCGTCTTATCCAGATTCATGTCTAACCCAACTTGTCGAGAGGCATTGTTAAAGCTGTTCAGCAACCTGCAACGATCCTGCCATAATGACTATGTGCGCAATACTAAGCAAAGCTGAGATATGTACTCACCTTTTAAATTAATGCCCCGTCCATTCCAATCCAATCTCGTTAGGTGACTTCTCGCAAGCCACAGATCAAACGCTTTCGATCCTCTGTTGCGTTCAATCTCTTTCGTTAAGCGATGAGTATTGGACAGCCGGAGATCGTGTCTAATTAGCTGTTGGTCAGAGAATTGATTTGTTCCTGATTCGTCATATTCCTGATTGGTCATATTCCTTATTCGACACTTTCCTTACTGTTCATATTCCTAAATCGTCATGTTCCTGATTCGTCATATTCCTCACTCACCGCTCGATACTCTGACGAGTTAGACTACATTTTTACCATGTCACGTCCTCTTCTCGTTATATGATCCAGAATCTCAGCGGAGCTGAGCCTGTGACTTTATTTCAGCTGCATTACGCTCAACCTCCGCCTTCTTGCGCATGTGTGCCGCTTGAAAGGCAAGTTTCCGTGCCAGAATACTTGACGAAGATTGCGATGAACTGCAACTAATCAATCTCTTAGACCCAACGGTCAATATTGGGGCGCTCGTTGACGCTCTGGCGATGGGTTCAATCGCGTTGTTAGTATTGCTATCTACGACAGATTCCCTTGTAATACCCTTGTTCGATTCTCTTCCTTTTCAGATTGACTTCTAGTCTCAACCATGCTAAATTTTGTTTTATAAAATAAACCGAAGCAAAAACTATAGGCGAGATTCAACTTTAATGTTAAAGTTCCCCATAACAGCGGTGAAATGCATACCGGTGGTAGAAATGAGTCCTCGTAAAAGACCCGTCATGTTCTCACCGCCGTTTAAATATTATTTACAGCCTGAACGACGATCTGGTGAAGGTAGCGGAAGCCGCTGAATGCGGGAGGCGCAGGACCGATAGGTATGGAGATCCCTGGTAGAGGCCCATGTCCATCAGTGGTCGTCTCTTGGCTGAAATGATGATGATGATGACTATTTGCAGCTAGTACATATTAAAAAACCTCCAATAAGATCCAATGTTATGCTGTGATTCCTATGAATTAACGCTATGAACAGTACGTTTTTACTTTGCGATTATGTCACAATATGTGCTAATTACAAAGAACCAGAAGTATTAGTCTGCCGACCCTCGAAAATTTCCAGAAGCTTAAATACATAATTATGCATAGATCTACCGTGATGTCTGATCAAGATTTACTAATATTATTTTTTCTTTTGTTCCAGCTGATGTCGGTACTTGTGAAGTACCGCTCGGGATGGAGAGTCGGAAGATATTGAACGAGTCCCTCTCGGCGAGCTCAAGCTATGACCAGAGTGTCTCGCCCTTAAGCTCGAGGTTCGTACTTTAATCTATTTACTTGGTTATTTGGTAAACAAGTTTATACTATTCATACACGTATTTTTGCTATGTTGAAATAACAAAACACTACTGAGTAAAAAGTTTTAAATGGTGGCTCGCAAACGTACTACATAGAAAATGTACACAGGCGTAAGAACTAACGGTGTGTACCAAATATCAGATCAATCTGTCAACAGGAAAGGGATAAATTTCAAGGATAATTTTCAGGATTAAATACAAACGTTTCAAAAGAAAAGCACACCTCCAATATTTTTAAAACTAATCAACATGAAAGTCAAAAAATACCTTTGACATCATCTCAAAACTGCGTAAGTACTGCCACCGGAGACGCTCACGCTTGCAATTAACAGGGGGTCATATTAAGAATAAGCCCGCATAAGCTGAGGAGACAATAGCGAAACTTTGACGAGTATGTCTAGTTCACAGATGGTTTCATGGTATGTGCTGCTTTAGTGCCGTCATTCGTGCTTTGCTTTACGCGAAATTTCCAGCCCATGCACACTTTCCTGATGCACCAAAAGCCTATTTCGGTCATCAGTTGCAGCAATACATTGTCGATGCAGCTGTGAAATTACATTTTTTATTTATATTCCGATCCACACTTCGCGCGAGATTCTGGGCGACAACTTCTTGGGTATACACTCGCAAGGTTCTCAATACAGTTCTCACGCTCGATGACGATGGAAGCAGAATTAACTGCTGCGACAAGCTTATTGCTAGGGGTTATCTTATCACTTTTTTATCTACATGCTCCGTTCAAATTAATTATAGTATACCCTTTTATGTGTGAACAATTAAAGTGGAGAAAACATATTTTAAGAAATCAATTTAAGATAATAATATGATATTTTCGGGCGATTTTTACTCTCCAAAAAAGCTGCAGATAATAAGTACCTTCAATTCGATGATAGTAACTTGCCGACAAAAGTGACATATACAAAAGTATTGTGTATTGTTGCGAACGTACAAACTCTGCGGTTAGGATTATTGAAAAATCATAATTTTATAAGAATTAACTAAAGTTATTTACGTTTATTAGTGATTTATACACTAATGTTCAAAAAATGTCAGGACAATTCAAAACCATTTGTCAAAGCAATGTTCGCACAGGTGAAAAAGATAGTGATTCCTAATACAGGGACATAGATTTGGGTCTATATATTGTTTAAAAAATTAAAACTTAGTATTATACAAAACAAAGCTTATAAGTTTGTTAAAGCGAGATTTATATGACATGTTTTAAATCCACATAAAGATCTCATAGTAAATAGATGATAATAAACATTGTAAATAAATAGAAAGATAATCATTGTAAATAAAAAAATCTAAAGACAATACAAGGTTACAAACCCTCTATAAATACTTAAAAAGTTTATACGAACTCTGACTGTACATCTAAGAGTACCTAAGAGTATCTAAGAGTACCTTAGGCTTAGCATCCAAGATAAGATGAACCTAAGTAAGATATACCATTATGCACGCCTTTGAGGCCACTGGCAATTTAGTTAATGCCTCGTTAATTTGGCGTTTAGCTATCTTTGTCGCTGCATATCGCTTTGAGGTTGCCCTGAAGATTAGTGACTATTCAAATGTAAGGTCAGTCTGGATATTAAGAGTGTAACATTATACGATTAACTTCGTGACAAATATTCAGGATATCAGGTTACCAATCATAGTGCAAAGTCAATAATATTTGATCAAATTTAATCATAAATACAATTAAGTCATTGGAGTCGTGTTGGTGAAAAGGATTTAATTGCGACCGAGTATTGAGGAAATAATTTTATTAAAGTGGTCAACTAACTAATTACAGTGCGCGATTGTTTTTTTTGTATATTTTAAAGTTTAGTGTAAATTTATTGAAATGCGAATAATATTTGCACACTGAATAGAGTTAATTGTATTTGCGTATGCAACATGCCTAGAGGACTTAAGTTCAGCAAAACATAGGTACTTACACATAATAGATTGAGTTTGGAATAATATTATCATGTAGTGTGTTGACGTTGAAATTCATAATATTTACGTTAAATCTATCACGTATTAAACAATTTGTCACACTCACAGAGAGGTAGCCTATTTATACTCAGTTACATGTCGGTAATATGATAGCCCTTGCGACTTTGAATCATAAAATTGGAACACCTTCAAAACACATTAAGATTCCATTTTGTAGTCTTTAATTATAATCAAGACCACACAGAATACTATAGTAGCTCTGTTTTACCGTCTTGACATGGTCTGAAGGAAAATGTCTTAATTGGGACATTTCCTTGTCTTCCATCGGGCGCGTTTATGATATCTGCTTCTTTGTTAAATTATAACATTATTCCGTCGTCCGAGACGTTGTAATTTCTTTGATATAGGTTACCAGAAAAAAAGTTCTGGAATATTTGAAATGGAATTTACACTGGACAGTCGGAAAAACACGGCCATTAAATGTCCATTCTGTAAATGGAGAAACTGAAATAAGTACTACAAATTGCTAGCTGTTTGCAGACGAGCCGGCAGCAGTTGTGGGAAATTGGTGAAAATAGTCACAAATAAAGGCATTTGTTCGCAATTAGCTCTGAATAAGTAATGCAATTGGCGACAAAAGCATATACCAGGACAGACGTCGAATCGCATGTAATTGCTTGAACATTAAAAATTCAATACAGCTATGCCATTTTCCAAGGAATCCTCAATAAAATTGTTCCGTTCAGCCTGTATTTTACATATCAAATAAGGGGACAATAATTAAGACTAATAGGTTTTCCATCGAAGAAAGGAATAAATAATACGGCGCGCCAATCGATACCAAACGTGTAATGGACGCAGCTGCAAAAATTATACCCGAGCGATAAAAGCTTTAAATTAGCTGGTAACGGCACAACGAACGTAGTCGCTTGGCAGTTCTCGTTCATTGAAATCGTCTCCTACAATTGTTCCGTAAAATACAAATCAGTAACTTGATTCAATTTTAGAAGCACACTGTTTGTAGAATGTGTTTTGAAGATTGGCAAAGCCCTTCAAGAGGAGATGAAAATTCTCGTTAACTAATAAGGGTTAGAGAGATAATGTAATCTAGGATAACGGTTTCAAAATTGTCAAAAAAGTATACATGGGCACAGTTTCAGGTACGTACCTACCTACTGGCGCTGCTTATTAGAATCGGCAAATCTTTAAAATCAGCACCATTAGCTGCTTTATTTCCAACTAGCTTTCCGCTCGCGGCTTCGCCCGCGTTATTTTTCTTTTCCCGTGGGAATTCTATATTTTTCCACAGGAAAAAATATCCTACCGCTGGCGACTTCACCCGCGTTACTGTTTTCCCCTGGTAATTAATATTTTCCCCAGGAAACATATATGTTCCCGTAGGAAAAATAATTATGCAGCCTATGTTAATTAGGGATAATGTAGCATTCTAATGGTGAAATAATTTTTGAAATCGGTCCAGTGGTTTCGGAGCCTATTCAATACAAACATACAAAAATACTCTTTATAATATTTGTATAGATTTCAGTCATTCAATTACGCGCTTTACATGTTATTAACAAAAAAAATTAAATAATCTCACATTGAATTGCTTATTATTAAAAAAGTATTTAAAAAGTAGATAATAGTAGTCTTATTTTTATTTGAAAAAAAAAGATTACAATTTTTTACTCTATCAGCTTTATTTCTCCAATCTTAACGAACAATAAAAATAATAGTAAAACTTCGTAGCTTTACTTAATGTGTGTAACTTAATGTTTTCTTTTTTATGGATTTTTGTCCTGTCTCGATTGTGCTGTGGTGATAGTGTAAAATATTTCCACGATATACTGCAATATCCCTTTATATGACTGAGCGTCATTTGAACGTCAACATGGAACATTAGCTTAGCATCGTTGCTTGAGATAGCATGAGACGCATGTCCATTTTCTATGCAAATGCAAGGAAGTAAGCAAATAGCCGCGATGACATTGGCAAATGTTGCTTAGTGGATACGTCTTTTGGCAGTCAATGTCTTCTTTCTTTTTTTAAATATAACATAAGGCCATCGTCCCCACACGTTAGAACCGAAGACTGTCGGCGCTGACATTAGGACACTCAAAAAACCAGGTTGACCTACCGCATAGAAGCAAGCTCCTATTTATAGACAATCACAACAACCTTAGAAATATAGATGATTACGGCCTTGAATTTTAGGCCCACGCCCGAGGAAGGCCCGAACTTTCAACTTAATTCCAAGAATACTTACATAACTATGTCCTACCAACAACTTTAATACTTAGCTTATTCCTAAGCCCTTTACCAGAATGTGGAAACTACCGTCTATTAATTGTGGAGTTAGAGTTAAAATTAATACCGAATTCCATTTAATGCCAACGATTTTGGAAAACTTTCCGAATTACTCTCCGTGTAGCCGAAACTTAAATTATTGCTTGGGATATTTTTATAGGTAGCCTTGTTTCAGTTCCAGTGAAATCTAATTTGATGGGGTGTAACAAAAATTTCAGGTGATTAAAAAGCTGTTAAGATATTTCTACTGTTGGGGTAAATTTTTATTAGTCTACGAGATCATCGCCCTGTGTAAAAGCTATTTTTAAGACGCAATAATAAATCAGGGCAAAAAAATATTACTAAGTTCATAATTAACATTATGTCTATATATTGGCGAGTAAATAATAAATGTGAGGAATAAAACTACTGAAAACTGATTGTCGGATCCCAATCAAAGTGTAATTTCCGTTCATGGCAAACATTCCGAGACAAATAGCTACCGTTCAGTGCCGAAGGAAGACAGGCTCAAAGGCTGTCAATGATTGGCCGATAAAGGACATCCACGTGTGATAATTCACATTACATTGTATAAAACAATATTTTTCATAGACATTAAAAATTAAGCATGTATTTGGCAATTTTCCATCTATTTGAATCTTAGAAGGTATTATTATTTTTTTAAACATGCTGATTCTTTAATTGATACTAGTGCTTTTTCGAAAAAAAAAAATTATAAATGTCAATGATAACATTTTTACAAAGAGGTAAACAATAGATGACGAAGCCAGTCTCTGTTAGAAATCCTATATACGCAGCCTTTTTTACCGTTTGTGGTATTTTTAAATATTTCTTAACTAAGCGAGTGTTAAATTCTGTAAAAATATTAGTATTCGGGATGACCAAACCTTTGACTGATTTTTTTTTCATTATTATTTTTTAAAGAATGTTTCAAATTGCGTACGTGTAACTTAATGTAATGATTTTCATGCCAAAATGGCTGATGAATTAGTACTTATTTGTAAAACTATTTATTTTAAGTCTATACAATCAACAGCTTGGAAAAGACTCGTCTATAATAGTTATTAGATTAATGAGAGAGCAAAGTATGTTTTGCTGTATTTAATTCATGAACTAGCGCAATCTACATAGTACTACTACTGAGCACAGTGAATGATTTAAAGGCACCAGATATAAAAAAATGTCCTCGAAACATACAACTTTTTTTACATACGACAGTGAAGCTCTTGGCTTTCATCTCACCTGATGATAAGTGACGATAAGGCCGAAGGTGGATGCGTAGCCAGGCCCTACAGAAGCCCTACCACCAACCAAATCGAGCAGACAAATTTCTGCCCCCATGGCGAATTAAACCCCGGACCTTCTTAACAATACCCGGTGGCCTCAACCACTAGACCACGGAGGCGGTTGAAACGGTTCAGTGGATTCACTTCTACTAGCGAGAAAAGCAAGATTTGAAGGCAAGAAAACAATGAGGGGAGAAAATAAAATTTTTTCGGCGCCGAGTGGTTCGACAAAAAGTAGTATCAGACTTTTGTACACTGCAAAAATCGCTTTTGCTGTAAATTTTCACATAGCAATAGGCCCCTTTTTGAGCTGGAGAAGTGAAAAAAATTAACGTTACTACTTTAGCTTCGTACAATAGCACAAAGATAGCATTCCTTGAAACAGTAATGTTTTAAAGGTGTGCTATCTTAACAAAGCAAGCAATTATCGGAATACTGAACTATTTCAATTGGTCATACCTTGATTATGAATTTAGGCTGGTGATGTGTCAATCAATTTCCCACGCTCAAAGTAACTTTTGTTGCAGGATTCGAACTGAAATTCGGGGAGGCGCGTGGTGTCCTAACGGGCTGATATCGCCAAGGAGCCGCCAGTACCTCCAAATAGATCTTCAAGACGAGTACCTAATCACCGCTACCGAGTCTCAGGGAAGATTTGCAAACTCAGTGGGAGTTGAATTTGTAGAGAGCTATTCCGTGGAGTATTGGCGCAATGGGACCAATCGCTGGGTCAAATATAAGGATTTCAATGGCAGTAGAGTAAGTTTTTTTTGTATCTGAGACAAGGTTAACCTATCGTACAAAGGTGTATGTGACTATATTGTCACATACACCTTTTTTTTTATTGTTACTAAATTGGCAAACAAGCAAACTGCCCACCTGATGGTAAGTGGTAACAGTCACCTATAATACATGTGGCTCCTGTGAGATTCGCAGTAAAACTGCAGCCCCTATAAGAACCACAGTGTACATTGCCAACTTGTGACATCAGATGTAAAGTCACGGTACCCAGTAATTTCAGTTCCATATCTTACCCTTCAAACCGAAACGCAGCAATGCAAGTACTGCTGCTTTGCGGCAGAAATAGGTGAGACGGAGGTACCCATGCACACGACCCTGGTACAGAGTCTCCCTCCGGTAATCACCTGCACCTGCTGGCATGTGACGATAAAGCTGGAAAGAACCAGTTCAACCCTCACACGTCCCACTGCTGGGCACTGAGAACTCCTTATAATAAAACTCCTTGCCGATTTCCAGTCACGGCGGCAAATATTAACGGAGACTAGCTTAAATCTGCACCAGAGATATAAAAGTATTTGCGCAAATACAAAATTGATCTCTGTTCCTTCACTCACATAGTCGGATGAGCCGACTTACCAACATGACCAGAATGAGATCGGGCCTAAGAGCTACTGATCAGTGAGCTTTCCAAAGCACGGAGGGACTCGAGTTAATTTAAGGTTTTAGTCACCCATTGTAGACAATAGACATACATCATTCCATTGCTTTACCAATCTGAGTCAAACGCCGATGATTGCTTATGTTGATAGAAGTTATTATAGCGACAAATTTAGATAAGATATTGGTACCGAACTGAACTCTGGCTCTCCAGATCTGTGCCAGGTGAACTCAGCTACAAGTCTACAACACTACTGAATGGCAGATAACTTAAATTTAATATTTAAATTATATTACAATGACATAAGATAAGGTAGCGAAGAAGATAAAGATGCTATATCTTAAATTGTAAAACAACAAAAAAACATAATAACCCTTATAAAGTCTATTGACTACACTCGAAGTCTAACTTGCACTTCGATAACGAAATCGTTCGTCACTCGAAAATCACCTGACTTACCTCTAATCTAACAGAACGCCAAAATAACGACAATATACCCGTGAAAACTATCCCCTCCAATTAGAAAATTCTGGCTATAACTTAATTGAATCGGGAGGTGATTAAACCGGATTCCCTGGGACGAAGTTTCTCTCGCGTGCCCGATAAAGGAAGTTGAGGGCCGTTAACAGAGTTGGCTTATAAAATGAAAGCGAATTCGGGGAAATTAGCAACGCATTGTTTGTTAGTAGTTACAGGAATAAGTAGCTTACAAGTCACGCATTGTCTCTACCCAGTATTGATCATTTATCAAATTTAACATTAACAAATGTTCCTTAAGTTACATAGTTATTTAAAGTAACTGTTATCACAACAGTTTTAGTATAATTATTAAGGATGTAGTTGCAATCATTACATTATACCCAATTTTTTTCCACAACAAAAACATTGTATTATTAATTAGCTAATATTTTTTAAACTGCATTCTCGCTTTGATAACAAAAATCAGATTTTGTGCAAAAATCGATGATATATAGAATCATTAATAGTTTATTTATTGTTGGAAAAGTTACAAAAAAAAACAGAGAAGATATTAACTAACAGTTAATAAATAAATAATTAATAGTTTTTCGTTATTTCCTGCTAGAGCTGCAGATGGAAGTTTCATTCAACGTTAGAAAATGTTTGCTAATAGTCTGCTCTTTTCTAACACAGGAAGAACATCTCTTTTTGTTTAAACGCTCTAGCTAGAGTACAACTCAGTTGCACTTTTCCACCTCAACCCATTAATTGAAATAGACCTCACTTCTGGATATTGAACCACACTTGGCCCTTCATATTTACTGTTTTATTTCTATTAATTAATTAATTAATTGCTTCCATAGGTCTACTTACACAGTGGTGGTACCATATGTTATATGCACTTCTGTGGACCCTGTAGGTCACTGCAAAGAAAAGAAAATAGGTCAATTTTTACTACAATGAAGAAATTTATAAGTGCCTTCTTATTTAAATTGAATTTTTTAATGCAAATATCATTGAAGAAGTATATAAATTTTATATCATACAATTTTTTTATTTCTTATAATTTAATAAGTATATCTCTTTCATACAATTTTTTTTGTTACTACTTGTTCCACTTCCCCGTAATATATTGGTCAATAAGAAAGTTTGCAAATTTTAAAAAGATCTCGAGCGCACGTGCAAAGCGCTCGATTCTTATTATATCACCTACGCCGCACTTTAACCCAGTAGCCCTGCTGTTCGGTTGAGCCGCCAAAGAGGGTACTTAGGTGATCTCCCACCATGTTGGCTAGGCCAGTGCGAGTTGGTGAGGCCGGAGTCTCGCCCACGCACACACCATAGCGACCAGGCGAGCAGACTTATGGCCATTTTCACTAACCTTGTCATAGCTTAGGATACTCTGAGGTGGCATGCTGTCACATTCTTTCCATTAAAGACGAAAAGTAACAGCATACGTCTTAGGAGTTTCCTAAGCTAAGGTTGGTGAAATTGGCCATTAGTTAACTTGGGTCCTGTGCAGTGTTATTCCCAGCATCTTACAGTACCTACTCACACTATTTACAAAACACAGCAACATTTGTTTTCTAACAAAGTGACATTGACAAAAATTGTTTTCCCACGAAAATTGCCTTAGGCGCCATCAATTACTACGTCAACGTTGCGAGGAGCAACTTTTTAATTTAAATAATAAGTATGAATAACAGTCAAGTCAACAGTACTGAAAAGTTGATTTATTATTGCTCGTAAACGAATCTGTGTTACAGGTATAATTTTTTAAGTAAGCTTTTGAGAACCTTTTTTCAATTCATAAATTTATACAGGATAATGTTTTACAATGCGGATGTCAAAGCACTAGCTATGAATAAAGAAAGATGGCATTAACTTCACCGACAAGAGCTATGCTTTTAAGTCTGATGAATGTTTTACTAGCGTAAAGTGAAACTTACTAATTTGACCACCATTATTATGAATTCATAGAAATAACAATATTATTTTTTTACAAGAGCTTAAAAATTATACCTACTTAAT
This sequence comes from Schoenobius gigantellus, assembly GCA_963935595.1. Classification (NCBI taxonomy): domain Eukaryota; kingdom Metazoa; phylum Arthropoda; class Insecta; order Lepidoptera; family Crambidae; genus Schoenobius; species Schoenobius gigantellus. Next base: position 47,083,775 of record OZ012540.1, read on the forward strand.
GAAGTCATGCATTGAAACAAATTCTAAAAGGCCATTCTAAATTAAATTTCGTAATTTATAAAAAATATTCTATAAATGCTAATTAGCACTCGTTAGTTTCCCAGATGCTATAAATGTCACAAAATTTTTCAAACCCTTATAAGTCTCAATTTCAGATTACTTTTTTGCTGCACAGTGAACAGATAATTACTGAGCCGGCAATGCCTATACATAATTTTAGTAATGAAGTCTCAATTAATTTATTAATAAGTCAAAATGTACATAATAAACGTTAGTGAAGTAACATACCTAGGTTAATAATAAAATAAAAATTTAGTTATTATCAGTGACAGTCTATATCAATACTTCATTAAGGTTATAGATTCAAAGGAGTTGAGGTGATGGTGACAAAACAGTCAAAAGCGACATTTTTGATAAAAATGTAGCAATAGACTCTTTGTAATAAATCATCACTTAATATTCACTTATCTTTAATATCATCACCGCATCGCCAAAGCTTAAGATCGAATAAAGATTTAAAAGAGATTGAAGGAATACTCACAGAGCCGTGAGCACACAAATTGAAATTTGGAATTATGGTGCCAGTATTAAAATTAATTAGAAAGTTCAACAGTGAAATTATTCACTTAATTCTTTTTTGGGTTATACTTGTAGCTTCGACTGAGCTCGGTAGAATCTCCATTCATAACTGTCTCGATTAGCCGAGTTCATTATTTAATAACTGCTTTATTGTGTAGAAAAATCATATAAGTATGAGATAAGGATGCTAGATGGATAATTATATTATTATTATATTATTATCACTATGGATAATTATATTATTATCACTATGTATGTTTATTTTGACTTCTTTGTCACTCTACACATTAACACGCCAAAGGACTGTGCTATTCGCAGTAATTGCTTACAAAGTATTTAGTATAGTAGGCATTAATGCATATAAATATGTTTCAATACTGAAATATCTGTTCAACTGTACATTAAATATGAATGAAAATACTCCGTTAAACTTCACTGCATCGATTATTTCTGACCATAATCAATTGCTAGAACTCCTGCTAACATAGCTGTTTTTTTTCCAGTTGATACCTGGAAACGTGAACACATACACTCCGATGAAGACAATTCTAGAGGCACCATTTATTGCCTCTAAAGTACGATTCTTCCCATACGCGGCCCACCCGAGGACAGCCTGCATGAGAGTCGAGCTCTACGGCTGCCGGTGGAAGCGTACGTATATCCGTGATCCGTAGTTTTCCCGCGACTAGCCTGAAATATAGCTGAGCGAAATATGCCTACGCGACTGCTTTGTAACCTTGCCTTTCGATATATTTGCTAAGCGAATACCTGCCGCCGACGGCGGAGTATCTACATCTCACCAATATTTCTACAGAGGAGGTAGTGGCGTACTCCGCGCCGAAGGGTGGCGACATGCAGTCGATGACGGGCGGCGCCAAGTTTGAGGATCTGGCGTACGACGGCATCATGAGGGACGGAAAGATGCAAAACGGACTCGGACAAATGACAGATTCTCTGTTTGGACCTAATGACTTCGAACTACCTGATCCTAATGATACTCGAGGTGAGAGTACATTTGGTGCCTATCGTACAGGGTTACATGTCAATAAGGAGCCAAATTTCAAAATAGTTGACCTTATTTTCGTAGGCCAAAAAATACATGTACTTATTTGCAAACAACACACGTGGCGTGTTATTACAACTCAGCACTTGTGGTGTATAATGACACCTTCCGAACTTAGGTACATCAAAACTACTTTTTCCTATACAGCTTTAAGATTAATTACAATAATTATTTTTTCAAGTTTATTACATCATACGCCGCTTATAATGAAATGAGAATGTAAAATTACATAATACGAAAAAACAGTGCAATTGTATAATAATAACTGTCGTGCACAAAAATAAGCTCATACATACAGCTATATTCGATATTATTTTTTATTTATTAATAAATGCATTTTATTCTTATTTAACGGTCCGTGTGATAATAATAGCATATTTTTTTTACGGGTGTACATTTTTGTATTTATATATACATAGTAATGATTAGGTTGAAGTTAAACTTTGAATGTAAAAAGAATATATTAAAACATATGTTTATGTTATCTTTGTAACTTAATAATAATGTTTGTCTCATCATCATCATCATCACAGCTCATATATACATCCCCAACGAGGGATACGAACCACGCTGCCCAGTGCGGAATGGTTGACTTCACATACACCTTTGAATTTATTCGCAGATGTATGCAGGTTGCCTCATATAAAAATGTACATATAAAATTCGTAAAACGAAAGACACGTTTTTACATGGTGGTCTTGAACCCCGGACCTCCCGATTGGAAGGCAAGTGCCGAGTCCACAGCGCCACCGACGTTGCGACGTCAAAGAGTGCTTGAAATAATTCAAATGGCCTGAATTGAGACACTAATTATTATTTGTAACAAGTTTTGATCCACTTAAAATGAAGATCATACATAAATGAAACAGAAAACTTGAATAAAAAGTCATATACCTTTTAGCACCGCGGCGTACGAAGTGGAGTGTGTGGTGCGCACATATATTTTAGGGATCAGCGGACCTAAAAAGGCCGCATTGCATAATCATAATACGAATCATATTATGATTCTTATTATGAATGGAGTACAATTCTGTGCCTCCTGTGATAAGTAATACAAGTTGAGTTGTACCCTTTTTGTCACTTTGACATGGGCACTATCAGAAAAAAATAAAAATTTTTTGGTCTAACTCACGTTCTTCTATCTGCTATAGTTTCTGAGATAATTTTGTACAAAGTGATACAAGTGTATGGATTTTTCGCAAAAATTTGTGAATATCGATGTTTGTCAAGTTGTAACCTCGATAAGAATGCACTTAATACACAATTTTTCGTGTTTCGTGATTTAAATGCGATAGTATTCAATTTAACACTTTATTTTTTAGGAAATTTATTGTGAATATGGATATATCTAGAGTAATATCGGTTTGAACTGATTCTTTTGGATATGCCTAGGGTATAAATCGACATATACCTAAAAAATATTTACCGAATGCTCATCGACTACTTCTCAGGACGACGGGTGGGACTGTTCGTGGGGGACCAGGTGTTGTGGAAGACAGCAACAATGGGTTGCCCGCAAGGCTCCGTTCTTGGCCCCACGCTCTGGAACGTGCTCATGGACGATCTGTTTCGGCTACCCCTCCCGGGGGAGTCAGCATCGTAACTAACGCCGACGACGTGACGATTCTGATTGAGGCCAATTCCCGGGCGGGCGTAGAGGCGTCAGCTTCTAGCGTTTTGGAGTTTGTCGGTAACTGGGGGGCCCGGAACAGACTGGAGTTTTTCTCTGCAAAGTCGGTTACCATGACGATCGGGGGAAAACTACAGAGGCCAGCGGTTATCAGGTTCGGCGGGGCCTCAATCAGGAGCATCGCGTCGACTCGGTGCTTGGAGCGGTGGTGGATGCGGGTCTGTCGTTTGCACAGCATGCAGTTGCGATTGGGGAGAGGGCGGCCAACTGTTTTGGCAAAATGTCAAGGATATCGGCGTCATCTGGGAGTGCAGTACAGTGCCCTTAAGGTGCTGTACGTGGGGACCTATGTTGCCACGGTGACATACGCCGCTGCATGATGGTATGAGCGTGGGCCCAAGAACGTTGTGCGGAGCACGCTGCTGCGTACCCAGAGGCCGGCCTTGATACTTCTTACCAAGCCCTATCGCTCGACGAGCTCAGACGGCTTACCAGTATTAGCCGGTGTACTACCGGCCGACCTGGAGGTGATCCGTGCTGGCAGACTAGGCGAGGCACGCGAGTTCATGCTTGTTAAAGAGATGCGGAGTGCCAAACTCAGAGTTTCTGAGTCCGTCCAAGCTGAATGGCAGGGGCGTTGGGACACATCTACCAAGGGGAGGGAACTATACCGATTTTTCCCGGATGTTGTGGCTCGGCTCAAGTTTACTTGGCTCGCGCCTGACTATGAGACTTCATAACTGCTCACGGGTCATGGCTGCTTTAGAGGGAGACTTCATCAGATGAAGCTCTCGGACACTTCGTCCTGTTACTGTGGTGAGACGGAGGTGGAGGATATCCACCATGCTTTGTGGGAGTGTGAACTCTACAAAGACGCGCGTAGGGACCTTTTAGATAATGTAAAGATGCTTGAGGTTGACTCGGCTTACAACTGTGACCTCGTGGGATCGGAGGACAACTTCAGACAGCTACGGGACTTCGCGCGTAAATGGCACAGGATTCGGAGTAAGCTGGAGAGAGAGAGGTGAAGAGCCGAAGAATACCCGAAGACTACATAGAGGAATTCAGCGGTACCACATCAGTGGGCACGCAGCGACCTTGGCGGCATCGAAGGCGTATGTGTGTCGTCCGCCCCAGAAGGGGGAGAGGGACCTAGGGACAAAGGATTGAGAATATTAAATAACGTGTAGGGAGTCAAGCATTGCGCGCGGCAGAGTGCGATTCGCAGGTTCCGCGCGCATCTCCCACGATTCGGCCCGTATAACTAGGATTGTTGGTGGGGCCATGGGCGGAGGTGGGTTGCGACCTGGCCACCGCAGCGTCGTCACCAGTGCATTTGAACCCTTAGAGATTTTTTGCTTGTCATGTTCCTAGACTTTTAGTTTAATATTATGATTGTGATAATTTGTTTTGTACTAATTAGGTATATATTGCTAATTGTGATGTGATATGTTAAGATTTAAGATTGATCTGTGCCATTTCTTAGCTTTTAAGCTTAAGATTAGTAGCCAACTTTTGTGAAATGATACGTCATATTAAGAATGGGTAAGTTACATTCATATTGTTATGTGATGATTAGATCTCAATTTTTGTAATAATTTTGACAAAACTGTGCCTTGAATAAGAGTAAATTATTAATTTGGAAAAAGTTTAATAAACGTTGATTATTTTTGTAAAACTTTTATTTATTTACACAACCCATATCTTTTTTGTTGAGGGGTATATCTTGCCTTACATCATTTAACACGTCTTCTTAAAGACTGATTTTGAGTAAACTGATACAATTCAGGTAAATTATGTAAATAGGAAAAGAGCGTCGGTGGCGCTGTGGACTCGGCACTTGCCTTCCAATCGGGAGGTCGGGGTTCGAGACCCGCCATGTACCAATGTGTTTTTAGTTTCGAATTTCATATGTACATTTGTCTGACGCTCTTACGGTGAAGGAAAACATCGTGAGGCAACCTGCATACATCTGCGAAGAAATTCAATTATGTATGTGAAGTTGACCAATCCGCACTGGGCCAGCATGGTTGACTAAGGCTAATAAACCTAATCACCCTAACATAGGGTAGGCTCGAACCCCTCGATGGGGACGTATGTGAGCTGTGATGATGATGATGATGATGATGTAAATAGGCTACAAAAAGTAAAAAAGTAAAATCTACAGGGATACCTTTATCCAAGGATCTTTACCTTTTGTTTGAGGAACACTGAGCTAATCATCATCAAATGATGATTTTTCACTTGTATCACCTATCACAGGAGGCACAGAATTCATCATAAGCAATTATTCTATTTGACAGCTTTGTATGAATATTCGTAAAATGGTCCTCAAATTAGGCATTGCTTAAGTGTCAATTGGGGCCATTTTCCGAATATTTACACAAAGCTGTCAAATAGAATTTGCTTATGATGAGATGCACTTAATTCATAATATGAATCATAATATGATTCGTATTATGATTCTGCAATGCGGCCTTTTTAAGTCCGCTGTAGCTCAGTTAGTGACCACCACCAGACTGTCTTAGCAACATTGTTCGGAGCGGCTACGTCACAATTCCAGCTACTGAGAATTCGGACTTCAACCTTATCACAGCTTTAAAATTATTGCGAGTTTTAAAGGGCGGAGTGGGTATGTCACACCCCACCCGGTACGCGGAGGTTATTTTTTTCAAATTTGGCACCTGATTAAAATGTTACTCTGAAGTAATTATAAGCTTTCAAGAAATTGTGACTTTCGTTGGGTTGAATGTTGTTATTATTATAAAAAAATAATTATAATATAATTTATTTAAATTATTATTTTTTATTATTAAAAAATATAAATAGTTAATTTTTATTATTTATATCTATATAATTATATTAAATGTAATCATATTAAATTGATTAAATTTTAATATTGATTTATTTAATATCATAATTGAGGTTTGAGAGTTCCTATGTGACCGACATTACGACTCGACATACAACACTAAAGCCTCTTCAGATAGATAAAAAATATGATTTACAAAGAAATAATGTTGCACTCCACTATGTTCTACGGGAATTTAATATAAGCACTGGCATTTTATCGCCAATCATCATGGATAGAGTATCACAAAAGATCGATATACTTACTGTATTAATTCCGATAAAGCAATAGAATAATTTTTTACGAAGATACAAAAGATATCGTTAAAAGTATACGATATATGGTCATGGATGGAAAGTAAACATAAGTACGGATGGACGGTACGGATCTAAAGAAACTAATCAGTTACGAAACAATAAACTATCGCTAACATTACAATAGTTATACACCTCGATATAGATCCGATATAATGCCTTCTGAGATATGAAGGTGTTGCCATAATATTAAAATTTTTAGTTATAATGATAAAAATACTACTTTAAATTTTAAAGCTTGTAAAATGACCTATAAGGAAACCACTAAAATTAAATATTTATTTTTGATTGTAGGTAAAACGTACCGGTTTACACAGAGTTAAGATCGAGTATAATTCTGACCTTTATTTATTATTTATAAGTATTAGGTATTCCTAATGTTATTTATAATATTATATTTTATATCATTTGGTAACGTTAGTGTGAATCAATCTGATATTTTTTTTGTTCAAAGCTATTCATTCATTTTTATTTAATTCTTACTATTTAAAGATTTGCTTTGATTTAATAAACTTTTTAGGGACTCGTTGGGTTGGATGGAACAAAACGAAGCTGCTGGACGATGAAGTACAACTTACTTTCAACTTCTCAAACCACAGGATCCTCTATTACGTTGACATCCATACGAACAACATGTTCACGAAGGACGTTCAGGTAACCCTTGTTGTATCATGGAATCATCGGGTCATCCAAAATACGGGCGTAAATTCAAAACATTCAAATGAGAATAAATTGATAAATACTTATATTCGATATAGATAATGAAATAACTGTATTAATTGAAGCGCAAAAATCATCGTTTCACAGATAATCGCTTAATACAATTATTATATTCCTCGTCATTAAGTTTGATAATTAATTCCCTTACATACCGTGGGGCGTCCCAAAGAAAATTGTTATTAAATCTCGAATGATTAATTCCGTGCCGCAATTCATAAGCGCGGTCTGCCTTTATATTGACGTGACTGTAATAATTGCTTCCCTTTTCAGCTTTTTAAGGAGGCTGAAGTGTACTTTTCGTTGGAGGGGGAAAGGTGGCAAGAAGATTACGTGTCGTATGAGCCAAAACAGGACAAGGTGTCGGAGCATGCTCGCATCATACACATTGATCTGGAAAATAGAACAGCGAAGCATCTGATGATGAAGCTGAAGTTCCAGCACGAGTGGATCCTGATCAGCGAGATAACTTTTAAATCAGGTGAGTTTAACTTTTGTTTTGTTTCTTAGGACATGGAAAATTAAGAGTCAGCAAAAAAGATAAGATGAATACGATAAAAGGTGAAGCAGACAAATAACTTTATATTTGTCTGCTTCTCTTTTTGTCGTAAAAAATTGATAAAACTAGGAAAATAAGTTGCATTCACATCGAACCACTAGGCAATGTCATTGCAAATGAAGATGATGACAATTTATTAAAGCAAAAATATAGTTAAAAGAATCAGAAAAAGCCTTCAGTAAGTTAAGCGTTAAACGCTCCTTGCAAAATTTAATAAATATACAAGCGTCAGCCGAGCTACAGCAGCGCAAAGTATAAACAAAATCGAATACGGCGCTGCTCCGTAATGAATTATTGGATATTTATTCGCCGATATTTCACGCGACTCCAATCAGCTCGGGTCCGAATAAACATCGCCTTAAATCGCAGATAAGCTTCCAGAGTTTATCGAATCAAATGTTTAATACAAACAAATTGTAGAGAGACGTGGAAGTGAGCGATTCATAAGCGGGATTGGGTGATTTTTCGCGCGAACAAAAAGGGGGCTCCTGGAGGCTCGGCAACGCTAATAGATCTATTACTCCTCATCGGACTCCCTTATCTGTTCAGAGCACTCGCGAGCCTGCGGCTATTTCACAAATTTTATCTTTCCCTAATTAATCCACAGCTCTTTTGAAGAAATCGCTTCTTAAGTGATAAATCGTTGCCAGCTTAATGAAGAACTTGTAATTAAAGAAAATCTTTGATCTGGATTATTTCGCTCCCGTTATACTCGGGACGCGTTACGCGGAGGCGGTAATATTATCTGATTATCCAAAATGAATTTCGGTCGTAATCAAATGGTATTAATGTTACTTTGTATTGAAGCCATAATTTAGACTGTGATTATAGTTATACGATGATAATATAGACACTCTGCGGGATTAAAAGCTCATTTAATGGCATTCGTGATTTCGAGTCCTGATAAAAGTGTTTTATAAATTTTACAGTTTACAAATTTATTATTTTATTCGTTAATACGCTGTTACCTACATATCGCATTACGAGTATAGGGTAATCAAAATATGAATTACAACTTATTTTTATAGTGGACTAGCTGTGCCCACGAACTAAGTTTCTCTTAAATGTTTGGTTAGGAATTTCTCATATTCCTGTGGGACTTTTGAAAAGTTCTTCATTAGTGGGTATTTACATAAGCTAACAAACACCTGTACCTAATTTCTTTCTCCGGTTGTTTGGTCTCTACGTTGATACTTTAGTCAATCATTTACCAAAGTCTTTTAGAAATACAGAAAGTTAGTTATTCAAACAAAGATTCTGCCGATGCGCACTATTATTAATCTACAAGCCACTTACTTTAAAAAAAACATTAACCTCAATCTGTCCGATAGTATCTTGATGTATATTCTAGGACACTATAATTAGGAAACCATTAAACTCTTCAATCATCTCCAAATTAAGGTTAATGAACCGTTATGTGTTAAGGTGGCTGTATCAAAATTCGGCATCGGCCCAGTATTCGTCATTACGATTAAAACTATCCAAACCATTCAAATAATTAGAGTTTTAATTTGAAATTGGCAACATTAATGCGATTAGTAATATTCTGCATCTAATGCACTTGCTACACTAATGTTAAAATGTCACTTCGCAGAAAAAACAGTCACTGAATGTGAGTGTTGTGAAATTTGTTTAACTTTGGCTAGTGAAGTTATCGCACTAATCTTTGGATTGTTTCAGTGAGTGGCTTAAAGTTGAGTTAAACGCTCCTCTACAAGTGTTAGTATTTAAATAAAACTTTGTACTTTTTTAGTCTTTTCTGTTAATACATTTTAGTGACCACGTGAATAAATATATGTGATATATGATGAGACATTTATTGGGTCAATAAAAAGCAACAATGGCCCAGTGCTCGGCAGTAAACAGTATCAAAGGTGACGATTATAAGTATATCGCTTTTGGTTGCACCAGTTTTTGCCCATTGCCACTCAAATTAATACACAATTAGCATTTGACAATCTCAATCACAGCTTTTTGGTATCGTTACTAAGAAGTTTGTATAATTTCATAAACTTAAATACACTATACAAATTCTGTGAAACCGAAAAGTCATCATGTACAGAAGGTGCCGAGGACTAGTGCGCCGAACACTAAGACATAACTATTTGTTCGGTTTTTCTTATAACAAGACTTATAGGTATTTAAATTTGAATCAATCTTTTCTTTATTTTGAAGTAAAGAACTTCGAAAACTTATATTTCAACGGCTTGTTGCTCATATTTCATATACAAACAAGCTTTATCATTATTATACCTATAACTCTAATGACTTATGAAGACAGCGGCGCAACGCACCGTGTTAAATTAATTAAAATACCCATAACAATAATCTGACATTGATGTCAAAAATAAATGCCTATTGATTCTAAACATTTACTATTCTGTAAATTTTTCTTTATTAAATTAAACATTGTTGTATTTTTGTTTATATTTTTGTTTACATTGCCATTGCTTTGGGATTTTTATAATTACACTAGCTGTGCCCGCGAACCGCGAACAAAATTTCGCCCTAATAAAGTTTAACGAAATAATAAACATGAAAGTCATAATCGACAAAAAATCTTTTAAGTTGTAGCAAATTACATACAAATTTTATCGTAGTATCTGAGCTTATCCCGGAAAAACATCCATCAGGATAGATAGATAAGAAAAGAATATGCCGGTTACTGGGCCAACCAATGACGGGTGTTGTTTTAAATACAAATAAAATTAGTGTATTTGATTTTCATTCAAATACATAGATTCATTTTTAATAAAACTTGGATAATTTTGCTTGAATAACAACTCAAAACAACACATACATTTTAATTCATTTAGAAACGATAAGATGTAAAATATCTGCAACATTAAAATCTGATGAATATTGGGCCTATTACCTTACCTACCACATCGTGCATGACTGCATTGATTTTATAACTTTTTTATTTCTTACCTCAAAATAATTTTCTAAATCATACCATATTAGAATTAACGTTAACTCTTTAAAACATATTTTTCTTTCCTTAAAACGGTAAACGAATTCCGATTACACGCAGAAGTTAAATTGGACGAATAAAATCATGAAACAGAATCATACATCTGCCGAGAAACTCCACCAAAACTGTATTGAGACGCGTTGAAGATATGCAATATTATTACAGCGACATTGATTCATTGCACAGTAAAGCTAGCGAGAAGGATATAAGTTAACTTACCTATTCATTATTTCTCGTAAGTGCATCATACCAGCTTATCGCTTCCCGCCCGTGATAAATGAATATCAAAATTGATGGAAAATATTTCACCAATAATGTAACTACTGAAAAATATTTCCAAGCAGTTACTGTTATTCTCGGCTCTCATCAATTAAAAGCAAAATAATAACAACACTACCACAGAATCAGCTATAGATACAGGTTAGAAAAACAAATATTAAATAAAATCAATCAAAACCAAATAATGGTCATAAAACGCATATGTAATATTAACTATAGAAATACCGACTACCTCAACGAGACCTCTAATTTCACGAGCAATACACTAGATCAGTCCTTCATTGAAGATTATACAAAAGCACTGAGTCCAAGTCTCTAGAAGTCTCTATACTCGAATTCCGAGTGATCTGAGCGTGGACAGGAGCAATCAGGCGTCAAGAATCGCTCATAAGTTCAGAGCTCAATAATGGATGTTATATGTATATTGTAGCTACAATAGCGATTTCCTATTTTCCATCAACAGAGTGCCTACATCATCTACTCGTACAATTCTGTTAGTTTGAAAGTTCTAGTGTTGGTTATGTGTTTATTATTATAAAGCAGGCACGACATTTTAGTTTTGTTTCAAAGATTGACATTCCAATTCGAGATAAATATAAGCCAAACAATCGCCAATCACCATTTCATTTAGTACGCTGCAGTTATAGACAAATCCAATATTGAATTTCGATCTTATGCAAATATCCCAAGAGTGGAGCTCCAAGCGGCCGCTTTGTCTTCGGTCGCTCAAATGCACGGAACAGGTACAGTACGGGATAATTTCAGTGCGTCTGTATGCAATTCACGTTCACTGTGGACACGTGTGCCTGTCACAAGTGGTTTGGCAAATGTTTGCTGAGTCAATAATCCAAAAACGGATGATCGAGCAAACAACCTCAAGGAACAAAGGGTACAAATACTTTCGGAACAGAGCTCGATTCCCAACGAAGCACATTAAAACGTTGCTATCACAAAAGAAAGTGTCAATATTAGTATGAAGAGAATTCCTTTACACGTACAACAATAAAAGCAATACACTCTGTATTTCTTTCTTGTTAATTTTATTAAGCTCGATATTAAATGAAATTATTTTTCTGGCAGTCTTTGATCGTTTTTCGCACGAGGAGTTTTGATTGGGACTTTTTGCGTGCTTTCCAATTTATTGGAGTGAAAGTTGTGTGAGAGTTTTCGGGTTTTTTCCTGTCTCGCCTGCGTGCCGTGCCATATAATAATGAAAATTGATTGGCAGCTCCTGTTAAGAATTTAATAAAATTTTCGGTATTTGCTACCCGTATATTGTTCGAAATAAGAAACTTTGCTTTCATGCCTACTCGTAGCTGTGCATTTATTATTTTGTGTAAAAATTAATACCTGGGGTATTAACTTCAAGTCAACTTTTGTGTGGTAGAGAATACAAAGGTAGATGTACCAACTTCATAAGTTCTAGCAATATTATTATTTATGCAATATTTTTGGCGGTGAAGGATTCATAATTAATATTCGCCGCTCATCTTCTTTCAATTAATTTCGTACGAGCCAACTTTGGAGCTTACCAAAATTATATCACTGCAACTAGATGGAAACTAAAAATATAACCCTATACCACCAGTTCTACCAGCCTGCTGCAGCCAAATTCCTCCTTATTTAAGAAGATACCTGTGCTCGCAGAAGAACGTATATGGGTTGAATTGATCAAGAAATTGTTTTTTATTTCAACTACTCATTCATTTTTCTCTTAATCACTGGAATAGATAACACTAATTAATAGATTACTACCCTGTACCCTGGGTAATTTGAGAGCAGTAATGTTGTATGAAATTTCAATAATGACCTGTTCAACATTAATGCCCTGTTTTTTTTCTAATTTACCAAGATATCACAATTAAATTCATACAAAATGTAGTCATTTTTCCAAAGAGGTTTGAGTGGCTGTATAAGATGTCACAAAAAAATACTATACATGCGCAAAACAGGTAAGGACCGAACAAAGCCAATGTTATTAAAAAATAGAGGCATTTGGCTTGAATGGCGACGGTTATTAGCTTTTAATTAATAATTCAAAAATTGTATTCGAGTGAATATTTTGAAGTGAAAGTGGTGTTATTTTCTTGCGCAAACATTCATGTTGACAGTAAAAAATAAAGGTTTTGTGGTATACATGACGATGAGTTATTTTGTGGATTTTCCACCTCATCAGTCATCACCATGCATCACCATCAGGCGTATTGATCTTCAGTTTTTACTTATTTTTTTACAAGCTTTTATTTAACTTGCAATGTACGAGTAAGTATGTAAGTATGTTCGGGTGAAATCTTGCAACTCAATTGTGAAGCAGATATCCTTAACCGATTGAGCTGAAATTTTGTATACACGTTCAGTTTGGATGACAATGCATTGTTGATTATGTGACGTCATTCTAAATCCAAGATGGCCGCATACCCAAGATGGCGGACCAATTATTTTTAATGCACCCCTACAATATGGGTATCAAATAAAAGGTCTTGCTAAGAGTAACTCGCAAAATAATGTGACGTCACTATTAATCCAATATGGCGGACTTCTAAAGCTTGAAAATCTATTTTGAAAAAGATATATTTAACCGATTGAGCTGAAATTTTGTATACACAAACAGTTTGGATGAATAAAAGGTCTTGCTAAGAGTAACTCGAAAAATAATGTGACGTCACTATTAATCCAATATGGCGGACTTCTAAAGCTTGAAAATCAATTTTGAAATAGATATATTTAACCGATTGAGCTAAAATTTTGTATACACAAACAGTTTGGATGAAAGTGCATGGTTAACTGTGTGACGTTATTCTTAATCCAAGATGGCGGCATACCCAAGATGGCGGACCAATAATTTTTAATGCACTCCTACAATTTGGGTATCAAATAAAAGGTCTTGCTAAGAATAACTTGAAAAATAAAGTGATGTCACTATTAATTTAATATGGCATACTTCTAAAGTTAAAAAAATAATTTTGAATTAGATATATTATCTTTAACCGATTGAGCTGAAATTCTATATAGACGTTCCCGCAAACGACCTTGCAAGAATGATGCGTTGAATGAAATGAACAGACTGAGAAACGTGTCCAGTGATAACAAAAAAGTAAAAAAAAATTAAATGTAAAAAAACCTTTTAAAAAACACGCTTTTATTTGAAAAGAAAAAATAAACTTTTACAATAAAACTTTTACTTATAACGTCATTTCACATTTGACACAGTTTATTTGACATAAAAGCTTGTCGCGAGATTTACTTTTGTAGATAAACAAGTAAATTAAATAATTTGATGTGAATAATTATATACATTACATTTTTCAAACTAAGTAAATACGAGTCGGTACTTAAAAGTACTCTTTTAAGTACCTACTTTGAAATAACTACACACAAGTAAATCTCGCGACAAGCTTTTATGTCAAATAAATTGTGGCAAATGTGAAATGACCTTATAAGTAAAAGTTTTAGTGTAAAAGTTTATTTTTTCTTTTTAGCGCATTAAAATAAAAGCTTGTTTTAAAAGGTTTTTTTACATTTAATTTTTAATATGTAGATGTAGTTGAAAGGATAGTAGATTGTTGCACCGAGCGCTAAGTGAGCTATTTAACGCCCACGGATGTTTGGTGCACGAGCGCTTGCGCGGGGGCACTAATAACACAAGGGCGCTCCAACCCACATAGCACTCGGTGCAATAATCTACTATAATATACTATAGGTACCTACTTTGTATAAACATCGACTAAACTGATATTATTCTTAAATAATTTTTTCCTGTATGAAAAATGGGAATTGATTTTTAGAGCTCTTTCATTTCGTATTCATACTTTGCAAACAGTTTATCGTATAACAATTTATAGTTTAAAGCTTTGTGGGATTTAAGGTCATAGCGAAATTTCGATTAGCTTTGATAGCATACAGATAGATTGCATCGCGCTAGTTTGAAATAGAATCACCATTGATACAACCCAGTTATTTGAACATACTAGGTAAAGTTTGCTGCCTTTTTTATTAGTCTCTCCTTTTAACCAACTTAAATTATTCGCGTCCTAATTAATGTTCAAGGAATAAGAAAATAACGCTGTTCTTGATTTGAGATTGATTTTTGTTCTGATTTTTTTTAAACGTCGCCCCACACTAGGATTTTCTCCTGTGTCGTGGGTGCAGTTACAAACATAGAATATCACATATCACACGCCCAGACCGGAACAAATATCTGTAGGCCATACAAAACATTTGTCCCGTACGGGAATCGAACCCGCGACCCATTGCGCAGTAGGTGATCACTCGACCTCTGCGCTAAACGTGTCGTCGACTCGTCGATCTCTGCGCTAAACGTGTCCTAATGTATCACTTGCCTAGATATTAATACTTATACCTAATAATGAATTTGCTATATTTCCAAGCATCACAATTTAGTCTTTTTTAAATTTAAAAATCATTTCAACTGCTGCATATTAAATAACATTTTGAAGTTTGGGTCACATAAGATGACAGTAGTAAGCTATTTCTTTATCACAAAGCGTCAAATCTTAATTAATAGTTACCGAGATATTGAAATTTAAAGTGACAATTAGTTTTTTCGGGTTTCTTAAACCAAACTGTTTGGAACATAATTTGGAAATGTTCATCCAAAGAAACATCAAAGAAAAAATCAGTATTTATTAACAAATAAACAATTTTATTTACAACGCGCAATGAATGCAACGGACGCTGAAATTTCGTTTCCCATCAATTTTTTTTATATAGGTTAATTTTAATGGTCTGAATGCGTAGACGTGGGCTTTGTTATTGGTTTTTTACACCGTGTAGGTAAGTATGTTATGTATGTATATATCAAAATAAAATTAATAAATATCGTTATATTTATTGAATTTTATACGATTTTAGAATTTAATGCTACCATCAAATATTGATTTTTTAACTATATTATTGATGATAGCATTAAACTCTAAAATCATTACTTACCTATCAATTAAATTCAATAGTACTTCATAATAAAACAAACATTTACTAGAATCACTACATTTAATAAAATGTCATTTCGAAACTCATAGCCGAAATAATCTGACTGGATGACTGGAAGCAACGGTACCTCAAATCTGAAGTGCTACTTTATAAGTCCGTAATCATAGTTTTCAATGTCAAAATCGCTGTTGCATGTGGGCCCTCGCTGCATTTTACATCTAACTTCGAGATGATAACTTCGATAACGGACTTTGAGAGTAGCCCATCTGCTACTCGAGCAAATCAACTGTAACAGGCCGACCCCGTTTATCGACCCAAGGTACAGAACCAACACACCAATTAGGAATCAGCACAGCATTAACCTCTGGCACACACTGACTTTGGCAATCGGCCATTTCCTCACCTCGATTTAAGTTTGGTAGTTTGTGAAACTTACTCGTGTCGGTAAACGTATCCTGTAGTTTTTGGATTGGCACTGCTCGAGTTTTTCCATCTCTTAACTTTAAAAGGACACTGTTACTAGTATTACGAAATTGTATCGATTAAACTCTAGTCTTGTGGAGCGTGATTTTCAATACATGCTTTGTTTGAGCGCAAACAGAAACAACTTTAAACGGACTGTCAATACGCGTGCATAATTTCATCGTTAACATTATTCAAATTATTGTTATCGTTGCAGCAAATATTGTAATAATGGTTTATGCCGTGGGATGCTTAATGTTTGGAATGCGTAGGCAAATAATGCCTACGCATAAATAAATAACGCCCCTTTTTATACAGTAGAAGTTAACTAATAATGGATATGAAGTCTATTTCAAAATTTACAGTTCTAGTTAGCATCCGAAGTTGGATAATCAGCCCCCACGTGTCTCCGTAGATGAGGAGGAATCTATCTACTCCATCACATTGGCCAGCAGACGTAGTGTTAGATTTTTTGACCTTTTCAATTTCAAAATGTGTCCGAAGAAAAAGAACTATATTTAATAACAGGAACAATTGTCGATAAATATCCATATAAGGATTTGGAAATGGCAATATGATTTATATTAAACAGATGTATTTTTAGATACTCATATGAGCTCTGGCTGACTGACGTTGTCATTAATGGGTCAATGCTTAGCTCTTATTTCCACGGGAAGAAGGGGAGCGGCGACTTATGTGTTCTTAGTCACACAGACTATTTCCTGCATATAATTAAAAGGATGTAAGAAGCTCCAACATAATATTCTCGATAGAAGCGAGTATGTGCCTCACACATTACGTAAGGTTCAGAATTCTTTGGGCTACGTCAATGACTTTGTGACTGCGTAGCTTCCCGAACGCTGCCCAGCCGAGCAGCATTCATTAAATGACTTCTTTCTGGAGGTTCGACTTACCAAACTGTTTGTCCCACGTAAACATACTTTGTCAATATCTTCCAGCGTAAAACTTACCAGCCGTGGATTCATCATGGGAATTTGACATTAATTTTGATTTTGAGCTTGGAGCCTCGTTTGTACAGGGCAATAAACGAACAGCTAAATGGATAACTCACTGCCCCTCTACTGTGTTCGAGACTGGCACCTATCATGCGCTTACAGCACGCCGGGTGCTCGTGTGAAATGGACACGACCCAAATTGAATCTAAAGACGGCTCAAAGCGCCCTATTTCGAAGCATTAATGAACACCTCGCTAACTGGACTTCTCATTGACCCACTTTGTTTGCAGTTATGCTTAAATAGTTTATATTGCTAGAATAGTAATATAAATAGCTTTTGCTTAAATACTCACGTTATTCATTGTGTCTTTAATCCATTCATTGTAATGTCTGATAACGGTGCTCGTAATAGAACAGAAAGATTGACAAATGCATTGATTACATCTTCTGAAGTTTCGTTATCATTATCACATTACAATAACCCATAAACTTCCGATTGCTGGGTAAGAGTCTCATCTATAGGAAAAGGAGGAATCGGTCTGTTACGCCACGCTGGCCAGACACGTTGGTGTAAGGTTTATCCATTACCTCTTATTTTCATAATTGGGTTTATGTTTATTTTCATAATTATTTACCCAATTATTAAAATTAGACATATAAAAGATACTTACGAGTATGATCAATTTCACTAACCTTGTCATAGCTAAGGACTATCATAAGTGGTTTGTAATCATTAAAGAAAAGAATGTGACAAAATATAAGATTGTCCTAAGTTAAGACATGGTTATTAGTAAAATTGGCCGTTACTCCCTTGAACTGTAGGGGTTACAAAAAATATAAGAGAGAGTATTTTCATACTGTGTTATGCCATATAGAAATTGATAAGCGGCGAAATGTCTCCTAACTAAGTTTAGATTTGCGTCACAAAAGACTGGCAAAGTGCGAATTAGTCTCGTACGCTGAGGATTCCGTACAAACTTATCTTTTTTTTTTTTTTAATTTATTTCCTTGGCATTGGCTACATACATGTATCTCACACAGAGACCTTGCCATAAACCTTATTGGTTTATCTGGCCTGGTCGAGTTGCTCTAATATGCTTATACTACAGATACTATTATACTAGTATATATTCACAATACAGATACTATTTAATTATAATTACAAAAAAACAGGATTTTGCTCTATAAAATGACGCTTCATTAGATTCTTAAATTTTCCTCCAGAGGTATATAATTGGCATAGTTTTTCGGGGAGGCCGTTGAGCACTTTGGGCAGCATGTATTGTCCCACGCGAGTTCCGTACACGTTTTTATACCCCGGCAAAACATAAGTGTCAAGGTAATTTAAATTTCTCAACCCGGCAGGTCGTGATGTTTTATTTAAGCTTATTATATTATTTATTTCATCTTTAAGAATTATGAATTTAGTTTTATTGCATATACTCATTACTTTACAATGTTTGAATAAATGTTCTTTGGTAATATTATTTTTTTCCTATAATTTTCGTTAAGAATACATTTTAACAATTTAATTTGCAGTGTATATATTTTTTTTAAGTATGTTTTGTATGTTCTTCCATACGCACCTACACCATAACTTATCACAGAATCAGCCATTGACAAATACAACATTCTCAAAACTTTATAAGGCAGCTTGTATTTTAGAATTGTCAATTTACTTACAATACTTCGTAACTTAGTACAGACATGCTCAATGTGTGGTTTCCAGCTAAACTTACTGTCTATGATAAGACCCACATATGTATGCGTATCTACTACCTACATCTAGCGGCTTGCAAGAACACTGTATAAAGTTATTGTGTAAACAGTTATTGTGTAAAATGTTCCTTACTACATATTAAGGGTTTTCACAGCTGAAAGAGATTAAAGATCCTAGCATTTGATTTATTTAGGTAACCCCTTAATTACTTATAATAATTAAAATTTGATATCTCAACGCATTCCTGAAGAAAACAAAGAAATTATCCTAAAAAGAGCAGTTAGCGTCTTTAAGAACTTACGAGTGTCACTTGTATAAAGTTTGTTATGATTTTTAAAAAATATTTATAAAAGGTAATACGTGTCAGCCTATACTAAAGGCATTCCCGACTTATTACATTGTACCTATAGTTCATAGCTGATTCGCACAACAACCCATAAGTTATTGCTTTAACCTCGTTCAGTTACAATTCGCTCGCCCGACTAAGTTTGCGCTATTGTGATCGCACAATTACTCCTGCGCCCGACACCTATTCACACACCCAGCATTGTCTTAGAACCCGTGACACCACCGTATTCATCGTAAGGAATTGGAGCCCCCGAAAATACTGTTCGCGAACAATCAACTTCATGTCAGGCTCTTATAAATGGATCGTAATGCTGGACTAAATGAAATGATAATTTTGGAATAGAAAAATTACAAATTAAATCAAAATCAAAATTATATGTATTCAAACATGAATTGATATTCTTATGATTCGTTCACTTTTTTACTATCTATTCATTCAGGAAGCTCTATAACTGATAAGGTAAGAATCATCATTATCATCATTACAGCTCATATAAGTCCCCACCGAGGGGCTCGAGCCTACCCTATGTTAGGGTGATAAGGCCCTAGTCAACCACGCTCGCCCAGTGCAGATTGATAGACTTCACATACACCATTGAATTTATTCGCAGGTATATACAGGTTGCCTCACGATGTTTTCCTTTGTATGCCAGGGGCATAGCTGAGTTACTGCCTTCCTGGAGAGATGTGCTCTTTTTAAGACTTCTTTGAAGTTGTTCATATCGTAGCGCTCAGGAAACACCTCAGCTGGGATGTTGTTCCAAAGTCTAAACGACCATAGTAATAATGAACTCTCAAAACCGAACTGTGTTAGACCAGATTCAGGTGATATACGGATAAACTCTACATAATTCGTTTGTTCCCAGCTCCGACTGTTGTGAACACATCTGCCGAGTTCCTGGATGAATATTACAAATCTGATTCACTGCCTTCGTCAAGAAAGAAGCGTAACTCCACAGTCCGGGTGTCTGTCGGCTTAGCCTGTGGGGCTCTGGTGGGCGGCGGAGCATTTATAGCAACCACCACTGTACTTCTCATGAAGAAAACACGCAGAAGAATCCCAAACCTACTGAAGAATTCCTTTTGTCCACCTCTAAGAAACGGGAATGCAAACTCAAGAAACAATCGGAGGGCTCCAAGACTCGCTCTGGCTCTGGCCAATTGTCCCCCAATACATATGATACGGTAAGCCTTCGTAATAAGAATGTTTATGTACCAGAAAACATTTTTTTGTTTTCTGGTACATTTTGAGGAGAACTCAATGTTGTAAGGTTCTTAATTATAGTTAGAAATTTTAATTTTATTTTTCGTTTTGTTTGAGAAATGAACGGCGAGATTAATATAAACATGAATTTTGCCTATTACATTACTGATTTTTGCCGTAACAACATTACTTGTACATAAATCCTTAAGAAAAATTCAATGTCAGTTATATATCTTTTTTTGGGTTTATTAAATCCAGTCGAATCACACTTTAGAATTGCTGTTAAGCCAAATAATTAATGTAATTACTGAAAAAGAAAACATTGCAAATTAAAAAATACGTAGGTATACCATTTTCAATGGCGAAATACCACTTCACATTCTATGTAAATGCTATGTTCTCAATTCACACTAATCTCCCAGCTCTTGGGGGACCTAGACCTGCCTTCGCAGGATGAACAAACTGTATTTAGCCTAGCCCTCTTCTCCTACTGGTAGATACCGTTGCCTTGAAAAATGCGTTCCTTTGCTCTCTAAGCATTAACCTAAACGAGCCTTATAAAATTATCGTTCATTTGCTCGATCGTGCATCGGTACCAAGACGGCACGAATCCTGGCATCGCTTCAGAAATCCGAAATCTATGAGCAAATTTTCAAAACAGGGACTACTATCCCGCTTAGAGAATGGCGTAATTTTCCCTATTTTTCGTACGTGCTTTTAATTGGATCAGCGCGCTTAAACAGGGGTGAATTCGTTTAATAGGTATTTTTTGTAGCACGAAATAAAAATATCGTTTTGTTTGCAGGCCTGCGGTCGTCGATGAGGATTATAGGGAGCCCTACAACATTTGGAGGGAAACGCTTGGGCGTCGCGACAAACGAGAAACTCATGACCAAAACGAGTATAACGGTAAGTTTACATTACTCGTTTATTTTTATTTGAGTGCAGCTTACCGTCCGCGGCTTCGCCCGTGTAGAGAATTGATGCCGCGCATATTATCAACTCATTAATAGAGAGAAAGAGGGATCGAGGAAATGTATTCTTAAATCATTTAGCCTAACTGATGTCTCATTCGTAACCTACCTCCGTGCTAAATGTCATCTTTGTGGGACAAGTTTTATTCAAGGCATTCATTCGGTGTATAGATCATACCTTAATATTTAAATTATAATGCAGGAAAAATGTATAAAGGAAGAAGGAGTGTGAAACTTATCTCGATGAAAGTCACGTAGGGGAGGACAAACAACTTCAGTTTCTATAGGCATTGATTTTATGAAATATTAATTTTAAAGTATGTTCCAGATAAGCATCGTCACTTTGCTGGTGCTAATATCGGATACTAACCTCGTTTCACGTTTCTTATAAGAAATGTTAACATTTTAAGCCGCACTTATTTTTACAAATAAAATGGTAGGAACGGATTTTTGGTGCTGCATTTTAACACCTCAATGAATAAGTCTATTTACTTAAAATTTCAAATAGTACAAATCAGAATCGGAATCAGCTCAAACTATACATTTCTTTCAATTTTTTTTTTTTTTATCCTTTTTGAATCATGAAAAGGTTTCAAATGCTCAAAGCTATCAAAATGTGATGTCAGAGGACTCTTCTAATAGCCTGGTTAAATGATGCTAACTTTTCGTGGCAATTTTTTTTATGTATTACCCGAAACTAGCATGAAAGTTAACACCAAAAGCTAATGAATCGCGTGAATTCTGAAAATGTTAAAAATGCTGCAAATCGGTGCTTATCCGGAACGCCCCTTAAGATATCGGATATTTTTGAAATACATTAACTATTTCAAAATATCAATACCCTTAAATATAGTTATTACAGTCGCTACTACCCGCCATCTTTAGGTATCAATGATTAAATTGGAATTATGTTCCCGTTTGATATTTTATTTTTGAGTTAGTGCTTGGGGTGTAAGTCATCCTACTTTATGGATTTTCTAACAAGCCGAATTCAATGGTCTTCTTTAAAGGCCTGAGCTGATTGCATGACTAACCATTCCTTGACTGTCCCCTCCACTTAATAATTTTATAGTCCACACCTCTTTCTCTCCTAAAGAACGTCACTCTAAGTGGTAGTAATTTTAAATAGTTACTGTCATTTAATTCGAAATAGATACTTTTAACAATATCATGAAACATTAGAAGTATATTCAAAAAATCTATACAAATAAATAAAATTGAAGTGTCTGTTTGTAATGTCGAAATAACAAGTTTTTACTAAGTGGGTATGAATGTATATCGGGTTCCAATAACAAAAACACAATTTGAAAATTTTTTGTCTGTCTGTCTGTTTGTTCCCGCTAATCTTCAGAACGGCTTGACCGATTTTGACAGGACTTTTAGTAATAGATAGCTAATTATATAAGGTATACCATAGGCTACTTTTTATCAACTTCAACAAAAGTTACTATTTCACGCGGACGAAGTCGCGGGCACATCTAGTATTAAATTAAATCCATGGAATATTTTACGACTGGCTGGATTCGAACTTGTGTCCTCAACATACCGTGTTGACGCCACGATCTATAAGGGTAGCGAAGATTTACCCAGCCCGAACGAAGAACAACACTTCAACTGTATTACATTTTACCTTGTTATGCCAAAATAGACCATTTGCTGTAAATACCTACATATCAACCATGTATCAATTTACACAGCTTTACAGATGTTGTAAAAGTTGATTAAAAAGTATTGGCCAACATAAAAATTTAATATTTTCAAAATAAATTTCGAACAACGTTAAAATCAATACAATTAAAACTTCACCTCGGGTAGAATTTCGCATCTTCAACTTAACCTGTTGACATCCTTGTCGTCAGACTATTGACCATTTTTAAACAAAATGCCAATATAAATGTATAACTTAAGTGCTTATTAATATACCTAACTATATTTTACGGAAATACTATTTTTATTATAATATTTGTTTTCAGTAACAATAAAAAGTAAATAACTAAACATTAAATAGTATACAAATTCCACTGCTTTATTGGAATCAAGTTGATGGAAATAAATAACAAAAAGACAAATTTACCTCTAGCGTGTGTGTTTTGACCTCTCTGTAATGACTTTCGCAGAATTCTTTTTGTTCTTTCTTTGCAACTATGTGTATCCATTGAGAAAAGCAATATTAAATAGTCGTTATCTTTTATATCGAAACCAAAATCTTCGATGGAATAAGCTAGCTCATAAATGAAAGGAAACACACTAAATAGGCTATGACGTTTTGCTATTGAAATCTTGTACAAACTCTTTTGACTCCTGGCTTGTATTCAGCCTTTGACGTTCTATAGAAACGTGAATATCGTTTTTTTTGTGAAACTAATGGGATCTAATGGGACACGGAGAAGAAATTGGTAATAGGAAATATTACATTTATTTTTGGATGAATTCTCATTTTGATCATGAACTTATAAAGCATAAGTCTGACAGCTTTAAAATAAACTAAATGACGTTAACCACACTTTAAGGAAAAGCTCGTGGGACGAAACAGTGAATGAGTCGGAATGTGTAGGTACCTCCCTGAAAAGAACTTTTTTAAAAAATTTACGTCGCCCCGCCCTAGGATTGTCTCCTGTGTCGTGGGTGCAGTTACAAACATAGAATATCACATGCACATACGCCCAGACCGGAACAATTTTCTGTGGGCCATACAAAATATGTCCCGTACGGGAATCGAACCCGCGACCTGTTGCGCAGTAGGCGATCACTCGACCTATGCGCTAACGGTGTCGTCGGAACTAAGGAATAACTTTTTCCAATAAACAGTTACATGTTTCAAATCCTCATATAAGTTAGTAAGCTTAATATATGTATTGTTTTAATCAACTATAATTGTCGATATTATTCAATTAAAGAAACACTTGATTTAAAAACTTTGCTACTTGAATCATTTACCGAAGGAGACGTAAAAACGTATAAGTTAGTTATAGGTTGAATCACTGTAGTTTTTGCGACAAATATAAGCTGTGAATGATTTGTTCTTCGCTGAATCCAAAAGTTCAATAAAAAGAAACGAATTAAATTTCAAGATTCAAGTGATATTAAATGTAATTACTGGAAAGGCAGACAAAGTGAGCAACAATTGAAGTAATGAAATAATTGAATTTGAAATAGCCAGTGGTGATTGTGAACGGACAACAATCGCCATGCTAATCAGCGCTGGCGGTTTTGGCTGCGAGATCTGTTTCGAATATTTGAATGTCCGATCATCCCGGCTTAAATCGATTTTACGCCAAAACGTACGCACGTCTGTCGATGTCGTCATATCTACGTCGATATCTTCCTCTTTTAAAGTGATTTTGTGGAATAAATCATTATATACTGTGTGATTATATCTGTTTCATTGTGTTTTCCAGCGTATCTTGTACGCAATAAAAACTAAAGAATTATTAAAACCCCTGCAACAGGTCCTAAAAATCAATCCACATCATCATAGCAGTTCAGAATAGATGTGCTAGTGATTTATTTATTTTTTACAACAGGTCAACTTACAATTTTTGTTGAAATATACGAACTTTGCAATAAACTAAATGCTAACCAACATGCAACAGACCCTTGTACATTCAATTTGGAAATGTATTCCGATGCCGCAAGAACTATCTTTAGTGAACGTTAAATTTAGGTAGTTTATGAAATGTATTACCACTGCAGTCCACTTTCTTAGTACAAAACTTCCGGCAGATTTTCCAGACTGCAAATTGTATACCTATTTAATTTATCAGTGCCTTAATACAATGGTGCTGCTATTGAACACTGAACCTTATTACAAAACTTATAAAAGAAGAACTATAACCACTAGGTATGCATTTTTATAGCATCAATTCTTTTAAAAAACGTGACGTTCGTCTCGGGACTATTAAACATTTATTTATATGTTCTTAAAATTGCATTATCATAATGACAAATTCTTCTTTCTTGACATAGTTACTTTATTTTTCTACATGCTGGCAAAGGTTGAATTGTTTTATTTACAACCTTACACCCAACACCAATATCGTTTAATTGTGTTTAATCTGAAAGGGCAGAATTTTATTTTGGGGGCTATCTATGTGAAAGTGCGGTCATATACACGTTTTTCACTTTCACTTACACACTGTTATTTTTTAAAATGTTTGCATGTTCGGTTACATATTTTGAATCGTAATAATAAACGTATAAATAATTAATTAAAAATATTTATAATTTTATACTCTTCTATAATACTTTGATGCGTAAATCATTTTGTTCTATGGATTATTTCGTTTAAACCCATCACTACTATGGTGGTATGGTTAAGTCCCACCCTACCCCCAGGGGTATGGCCAGGGGTACGGCGGGTCCGGAGTGTGAGTTTTGAGTAAGGCCCAGCACACACCGCTGGAAGCTTGGCGAAGCGCATTTCAAGACAACAATTTAATATAAACCGTAATGTCTTGGATAAACGGTCAATAATTGCATTACACGAATACGCGCGCGGGTATCGGAGCGCCCACAAGAGCATGCGTGCGAGTAATACAATTATTGACCGTGTGTCCAAAACGTTACGGCTTATATTAAATTGTTGCCTTGAGATACGCTTCGCCGCGCTTCAAGGGGTATGCGCTAGGCCTATGGGGAAGGTTGTTTGAGGTAAGGTAAACTTGCCACACCTGTTTATGAATGGCTACTTAACCTTCTGTTAGGGCTGCAGAGTTCAATGTTAATTGTATATGAATGAAATCAATAATATTTATTACAAAGCTCAAGAAGAGTGTTACAAAGTTCTCTTGTATAAATTTTGTTTATTAAAAAAATCCTTCGTTGTCTGTAAAAAGTAAATGATTTATTATTTGACTTGCTTTCCGTTTGCGGCTTCGTTCGCGTTATTATTGTTTTCCCGTGGGAGTTTTATATTTTCTCGTAGGAAAAATAATTTTGTAGCCTATTATTATATAGAAAACTGTTATTTATATTAAGGAGCTCGGATAATAAATTTCATAGAATTTGGAGCAGATTTTAAATATTTTCCATAGAAACTTTCAACCCCTATCTTGCACCCTAAGGGGGTGAATTCCAATAAACGATGAACGCGCACAGTATTCAATGAAATGTTTTTAAGAGTATGAATCTCAAGTTTTATCAAAATCGTAGCTAATTTAAAGATTTATCCATACAAACTTGCAACCCCGATTTCCTCCCTTTAGGGTTAAATTTTTTTGAAATCCCTTCTCTGTATGCGTTCGCATTTTGGATTAAAACAAATGTCTAAATTTCACATTTCTACCGTAAGCGGTTACGGCTGTGTGCGCGTTTATATGTCAGTGGCAATTTCTCCTTTTATATACCGGGTGTAAATGATGGTGTCCCGTTTTCTTTAACACTGAGTTCAGACCATGATTCTTAATTGAAAATTACTCAAATTTTCTCCTGGAAAATTCATAAATTTTACGAATTTTTCATTATTTTTCAAATTTTTCTGGTGTAATATAACTAAGTTAACATTAAAAAGTCATATTCCGTAAAAAATACAATAATTTCAAATTACAAATACAATAATTACACAAAAAATAAACTTCGCAATGTAAATCGTACTGTGCGCGGAATCAGATGTTTGGGTCATCGAACGTCAGCGCACTGGTGTGAACGGAACAAAAATGATGGCGGCGCGCCATACATTATACATAGACGCGCCAAAAATGAAAACTCCTATTTTTTCGCTTTAAAAACATTTCCGGGAAAAGTTAACATCGGTAAACAAATAATAATATTGGTCTGAACTCACTGTTAAAAGAAATGGGACACCGTCACTTACACCCGGTACTTATACACGGTTATTTTTTTATTACCCTGGAGAATTTGAGGGACGCTTCACGACATGGTATTAGAATGATTTAAATATGAATAAAAAAAATAACTCGCTTACTTATATTAATTATTATTAATTTTATATTAATTTTCTAAAAAATCCAAAAAATACTGCATTAGTCGAGAGCAGTATTTTTAGAGATTTTTTAATACTTTTTTTTCTTTTTTTAAATATAATAATAGATGTGTCCTGAAGCGTCCCTGAAATTTTCCAGGGTGATAAAAAAATAACCGTGTATAGATTAGAACTACAAAATATGTATTTAAAATATTCGAGTAACCTGAGGCATATAATAATTACCACACACACCCTTATTGTAAACAAAATAACATAGAAATTACACTGAACTTAGCAATACCAACCTTACTTCTTTTTCACGTAATATTGCGAGAAATGCGACAACTTTTCTCGAAAACTTTATACATTAACACAAATCCTGTGGCAACGTTGTAAAAATAGCTGCTTATCGATTAACCCTTAGTAAGTAGTTTTACATAAAATATATTTATGTACATTTAAACACTTTAGTTCCCGTACATTGTTTAGAAATGTGAAAAGTTGCAAAAATCCCCAGAGTTGACTAAATTTATATGAATTTAAATAAATAAAAATTATCAACTCAGTTCATTGATTCAAATCAATAAAAATTACTAGCACATGCTTACATTCTAAAAAGAAACCTGTATAAAGCCCGCAGGTAAAATGTTCGCAAATTCGCATAAGGCTTAACATTATGTGTATATTTAAATATAATATTTCCTGTAGAATATATTGAATATTATTGATGAATGATTGAAAATAAATAATACCTGACATAGAATTGTAATGAATCGTAGACATGTATAACTTTAATTGATAAAAATTGTACATAAAATAAAAGATTGACATTTGCATGCTATAAACTAATAGCTAAATAGGCAGTAAGCTCGCTAACTTTAATTAACACCCACAAAATTGTGAAATGTGACCCTATTTACAGTAAATAAAGAATTTGAATTTGAATTTGAAATCTGTATTCAGTTAGTATGCTTAACTACTGAACGTACTACTGCACCGTTTGGATGATTGGCAATCTTTTTATAAGCCGCGACTTAAGCCTCAAATCACCCTTTCATCCGGCTTACACTCTGCGTGGCGAGCAGTGTAAAATGGCATATTTCTCTCCCGCCGTATCCACCTCTGACTAATTATCATTGCCTTTGACACGAGCCCGTAAAGCTGTTTTTTCTCCGCTAGTTAGCCCGCCTTTGACCCTTGACTTCCCTCGCTGCACTTGCGGGCTTTGAGCACACTCGCTGTCAGATTGTTAGCGGCATTGGCAACGAAGTGGGAAACCGGCTTATTCACCCCATAAGCTGCGTGCAATTTGACGGAGTTAGCGCACTCGTGAATAGATTTTGAAACGTAATTCATTATTTCTGTGAGGCTATGGGATGGGACGAAGGAATAATATTCTCATACGGACATAATTATTGTTAGCATAGGACATAATTATACGCTACAAGATTGAGGTGAAAAAAGGGACTTTCTTAAATTCTAATTCAAAAAATTATTTTATTCAACATAAACCTTTACTGGCACTCAAGAAGAACAGGCAGGAAACTCGGAATGTCTAATTTTTCATCTACTCTTTTAAATTGCCAACATAACAATAACATTCTACATACACATTATATCAGATTATTAGTACATCCTAGCAAGCGCGGATCCAGCCCTCAAGAAAGGTTGTGGTCACAGATCCAAGAATCGGCCAAGTGCGAGTCGGAGTATGTCGCTCATGATCGTATAGTACCATTCCTACAAAGATGTTTCCAAAACATATGATACTCTCACCAAGATTCATATTCCATATATTATTTGGGATTTTATTGCAAAAAATATACAAATGCCCCTAAAAAGTATTTTATTTTTGAGCCTAGTATTCCGAAACGTTAACATATTATTTTCCTTAGTGTTTGCTGAATGAATATCACTGTTTTTACTGGTTTTTACAAGACAATTTTGCATTTTTATGAATCATGTAAAGCTTTCGTAAATAAATTGTGACACAACTGCTAAAATACTTTTTTTGCCATTTTCCCTTATAAATTGCTCGAATATCCATCTTCTACAGCAGAAAAGAAGTCTGTGTGTAGGCCAGCATTTTTCTACAGGAAAATTACCGGAGAAGGACTCTGTCCCAGAGTCGTGTGCATGGGTACCTCCGTCTTACCTATTTCTGCGCAAAGTAGCAGTGCTTGCATTGCTGTGTTCCGGTTTGAAGGATAAGATATGGCACTGAAATTACTGGGTACCGTGACTTTACATCTTAAGTTACAAGTTGGCAACGTACGCTGTGGTTCTTGTGGGGGTTGCAGTTTTGCTGCGAATCTCACAGGAGCCACATGTATAGGTGACTGTTACCACTTACCATCAGGTGGGCAGTTTGCTTGTTTGCCGACTTAATTGCAATAAAAAATGGCATTCGACATCACACTGTGAAATAAACAAAACACAAAACTCGCTGTATCAACATAAGTCAACTGACGAATTTTTCATACAGAAGGCTGTAGATCTAGGTAACCTTTTTTTCGACAATAAAATTAATCAATTATGTGGACACTACTGAAACTTGTAAAATCAAGAAATACTACGTTGTCCAGATCCACATTTTTATGTTTTTTATTTCCTTAACAGTGGTGTAAACCTATTTCACATTGGGATATAAGACTAATTTTATTTTCTATTCATTAGGGGACCAGTTATTCGCATTAAAACCAGTGAACTACTAACTGTGACTGCTTAATTATAATATAGTTTGATTGCCAATTAAAAAAAATATATTATAACTTAATCTTATAATTATACGCTAGATTCTACACTACTTAAACTTTTTAAATTTGGTCGCATAAATTCATTGCTTTTGTAGAAAGCTTGGAATCTGAAAATTCTCAATATTTTTAGTGGCAAAAAATCTTCAACTAACCACTCCAAAGGCTTATCAATTACGGAACAGAAAAAATATGGATTGTATTTGTGACCTTGTCGTGCGTGTCAGAAGTATGAAGAGCAGCGAATAGCTGAATATGTACTATCTCCCCCGAATTAAAGAGTCCTGCCCACTCCCACTTCAGGTTCACAACCTTTGAGATGTATAGGTGACTTTAGTTTGTCTATGGATCTCATCATATTTCCCGATTCGATCACGTAGAGAACCCAGAGCAGTGCATAGCCCTCTCCATTGCACTTTGAGTGACCTTGAGCCTTGTTATGAGGTCCCTTGTAAGCGGCCGCGCCTCAGTTCCGTACGTCATCAATGGTAACATGCACGAATTGAACACTTTCGTCTTGAGACACTGCAGTGGTAGATGGGTCAGGAATATGCTGCGTGGCCTTCCGAACGCTGCCCAATTGAATTGGATTCGCCCATTGACCTCCTTCCCCAAGTTAAAAAGGGTAACCCATAACATTATAGTAAGGCACTTACTATTTTTCTGTTCCGTGGTATCAATGTTGAAACAGCATAAAGAGTAGTTGCATTCACGAAGTGGAGACGCCTCCTAGTTTCCTATGAAAAGAAATCTTTTGAGTAGGGTGCTCGTTACTCGAGTCCGACGTCCGGACGGAAGGGCGTCCTATTGTTCCGGGAATATTGAAAGGTGATGGCTCAGAGCTCTGGATAATGGGATGACCGTTATTATTATTCAACGCGGCGCGGTAAAACGTTGCCTCGGCTGAAGAAACGTCCTGCTCTGTCCAAAATCATACCAGTAAGTGGGGTCGAAACAAGCTCGCGATCATATTGTAACGGATATTGTTACCGAAGTTTGCTAGAATTAAAACTCGTTGAGGTAGCCGTGGTGGTAACCGCTCATACGGAACAGAGCAATAGATACTGTATATCATAAATCAGAAACTGATTAATAAAAACGTAAAATACACAAAGTATATCAAAAAGTCTAAATTTTAAAAACTGCCAAAAACATCATATAAAGACATAAAATGAATACACGTAGGTAATTATAGATTATAAAACAAGCGGAAAAAGGGAATTTAATTCAAGGGACTAAGTTGGATCTCGAGAGCAGCGAAGGAATCTCCTGACCGGAATACGAGAACCGAGATTATTTTTTTACGAGTTATGTACTCTACTTTTTACCATTATGCAAGAAAAATAAATATTAGTTTTGGTTAATTCATTCAAATAGTTAAGAAAAAAGACTTTCAGAAGGAGTTGGAAGTTATGGAAAAAAGACTAGGAAATTCGTGGTTTGACAACAAATAACACGGTCGCCAAATCATCGACTGCTACTCGACATCAGAACTGTCAGTTATGAACCGCTGAGATCGAATCTGATCGAATAATATCTTGTAACCATTTTGTAACGGGGTTACCATGCCATAATGGCATTATCGGCTGGCAGATCCAAAGGCCCGTACGGCAGCAGACTCTTTGTCAATACTAGATGAACGGTCCAAAATTATAACAATGTCGTGTAAATTGTTTTTGCAAATAAATAAAATCCAAAGATTATTAGTGGTGTATGGTTAAATAAATTGGGCACTTATAATTTAGCTTCAACACCTTTTACACAACTAAGTTGGCTCACATACAAGCGGACTGTCCAAGTCTCCACCTAATGGTTAGTGGCTCCAATCACCAAACATATTTACTCAAACATTTATTGCAATCATGTGGTATTATGGGTGTACAAATAAAGTTTGCAGAACCATGACATGACCCTGAGAAGGGCACTGCAACACAATAAGTATTATGAATAATGTCACTACTATAAATTTACAATGTATGTACTTGATTAGATTATGTATTATTAAATTATACTATCATTATTGCATATACATTTGTAAATAATACTATTAGTATTTGAATTAATTTAATAGCATTATTTATTATTATTATTATACATTAAAATTAAGATTCAATTAAACAAAGGAAATTAAACTAACAAAAATAAATAAAAAATAAAATGTCATTAATTGGTTCACCAATTCATTTGGTTCCTGCAAGATTGTCAAACGTGCGGGTGCAAGTACTACAGGGACCACAATACGTTGCCAACTTGTGACAATTGATGTAAAGTTGTAACTTCGCATTCATCAACAGCTCATATACGTCCCCACCGAGGGGCTCGAGCCTACCCTAAGCTAAGGCGATTAGGCCTTAGTCAACCACGCTGGCCAAGTGCGGGTTGGTCGACTTCACACACAATCTTTAAGAAATTCTTTCTTCACAGGTGTGTGCAGGTTTCCTCACGATGTTTTCCTTCACCGTAAAAGCGTCGAATAAACTCAGTCGAATTACTTATACTCGGATTAGCCAATAATTAACTTCGCATTACGCTGTCTTAAATGTTCCGAGGTCTTATACTCACTAATTGAAATTTGACTAGTTATAAATATTAATCTGTCTATCTTTCAATTCATTTTAAACACATACAATTACAATCTGCGCTTACTGCAATACAAAATAATGCATGTATCGAGTTCAATTTTTGGGAAATATTAAACACCATTACATAGTCGGCACTGATTTCCCTAAAAAAGTGCTCGCGAGACCCAACTTGTATTTAGAATACACTGGCGGTACGGGCTCTCAGCACCGCCGTTAGTGTTAGCTGACTGGCCTTGGATGAAATATTGACAACCAAAGCCCAATACAAATTTCTGTTGATTCCAGTAGCAATCAGAATAAAGAGTCTAAGACTCAGTTGAAATTGGTTAGGTAGCGATACCCGCGCAATTGATTTTATTCTAAAATGTCTCTCTGTATTAGGAGAAAAATGCTAACATATACCTATTTATTGTCAGAAATTTGCGAGGACCCAGAGTTCCCGAGGCCCTACATGATGAAGAGACCGGACCCGCACGAGAGCTTCTATGCTGCCACGGACATCATACACCACGTGAGTAAATCCCCCACAGCGTTTCACATCTACGCGAGGAATATGTGTTCAAAAATGTAATCAATGAAATTGCTACCTACTGAGAATTTTCCTATTCCTTCAATGGGGTTTTGCGAATGAAAACTTGTAGAGCCATCTCCATTTTAGATTTATAATTTTCGTTTGTTATGCTCTACGTCATTAGTTACAAGCTTTGAAAATGTAGGGCAGGATAGGGGAAGCTTCTAATCTGAGCATTTGTACATAATAACAATGATATTAAGTTGATTACATTAAAAAAAATACATCTGTAGGTTTCAAAGTCTCTACTTTTGTTTAAGGTTTATTAAAAACTAGCTGACCCGGCGTACTTTGTATCACCATATTTTTCAACAAATTACTGAAATGTTTGTTTAAATTATTGAAAATTTTATATTACACAAACCTTGTCCTAACAATAACGAATACATAAAACCAAGAATCATCCAATTTGGTGCAGTCGTTCAAAAGTCATGGGCGTACATACATTTCGAAGATCCATTTTTATTTATATAGATAAGTGGATAAAATAATCACTTGAAAACCGTCACTCACAATACCTTAAAAATTAGACTTTGTTACCAGTCACCCAGTAGGGTTGACTAAAAGAGATCTATTTCAGAGGTAATCCCATATTTCTACAGGTTCTATCTGTATTTTTTAAATTCTTGTTCGTCTCAATCTTTTTTTGTAACTAAAGATCGAGTCAATTCCGCCTCTTGAAATATCTTAGCTCTAATTAGTCATAACCTGCGGCACAAATACCCATCAGCTAAACTGATTAGCCAATAATTAATTAATGCCGTACGAAGCAATCTGTTATCTAACACCTTTGGAGAATCTAACACCTTTGGAAACATGATTCCTGACTGATTTCTATTGAAGCTTGAAGCTTCTACTTGAAGTGAGATCATGATTTAGTGTGTTTACAATAGGGATAAAAACTATTTTTTCATTACTCATACTCGGAAAGTAGGTCTGGAGTAGCCTGAGGAGCGGGTTGAAAGTAATACTTTTCAACCCTAGGGAGAATTAGGATGATGACTGAATTCTAATTTTCACATCTCGACATAAAATATTAAAATAGCGTAGAAAAAGAAGCAATCATGTGTAATTAGAATTAAAATCGGCATAGAAATACATAAGATACAAGCATTTTAAGCTGTCAATTTTGAAGCGATTAGACAGAGAGATCCGACATCAACCGTGACGTCATCGTTGAGTACGGCCATATAAACTCCATGTAAAATTCCGTTTTGCTAGAAAGAGATGGAGAAAAATCTTTAATACCTTATATCTTGGTTGTTTTTATAGTTATTCGAAAACCGATTTTTTCTTTCTGTTTATTATATAAATGAGCTTCTATTAAAGCAAAAAAAAATTTTTGTCATCTAGCCAATTGCTCTCAACTGACCTGTCAAATTACAAAGAAACTAGTCCTATTTTGACATTTCTATTGAACCATGTACCAACCAACGAATCCACTAAATAACAGCGCGATGCAAAATTGAAATAACATAAAGTTAAGTCATAATTAAATTATATATTTTTAAATGACTTTACGAGTATTATAATTTACTTTCAACTATTTCTTTAAAATAGATTTGGGCTAAATATTTACCATTTTTTTCAATGATGTAAATGAAAAATAATGGCCGTATAGCTGGCCGGCCAAAGAAGAAAATAAAAACAAAAGAGGCAAGAAAGCGGCAATCCGATCTTCATTTGTTTTTTCGAGTTGTAGAGTTTCGTTTATACCCCCGTATAGCAGATATTTGTATTAACATATTGAGTTCAACTGATTGAGATATGGATTTAACGCCTGATTAATTTCATAAAAGCAGAAGTTAGAGCAGAAGTTGTTGATTTATCTGTAATATTATAAAAATTTGTTCTTTGTTCGACTTGGTACCAACGTCACCTTTTTATCACCGTACCACTCGGCACAGCAGTACAGTTCATCCTTACTACCTGGAAGCAATATCGTCTAGCACGGTTCGCTTTCAGCGCTCTTTTTTACCACGTACGGTCCGGCTCTGGAATGAACTTCCTGCTGCTGTGTTTCCCGAGCACTATAACATGTCTATTTTCAAGCGAGGTTTAAGAAGAATATTGTATTCAAAGTAGGCAGCGGCTTCGCTATGTCCCTGATATTGGCAAAGTCCATGGGCGACGGTTACCACTTACCATCAGGTGGGCCGTTTGCTCGTCTGCCTTCTAAAGCAATAAAAAAAATCTCGTGTAACAGTGTTTGTTATCGAACTCCTCCTCCAACGGTTTGACCGATTTAAGTGATATTTTTTGTTTTATTATTGTTATATACTCGTATTTGAGACCCGAATCCTTATGGTTTTCGTTCGCTGTTTAATTTTGTTTTTCATGATTGAAATGTGACTATAAATATATACTTTTTTATATAATACCAAACACTAATAACAACGTTCGTTGCCTGTGGTGATTTAGCAGACTGACTAGGCCTTTTTCTATTTCTTGTTTCTTACGTGTACCTCTAACAAAATTATTGAAAAGACGAGTTAAGCGAAATTCAACCTAGAGATTAAGGTTCCCGTTGGCGCAAAAAAAGGTTTTCACTGCACACCACAACACACATTCGTCACAATTACTTAGCAGGCGTTGCCGGAATTGCTTCCGCAAGCATTAATAGGAAATCACTGCCTCTTCGGATCAGAGGGACTATTCTCTAGGTCTGTGCCCAAAATTCGAAATACGTAATTCGATGTACGATGCTCGCTATGAGAGCGTGCTCTGTAGATGCTACACAAAAGTAGAAACTTTAATTTCTACTGCTGGATACTATTTCCAGTGAATTAAAATATTAGGTATATATTGTACCTCATATTATGATATCAGTTGGTCAATATGAATTTCATTGTAAAACCACAAACACGCGCACAAAACGTTGTGTGTTGAGCTGATTAACTGACATCCGACATAGAGAGTCGGTGCCCATCACACAGCATTGTACGACAGTCTGGTTTCGTAACTGCAATTCCGGATAAAGAATAAATCTCGACATCGGACAAAAACACGGAACAAAGAGAACACAATTATCCAGGCGCGTGGTGGCTCATTATAAATTAACTATCAATTGGCTATACGTGGTGACGCGAGCCCCCTTGGGAAATCAGGGACTACGCCACCGCGAGAATCCATTAGGTGTGCGCCTTACCCGCTTTGCACCGTAACGCACTTTACGTATCTTTATTGTGATACGGATTGGCATAAAGGCGAGTTTACACCAAAAATGCTGCCTGTTTGAGAAAAAATATTTAAAGAGGAAACACTAAGGTCGCAAGAAGTGAGAAATAGGTATTTGTAAAATGTAAAAAAAAAAATGTTTCGTTATCCCCTGTTATCTCCGCTAAAACCAGACTGATTTAATTACCTTTTGCGTTAAAAATTAAAGAAAGGCTTTGGCTGTGTTTCTACGTTTTACTTTTTTCATATAATCTCGTCAAGTTTGTTTACTGGATGCTTGAATGTAGCAGAAAATCAGGCCAATTTTTCAGGTGTTTAATCTCATTTAATAATTAACTTAATATTAAAAGGAAAACATAGGAACATGCTAATAGTGCATGCTCTTGCCATTATCCAGGAAGGAAACAGGGGACTACGTTTGAATGGAAAACGACCCGTACGATTTTTTTCTTAACCATTATAATTATGCTATGTGCATAAATACCTCCCATTCATATTTAAAATGTATTCAAGTTCATCATCACTTTAACCTCCCACAGTTGGACACAGGTCCTTCCTGAAATGGGAAGGAGAGTTAAATGCGGTAAGGACACAACATGTCTTACAACATCCACGGGAGGAATATTTATATACCAACTAGCGACCTGCCCAGGCTTCGCACGGGTACTAGAGCATATAGGTATGCCTACATTTTTTCAGTTCATTGCGTTGAGTAAAAATTAGTTTTAAATTACCACACTTATACTTGGTGTACTTGGTGTTCCGAGTTTCTTGTCTGTTTTCTTTGAAAAGGCTTTCCCAATTACTAGATAGATGTAGAGTCATTTTTTTCTACTACTTATTTACATCCTAATTATCTTAAGGATGTGTGCACACACAAGGCCTTCCTTCTAAATACAATTTTGTTTTGTTTTTAACGTCAATAAGTGGCTGTAATGTTGAAGGTTTTTTAAATTTTGACATCTTACATTATTAATGTATTTCAGTTCCCATTCTACAAACCAAAGTTTTTAGAAAGAGATTGTTGTACAAAGTTTTTTCTTTAGGATTTTAGAAGAATTACAATACTCTAGCACATTGTTTTAAAGTATCTTTGAAAGTTTGGTCTGTGTAAACAATTTTTATTACGCACTTTTATGAAATGGGCATCAAATAAGAGACTTTGCTGAAAAGAATGTAAATAAAAACACATAAGTATTTTATCAAAATACTTGTTAAATCAAGGTAATAAATTATTCGTAATATCTCTTTCTAACATAGTTTTTGTAGGAAATAACTGACATGTATCAGTAAAAAGTTTACGAATTTAAAATTTTCAGCTTATTTTTCAATTTAATTCACTGGAAGTCTGTAGTTAATTGTTCGATAATAATGGAGCAAGGCTTGACCTGTTTGGTAACTGGACCTGACCGAGACCGAGGAGTTGAGTTCCTCTAAAACTTTCTCTACCACTTGATTGTAAGTCATTGATTAACTCCGTTCGAAATGTTTTCTGCAAGTTCGTGTGTTCAATTTATTGATGAATTAATATTTCACTGGCTAATGTTCAGTTAAACTTTAATAATAACTAGCTACAAAGTACTTATATTTTCAAGACTATGTACAATTTGATGATCTATTATAGTAGAATATACTAAGTCATGACAATCTGTTCCGTACATTGACATATTATATGTAACCGTGAATCTTTTCGTTTATTTGTTTTTGGTTCGCATTAAATATGAATTGGCATTGGAAAAAACAATAGAATATTTGAGTTCAAAATTACTTTTGAATTCATTGTTAAAAAATATTAACTGAAATTTTGTTTATACAATTCAATAGGATTTTTGCGTTTCTTTTGCAATAAAACTGCATGTAGGTAAATATTAAAATTATTATCATGTTGTCTCATGAGTATAACCACATCGGGTTGAAAATGTTCATACCGTTTAGGTTCATATGGACAACTGTGTCAAAACGTCAACAGTGTTAAAAGGACAACTGTGTCAAAACGTCAACAGTGTTAAAAGGACAACTGTGTCAAAACGTCAACAGTGTTAAAAGGACAACTGTGTCAAAACGTCAACAGTGTTAAAAGGACAACTGTGTCAAAACGTCAACAGTGTCAAGAGGACAACTGTTCCAAAACGTCTATTCCCGTAATTACATTGCCTTCGTGTTTCACAGAAAATAGAATATAAAACACACTGACGTAACATCAGTCATAAACCATAATGTCAATCAATATTGAATTAAAGTCGAGCAATCAATTTGATGTGAATAGTAGATCTCGATCGTCTCATGTCTGGCCTCGTGTTTCACGGAGAATAGAATATGAAACTTGACAAATTTTAATCCATTCAATGTAATCAAGTATTCACTAAAATCGAAGAAGAAGAAGCAATTTTGGTTATTAGGCATTGGTAATAAATGTCTTATATCTTTACCTTTGTGACTTACTACCCCTGAGTTCCTGACTCACTCCTCTCTCTCTGGAGAGGTCAGCATTCAGAGAGAGTAGTTGAATCAAATTATTAGAATTGATTTTGAAGTTTTGAAGTGTATGCTTGTGGTATGCTTAATGGTGTCCAATCATTTGACAAAAAACAAGTAACAAATTTTCATTTGAAAAATAACGTTTGACAAAATAAAACTCGATAAATTTATCATTTTACGAACTATTGTTTAATAAACTGCTCATAAGACAAAAAATTCATTATGCCAAAACATTATTTCACAAATTGATTATTTTTGAAACATTTTAGTTGGCAATACAACGTAAAGCATTTAATAACATTTGACAAAAACGAAATAGGTGTTTAGGTTAGGGTAGAACTGTGACCACAACGCACGAGCCGAGCGAGCGAAGCGAGCGTGCCGCGGTAGCGGCCGGCGAGTGGCAGTTTCGCTTAGTTAAGAGAGTGTGTATTTTTTAAAATGACTAAGTATTTTATTTACTTACTTTTGTAAAATTTTGTAAAATCACCAATTTGGAAAACGAATTATTCAGTCAAATGAACATTATTAAAATAATATTTAACAGTTGAAATATTTCCTAAGTAAAACATTTGCGAAACCTGTATTATGTCAAATGATTATTTTTAAAGTAATATGTTTGCGAAATGAAAGTTTGTCAAATGATTAGTTTTTCAAACGTTGTTTGTAAAATGATCTTTTGTCATACGTTTTTTGTTAAACAGTAAACCATGCCTCATAAGTACGTTATGAAAATATTTCCTTTCATTTCATTACATACTAGCTGTTGTCCGCGACTTCCTCTGCGTGGATAGGTTTAGGTTTATTTATTTCATTTTTACAAATATTTAATTTTAATTTCACAACATTTACAGAAATTATGTAAAAATGATTGTCAATTGTCAAATATTAATCATAAAAATTTAAAAGAATATGTACAGTCAACAGCACATCAGGCTACCACAAAATTACACATTTTTTCAATCAACTTTAAACAAACTTTATAACAGATAAAGGTTCAAAGTCAATTAGAGAAATCTGACAGTTTTGTATAGCCTGACGTGCTGTTGACTGTACTTAACGATATTTTTTATACTTACATAATATATAATGTTAATTAATAACATAAAAGAAATACGTTTCAACAAAGGATTTCAGTACATGTCAAATATTATAAAAATGTCAAAAACAATAGTATAAAATGAAATGTCAAAAAATATTAATAAATAAAAAAATATATAAATAAAAATGTTAAATTGATATTATAGTTGTATTACACTGTGTAATAAATTCAAATATAAAAATGTCATATAGATTATTAATTAAAAGTGTCAATTAAACGTCAATGAAAAGAAGTCCTTCGCTGATTATAATTCTTTATCCAACAAAAGGTCTCTCAGACGGTGGGTAAATGTTCTGTCATTCTTTTCATTGCGCAAATCCGCCGGCAAATGCAGGGCTCGTATTTTGAACCAATGACGCGGGGTTTTTTTTTGGCTAGGTAAGAATTCCTAGGAACGCTCGACAATCTTCCTGCATCTACCTGATAAAAAGTGGCCTTTATCTTTTCCAAGGTCTTAAGCTATCTCTGTACCAAATATCATTAAAATTAGTTCAGTGGTTTTGGCGTGAAAGCGCAACAGACAAACTCACTTACGTATTTATAATATTAGGATTAGGCAATACCTGCTTGCGTACCACTGTAAACTATCCCCCGCTTGCAAATTGCTTACATACTAACCTCGCCTGTAATTAAAACGGAGTGTCCATACAATGTCGCTGTGTAGCCGAGCCATTAGATATTTAACGGTGTATGACTTATCGACCGCGTAGGTGCTTGGAGAGCTTGTACGCCCTTGCTTTTGGAGGTGTAACAGGCGAACCGAAAATAAATTTTTATAGCAATATGGTTTGAAGACTGTTACTGTAATAATAAATGACCAAACCAATGTTTTCATATCATTAAGCTATCAATATATCAAGTCTTATTAGTCTTATATAGCAACGAATATAATTTGCAAAAAGCTCATTAAGTTGAAGTCGGGTCCTAATAGGGGTTGCAGAATTGCACATTTATTTATTTAATAATGAATTATTTTTAATATAAAAGGAATATATACAATAATATCCTAATATACAAATACTAATAATTAAATTAACAGAATATATATTTTTTTTTTATTTAATTATTAATATTTATGTCAAATAACTAATAACTACGAATCGAATAACCCGCCCCGAATCGAACCCGGCGCAAAGGTGCCCATGATGCTAGCAGCATTACCACGCTGAATAGCGATGGCCATCCGTTGTACCAGGAACGAGCCGGAACGGGAGTCTCCGCCGTGCTCCCTAATTCGGCGACCAATTTCTGTCATCAAGGTTTTGGCCTCGGCTCCCCAGCTACCCAGAGTTTCGACTGCAATGGGCACAAAGTGATAAAGCGGCTCCATTGTCGCGTATTTTGCTCGCTTTTTGTTAGCGGCATCCTCAGCCGCCGCTGCCGGTAAGTGGACGGTGCGACCCAAGTGCGAAGCCGCGACAGTGCTCACGCACGTAGCGTCCCATACCAGGCACCTGCCGTGCTTCCATGGAACCAAGGTCAAACCATCCGGTCGTTTGCCATCTGACCGGCTTAGACCTGGTGGTTCCAGTACGCACGGGATATTGGCCGATATGAGTGCCCTGCGGACTATGTCGTTGAGAGCATGGTGTCGTTGAAATCTACCTGAGCAACGACGACAGCTCAGAGCGTGATGCCCATCAGCCTCCACCATTGAACCGCAGGTGCATCTATGAGGTTCACACACCTTACAGCCCAGACGGAGAGCTACAGCCACACGCAGAGAGTCGTCATCCATCAACGTACCCAGGTTAGGTGAGGGAAGGGCGTACAACCATGCTCCTGATTCTGACCGCGACACAGCCTTAAGTCTCGCTAAATCGGCACCAGTGGCACCGTCCATTATGGTCTTAAGCGTCCTCTCAACACCGACGTCATCCCATGCCCGCTGATTATGTGGGGTTACGGGACACGGTACGCCAACGCTGAGGGCCAGCCAAGCCGATACCGCCTCGGTCATATAGGGTATCCTCACCCTGTCGCCGTCGGGAGGGAGAATGTAAGCGACAAGACCCGCCACCCCATGAGCCGACGCCAAAAAGGCCGGCAAGCCAACGTCGCACACCCGCCGTAGCCCGAGACCCCCATGCCTTATGGGGAGAGCCGCTTGACTCCACTGCAGCGCGTTAAAGGAAACGTTAAGTATGGATTCAGCAGTCTCTTTTAAGGTACTATCGAATGCAGAGACCGCTTCTGGGCAAAGCCAGGTTGGAGTAGTTCGCAACAAATAAGTGACCTTGGGAACCGCAAAGCACATGCGCAACAACAGCATCGCCACATGTGCAGAAAGATCTTTGAGTCGTTCCTGAGCAGTTACGAGAATTTGTTTGCGAGAAATTATGGCTTCAGGAACTGCCTCGAGGAAAATGGGAGAGCCCAACAGGTTGAAGTTGCTGGGTATAAGTTCAATAAGGCCAGGGCAGATAGTGCTAAAGAGACCAAAATGTGTACGAGCTTCCTCGCTGCAGGGAAAAAATTCACACTTCACTGGATTCACCTCCAAACCCAACCCCCTGAGACGTGGGACCAAAATGCGAAGATCCTGTTCAACTACTTCAGGTTTCCCACCAATGGTACCATCGTCCAAGTACCATAGGTTCAGAGGCGAATTCAGTTCTGAAATGACCTTGTTAAATTAACTAATATATATTATATCAATAATAAATAAGTGAA
Source organism: Schoenobius gigantellus (assembly GCA_963935595.1). Taxonomy (NCBI): domain Eukaryota; kingdom Metazoa; phylum Arthropoda; class Insecta; order Lepidoptera; family Crambidae; genus Schoenobius; species Schoenobius gigantellus. Next base: position 47,126,614 of record OZ012540.1, read on the forward strand.
TAATAGTCACTGCAATGCCTATGAGATCAACCAGGCGACTGTTCGATCTGGAGATAAATAAATTTACGAGCTTTGTTTTTGAAACTTAGCCTGGAAGTAGAACTTTAAATTTTAAGTGGGTGTGCGTTCCAAAGAAGTACATCTTACAGGGAACAAATAAACTATTTATATGAGGTGAGTAGCCTGCTTGTTTGTTAAATTATTTGTATTAAAAAATGTTGTAGTGAACAGCAAGTTGAGATGAAATTAGCTAAGCGAATACATTCATTACGAAAATGTTATCATTGCGAGAAGCACCCCCGCTGTCATTAATGGCATGATTATAGACCATCATTGCCGCGGCCCGAAAGTGCAGCATTGCCGGGATCGTGAGTATGCGGGCTGAGGCAGAGCCGAGGCACGCATCATATTGTCCCGCAATGCTCAGTTGTGGCCGAAGCTTGTATAGTACTTTTCTGAAACATGCGGGTAAATTAAAACAATAATATAATACGATAATGTTTTACTAAACTCAAACTCAAAAAAAATATGGAATATTTACCCAAGTACTAAGTAATTGGTTATAGAGCCCTGGAAAGGAGAGTATTCACCTCTGAAATAAAGTAGGTCTTCGTCTTAGGCGACTTGAACCCCTCGCTTCACTTAGGACTCTCCATAACTCCCTCTTCGCTCAGGAGTGAACTCTAGAGTCCCTCGTTACGCTCGGGGTTCAACATGGCGCCCGTGACGTTAGACACTGCTTTAATCCCTCGGTGCCTAATGTACTATTATTATCGAGCCAATAACAACTTTATTCTTCTTACGGAATTTACATGTCGCAATTATTATTATTACACCTTTCGAAACCTTCGTCAATATTGCAGCATACAAGAAGCAGATAATCATAAAGACAATATTATGGTTGTAGTCCTCTTATGTAAACGGAAAACAAAACTATACCAAAGAACATATGTAGTAGTATGGTATATATTACTGGTTATACTATCCTATGTTTTGCGGTAGTCGCGTGATAAAAATAATTGTTTAGAACTTGTACTTCGTCTTCTTTATAATTGCGGTGCTGAGAAATAACTAGTTTAAATAATAAACCAAAAATATAGATATTGAGATGATATAGGGACGTTACTCTAATTACATGAAGCAAATTACATTATGCAATAAATGTTTTTGACTTTTAACAAAACTACCAAACTACCAGAAGTGACTGATTCAATAGTCATCTGTGTATTTTTATGACATGAAACTGAATTTTAGCTTTAAGGTAGTAAACCAGATTTTAGGCAGTCTGTACCATTATCTAGCCTATTTCTGCTGCAAAGCAGCGGTGCTTGCATTGCCGTGTTCCGCTTTGAAGGGAAGACAGACAGTAAAGTTACTGGGCACTTTGACTTGACATCTTATGTCACAAGTTAGCAACTAACATTAGGTCTTTGTAGTGGTTGTATATTTGCAAACCTTATAGGAACTACATGTACTGTGACTGTAGCGACTCACCATCAGGAAGCAGGCCGCTTGTTTGCCAACTATGTTGAATAAAGAATAGTATATTGTGATACGAGCGCGCTATGTCGGTTATTGCGTACGAGGCAATATTGTGCGCGAGCCGCAGGCGAGCGCGACAAGAAGGCAGATACACGCGCGCATTGGTCATTACGTATATACGTAATGACCAATGCGCGCGTGTATCTACATTTTTCAACACACTTGTGAGGAAAATAAAAGATCTCGTGATATTAATATTTTTCTGAAAATGGCTTTTTATCAATCTTCCACTGCATGAAAGTATCGTATGCCGCCAAGTATTTACCCTTTGACTTTGGCGGCAACATACTATTACTCGCGCTTTGCGTCTCCATAATTATTTCCGGCGGATTAAATAATATGGATTCTCCTTCACTTGGACTCGACATATTTGTAGATAATCAATTATCAATTACAACAAAAAGGCAAAAAAATTCAATAGCGGGAAATTGCCCCGCGCCTTTTTTTTCGCGCGCCGTCCGGGCATGGCTAAACTCTTCATATAGCCAACAAAAAAGGGCCAAACAGCCAAAATTCAAAACTAAATAAACCGGATATATAAGTTTTTAAAAAACAAGTTTGTGTGAATTTTTAATAATTTATTTAGTTTATAGTTATTAATTAGTGTTTTTTTTTAAATGTCGTTGTTAATTTAATATTTAAGTAACCAGTAGTAGGCTGTTCATATGTTTCCAATTGGCAGCCGCATAAAGTCGTGTTAAAAAAAAGTGTATTAAGCGTCAAATTTAAGAATGCGTACTGGACATACATTAGAATTTGTCGTATTAAGATTACCGCACTTGTGCGATTATGTAATGTGAAAAGCACTCGTGTTTAATATACTGAATAACGGGTCTAAATGCAAGGTAATAAGACCCACTTTACGAGCAAGTGTGTTGAAAAATATGTTAAAATAAGTTCTTCAACTACGTTGGATGCAAAGTTTCCCAAATAAAAAATAAATAAATTACCTATATTTTTTAAATGTTTGTACATTAGTTACTTTTATAAAATTAGTATTATTGATTGTCTTCTTAAATGTTACTTTAATGAAGAATATAGAACTGAATTTTCCTACAAGGTGCTTTTTTAGGAATTTTTTATGCGTGTGCTTTAAAAGTTATTTTCACTTCTCTTTTGCAAGAGATTATAAATTTTTTGGTATTCCATGTAAGTATATACCGGACGATCGTTATGTTACAAATATGTGGTTCAAATAAGTATACAATTTAAAATAATATATTTGTTGCGTCAGCCCTGATCAAGCCGGGCGTGTTGGTACTTGGTAGTAATGCTTAGACAACAGAGCATCAATCCCTTGGCCTCAGACTGTTTACCGAGATCATCTACGAACGCTGAGCTAAGGAATCTTATCGTCTGTTACGTTAGGGTTGACAATATTTGATGTTTTATTATTTTAGTAATCAGTTACGTGAAAATTATTAGACGTAATAAACTTAAAACTTCTGTTCTTTTTCTTTGTTTAGCTACCCTTACCATTTAGTATTACAATAATTTATAGATAGTATGCCTCGTAAGGAACATTTATGTAGAATTAAGATATATTTCGATTTCAACATCTTTAACCATATTTTTAATTTTACAATGCTACATTTTTTTTTTATCTCCGATACAAATATTTGTTGTAAGGCCACAAACATCATATTTTCAGTGTCTGTTTATAGTTTATATTTTTTTATCCCATCCTAACTTCATAGGGTTTTGTTTATTGAAAAATATTTTCAGGGTGCTAAAGTTTTCCGCAAACATCAAACAGGACATAACTCGAACCGCTAAGATAAAAAAGTCAACAGTACTTATACATAAGTATAATAGTATCAGCTGTGTGTGTGCCGGCCGGCCCTACTGCGATCGCCAACCCGCCTGCCAAGCGTGGCGATTATGACAACCCCCCCCCCCCCCCCCAATATGAATCACACACAAACAAATTGACCCCTAGTCCCCGGCAGCCCTGCTATGTCTAGCTACGGTAACGGTAGGGCAGGGGGTGCGAAGGATCCCCGGGTAAGATACGGAAGTGAAACGTAGCCATTCACTATGGGTCTCGTCCGAAGACTCGAGGTCGCTCAGCGGGCAATGGAGAGAGCAATGCTTGGGGTCTCCCTGCGTGATCGGATCCGAAATGAGGAGATCCGCAGGAGAACTAAAGCAACCGACATTGCTCGAAGGATTGCTCAGCTGAAGTGGCAGTGGGCGGGACACATAGCGAGAAGAACCGATGGCCGCTGGGGCCAAACGGTTCTCGAATGGCGACCACGATCCGGACGACGCTCAGTGGGTAGGCCCCCGACCAGGTGGACCGACGATCTGGCAAAGGTCGCGAGAAGACGCTGGATGCGGGCAGCACAGGACCGATCGTTGTGGAGATCAATGGGGGAGGCATATGCCCAGCAGTGGGCGTCGTGCGGCTGAGATGATGATGATGATAATAGTAACTAGACGAGAAAAATTTCTTAGCATTCCATGGATTCACTGTGCGGGTGCTGGGTTAATCGCGCTGCAGAGAAAGGAGTGCGAGGCAACGTCTGGGCATTGCGACCCAAGGGTGTAGGTTTAGAGGACTCTCTTAATATGTATGCATTAGCGCTTTCCCCGCTCCTTTCTCTGCCTAACCCTATCTGGTAAGACCCTACAAGTGCCGCTTTAGAAATTCTTTGTAATAATGAATTTACGATTCACCGTGGCAGGCCAAGATTTTTCAGTAGGTTATAGAAAGATTTCGCTGGTATACCTCTCGCTTTCATTTCTACTGCATAAAGATTTACAGTGTGGCGATTCTTTATGAGTTCATTTCAGCTCGAGTATTTGTTTATTTTTATTGCGTGGTCTTTGGGGATGTTAGTTTCCCACGTGAGAGTGAGTTCTACTTCTTTTGAGAATAGGATAATATTATGACTCTGAGATTTTATAGTGTTTTTCATACTTGTCCGTCGTTAGGGTCCAATCCGATGCAAGCCCAATAATGGAGTGGGGTTTATTTCTTAATTCTTCAATTAAACCTTGTTTTACAAATTTGATGTTCCTTTTATCAGTAGTCAATCCTTTCTTGGCCCTGGCAGCAAAAAAATAACTGCTTCACGTATGATTTCGAGGTCTCTATCCTGTCGATGTAAATAATGACCCTATCAGGAAGCACCTTACATCCTTTTATACAATTGAGTAGTGCACGCAGTGGATTAGGGTCCAATAAGAAAGATTACCTTAATAAAATTACTTTTAAATTATAATTGGTTTATTCAATGTTACATATCAAACTCCCTTTTTCTATTAGACAGCTTTCATAGAAGCTCAGTTTTCTAATCTTAAATATTGACACTTATGTATCAAAATTACGATGCCAGTATTACCGCATAAAACATCCTACTAACAGGTGTCGGTCTGTGCCTGTAGCCTCACCGCATATTAAAAATATTCGTTCACAGATACCCCTCCATCTTACCACATTGCTTTGGTTTGGTAATGTCATCTGGAACGCGTTGAGGCAGAATTTTAGCAATGCTGGGCACCAGTAGTAAAGCAAAGTGCGCCACTTTAATGCTTCCCAGCATGTTTTGTTGGGATACAAAATTCACCGATGTCAAGCCAATATTTTTGCATTTCTAGGCTCATCGCGTGCATTCTATATTTATGGTCTTGGTCTTGTTGGATGAATGATTTAATTAACACTTTGGTTTCCTCGTTTCTTTTTCAGTCTAAACCAGCTCTGTTAGTTTGTGCACCTACCATAAATGGAATTTAAGTCTTGATTCTAGCTCGGAGGCATAATTGTCTTTTGAGAGAGATGTCACTATATGGTCTTTAGATTTTGCTATGACATTCGTTTTGGTAACCGTTTGTAGAGTTTCGATACATAAGTGTGTTTATATATTAGTGTAATCATAACAATACAAGTATTTTACAATTTTAGGTATTCTAAGTAATTACATAAAAATTACAACGTTAAAAGTATATGGTACGAGCAGTAAACGCAACTTGTGCGATTTTATCGAACACAATAAACCACTTTGTGAGCTATAACAAAAATATATGCTACAACATAGTTTCACTCTTAATTCCATGTAGATTGAGCTTTATTTTATATTGCACTGTCACGAAGATGCAATCAGCGTAAATAGTTTTATGTAAGTGATCCTTTATTTTATCTGTACCTGTCCTTTGTAGGAAGAGAAGTTTGTGCATATCGATAATCTTTAAAATGTCGCCTGTTGGAGAGATATTATAGTTCACCTGGCATGTTTCTAAGTTATTAGTTACATATTTTTACGAGCAATTTGAAAATAATTGTTAGGATTCATTTCATTGTTTTTAAGCACTAATAAATATTATAAACTGACACAATTTTATTGGATATTCTTTTGTAATATATAAACCCAAATAAAAAGACGTAAGGTAGTAGATGTAGCATACATAATTTTTTACCAAATAACTCAAGGAGCTTATACTTGCAAAATTATATTAACAAAAGTATTTCTTTTGTAATTGATTAAGTCTGCAAGGGCAAAACGGAAATAAAAAATGGGGCCTTCACGGAATTTTGATGTGGGGTGAAAATATGTGGGGCGAATGTGGAACAAATCCAAATTTCTACGGTATTTTAATATTTTATGAAAATTAGAATTCAGTCATCACCCCAATTGTAAATTTGATAATTTAAATAAACCACATATACTATGGGCCCTTAGTCCGCCCGTTAGTTGCCCTTAGTCAGATCATTTAATTCTACTGGTCGTTCTGAGGGCATTTTTTTGTTGTTGTTAAAAACGATATTTTATCTCCTTTAGAACACGAAGTACTTAACGAAGTGAACAGCTGTAATTATGCGTTGTTTGTCTCAGTGCACCCTCGAAAAGCCGGAGCGATGGCTAATTTGCATAACGCATTTATTCTCATGTTGAAGCCCTAATCCGACCGGTTAGTGTCTGCAGTACTGCAGTAATTATTCCACGGATGAGTTGAGTATATTAAGCGATTGGAATATTCCATTCTTTGGTATTACGTATATTCAGTGAAAATCGAAAATAACTAAACTGTAATCTATTTCCCGCTTTAAAAAGGCTACAGTTGTAAGGGAACTTTGCATGCATGGAATCCTCAACTGCACAAGCATTGAGTATTTTACCTCTAATTTATCAGAACGCAACAGTGCTGATATTGGTATCATAATATTCTTAATTATGAATATCTAAAATTTTTATGGTTACAAATTGAATTAAGATTGTAGATGTTGACCGTGCGGACTAAGAAATCCTACTACCAATCAGTTTTTGGAAACTTTACAGATACTGATAAAATTAATGATTTCAAGCTATGATGATCATAAAATAAATAAGCGAAAAGTTATTTTAAAACAAAATTTCACAGGCATTATAATTAAATTCATTTAAGACTCAGAGTATCGCAATGAAACTAATATAATAACAAGCATAGTATTATTGACTTGTTTACAAGTTTATCTATATTTATTATAAGAATTCTATCAGAATACATAGTTAGATTTTAGAGAGGGTTTTAATGTGCTTACTATCGATTGCGCTGCGGCTGTTTACGATTATATCAGATGCGTGCGATGCAATGGTTTTAAAATTTATACATCATTGTTATGAAGCTGAGCTCATCATATTGGTTTCATTTAGAGAATCTGATGTTTTGCGATTATGATAATATGCTTTGGAGACAGAACGGCTTTATTTAATTGTTAGCCCACATGAAGAAGTAAAGAAAGTCTGATAGCATAATTCGACTTCTGGAATTGATTTCATCCATCTTGTATTTTGATAAGATAGTCATATCTAATATATAAAATTCTCGTGTCACAGTGTTTGTTACCGTACTCCTCCTCAACGGCTTGACCGATCTTTATGAAATTTTTTGTGTATATTCAGTAGGTCTGAGAATAGGTCGTAAACTATTTTTTATTATGGCGAAACGTAAGTTCGCTGTTATTATGGCGAAACGTAGTTCGCGGGCACAGCTAGCCTAATATATAAAATTCTCGTGTCACAGTGTTTGTTACCGAACTTCTCCGAAACGGCTTGACCGATCTTTATGAAATTTTTGTGTATGTTCGGTAGGTCTGAGAATAGGTCGTAAGCTATTTTTTATTAGGGCGAAACGTAGTTCGTGGACACAGCTAGTAGTCATATAAAAATAACGAAGCTGCGAATATGACCACAGCACACCGCAACATCTTTTTAGGGTACAAAACGTATGAAGCTGCGGCACACATTCCTTCGGGATGATAGGCGCAGATGCGGCCGTAGCGTTAGTGAAACAATGTGAACAAGTTACAATGTGACTCAACACAGTTGCGGTAGAGTTAGCTGCGAAGACATTACGCTACCGTTTCGGAACAATGACGTAGAGCGCTCGAGTTGGAATCTCGCGACGTATGCAGGACTGCATCCAACTTAGACGCGGGTTTCACTCAGAAACCTTTGTATATTATATTACTAATATTATAAACTAGCCGTCCACTTTAGTAAAACCTTTTGTACACCAAAATAGTAACATTATATATTAGGGCTTCACCTCAAAGCCTCAGAGACACTACTCTCTATGTGCGTATCAAAACCGCCAGTAATTTCCGCGTGCTATCGTCAATGTTATAATCATTCATGTGAAACAAAGACCAAAGGTTTGCAAAAGTGTAATGACAGAAATTTGTCATATAATAAAATTTAAAAAAATAATACACCCATCAAGATGTTGATTATTATGAGTTGGTTGATTACTTTAAGTAAAAGATTTAGAAATGAGATTTTTTAAAGTAATAGAATGGGGATGAAAACATTAAATGCTCTTACAACCAAAACCTTGTCGGTGACATCGAGCCAAAAGCTAGTGTAATTGACAATTGATCTATAAATACATTAATGTCGCGTCTGCACTCAAATGTGTCTAAAAAATAAGAGGAACAAAATACAAAAAAAGAGGAAAAATGCAAACAATAATAGATCGCTACAAGCAAAATGAAGCACTACATGATAATAATACGGTTCAAATTAAAATGCTTATATTTTTGCTGATATTTTTTACGCATTAGGACACATTCTTAGTTAGTAGACCAATGTCTAAAATACATGACCCAATATTTAATATCCATAACATGCAATCATATGCATACATAAGTAGGTACAAAATGTATGTAATACCTAAATTACGCTAGATAAACAAATTATACGAATATTGTTTAAATTCACAAAAGCCAATCTCAGCATTTCGCATATTCATTTAATCTGGAAATAAACGTAATAATGAATACATACCTGAAATCCATCTGCCGTCTACGGCACGTACGATCGACATATAAACTTCGACAGGGAAAGTTGTGAACAGTTCTCATATCGTCTCAAAAGTCGTGACTTGGAGTTTGTGCGCATTCCTTTGGCTAATATAATTATATCCTGTTAAGCGCGGGATCGCGGCACATACCCGTGAGTTAGTCGAGCTTGTTGTGATGCAGTGAAACATGAAGGTTGGTTAAATGTGTCGGAACTTAGTTTGCAGGCAGGTAAAGAGACGTACCGGAGGACCCGCTGGAAATTTAATGTAAGATTTATAGTGTTGCTATAATTATCTAAAATTAGTAATAATATATAGCTACGGAATGTTTAATATTGTTTGTGACAACCCAAAAATCCCCATATCAATCAACGAAGTTTCAGAATTTTTGAGGCTTGACAAAAATACCTTTATTCTAATATGCATAACTGTTCGCGTTCCATTTCAGTAAGAGCAACATTATTATGTCAGTCTGTTATTTCTATTACATTTAATATACTAAGAAAATATGAGAAGCGGCTGCTATCAACTTTTTACCGTATGGTTACATCCACATTGTATTTGTTACGTATGGCAGCGTTTTGCTAAGTCTTGTTTTATTATGTTCTCTATATATCTTATGTTTCGTATGTTATTAGAAGTATTTAAATTATTTCTTTTATTTATTTGGATTGTATTTTATTGTTTACAAAAATATCCAATACTTTGCTTTATCTTATACAACATAAGTCCATATTCAGTAAAATATGATTATTTCTTACATTGTATATACCATGCTTGTGTACGGAAGAACAGCTCTTATCAAACAGATATTATTGACTTAGCGTGAAATCTCTATAACTACTGGACCTATGCAGATAAATTCTGGTATGCAGACAAATAGATTATGCGTAGGAGTCATCAGCTAGGGATTTTCAAGAATTCCTCCCTCGTTATTGAGAGGTAAAATAGATGAAAGTTTGAATGTATCTTCGCCAATGTTGAGGTTTGAAGTATAAAAATTGGTATGTAAGCTATTGATTACGTTTTGAAATTATCTATTTGAACATTTCCGGGATTGCATCCCATGGGAATTGCTAGAGATTATGGTTTTTAAACAAAAATACGAATTTTCTAAATTATACACCTGGAAGTGGACAAATTGACTTTTTATTAGTTTGGAACTAAAAAAGTGGTAGTATTTTTGATAGTGACGACTAATGGATAGTGGTCAAGTAATGGTACTGTAATGGTAGTCTGTAGGACGTTTAATAATGACATAAAAACTGCTGTCCCTGAATCGATGTATTATTGACGTTATTTAGGTGTCAATATCTGACGTACATTTATAGACCCTAAATTGACTTAAAAACGACGTCTTCCGTCGGTCATTGACCTGGGAGTCGTGCACATGATCGTGCACCATCTCATGATTCTTTTAAGTGAGCAATAAAAACATTTTCTGCAGCAAATTTTTTGTTTTTTTTCCTTTCGTTAATACTATAGGTATGTGGTATATGTATTTCATGTAGTATGTATATGTATTTTGTAGGTTAATTTACTTATTAATAACATGTAGTATATTCTATTATTATGTTAGAATTTCACGGTCCCGTCGTTGATGTTTCGAATTAAACTTACTTCTACTGTTAGGTTGCCTGGTAGAGATTGCCACTTTGGCAATAAGGCCGTTTTTAGTTAATACGGACTAGTTGTATGAACAATTTTTGTAACTATTTTTTCGTAATAAAGTGGTACATACAAAAAATATACAATTTAATACAAAAAAATCGTTTCAGGAATGAAGTCAAATTTGTGAATGCCTTAATTTGCACTTGGTGCTCCATATTCATTGCTGATTTTTACATAGAATAAGTACCCCACAACGACGATGGTCGATATATTTTAGACAGTTCATCGAAATATGACAAAAAACCTATTTCTCCAAAAGAACTTATATACGTTTCTTATTCCTCCAGGCCATAAAACTTTTAGCAAATCTTCTGAGATTTCAGCGGCAAAAGATAACAATAATATCCTTTACTCTTTACTCTACGTCAAACTCTTCACTATCACTGGACATTGTTAAATTAATCAATGTCTTTATTCTAAACTACACTAAATTTTACACCTACAACAATTCTGAAATTTTCGCGGTAACTTGTTTATTTCTCAACCAGACACATAATAGCAAAAACAAATCGCGGAGATAGTCCATAAACAAAGTAAAGTAAATTGGGAAAAGTAAATTAGCACCACCTTCTTAGCGAAAAAGCATAGAACTAAAACTACGTAGACTTCAACATTTCCGTAACGAAGACAATAATGATATCTATAATATAAACAACCAAAAAAAAATTATTTTTTATATAATCTCAACAGTGCTACGGTGTGTATGAAATTGTTGGTTTATTTATTTTGATTGTTCAATGTTTTTTTTAATGTCGTGTAATAAATGTGACTAGTTGTATGCTTGAGCTTATATCAGTTACTAGAAGCAAATTAAAAAACCGATTACTTTTTACTCCCTAGGGACTAAAATGATCATTTTAGTCTCGTTCCGTGAGGCTATATTGACGTACTCTTAGAAGAGACACTCATTGGAAGTGAAAAATAAAATAAAAAACATTATTTGTATTTACTAACAGTATTGAAAGTACTTATTGAGTCATATAATATGTTCATAAAGAAACAACACTGAACAACCACCAGCAACCGGCTGTGCAAATATGATAGCTCTCAGCCCCTCTAATGGAACTATTATGCCACTTTTTAGTTTTATCGGTGAAACTTTGCTACCGCCGACAAACTAGGTACAGCTTAACGTTTGAACTGCGTTATTCCACGGCTACTTAATGGATTTATACTGTAGCAGAAGTGTCACAATAAATAATAGGAACCGAAGACCTCTGAGGTCGTTGAACCCTGGCAGATTTAGAAGGATCACTGCTTTGAGGGGCACGACACGAGTATCAACTTAAATGTTTTTCATAGAAACTTTCAACCCCTATTTTGCACCATAAGGGGATGAATCCCAATAAAACATGAAACACGTGTTCAATGAAATATTTTTAAGAGCATGAATCTCAAGTTTTATCAAATTCGTTGCTAATTTAAAGATTTGTCCATACAAACTTGCAACCCCTATTTCATCCCTTTAGGGATTTTTTTTTTAAATCCCTTCTTAGTGTGCGTTGCATACGCACACTAAGAAGGGATTTGAATTAAAACATCTGTCCAAATTTCACGTTTCTAGCATTAGCGGTTACGGCTATGCGTGCGTCTATAGATGGAAACATCTCCTTTTATATATCATACACACTGATAAAACATGCCAAATTACTATGTTATGTAACATGTTTTGTTTCATAATCTGAACCCTAAAAACTAGGCATTGTATGTAATAATAATATTGGAAGCACCCAGCCAAGTTGTTGAGTTCGACAAAAATCAATACACCCCTGTTTTTTGCGTCAATGCCGCGGCTTAGCGGCGGCTTACGGCGGATCTCACACGTTTCGCGGTTTTCCATTAGCTTTACGGATTCCAAGATTACTCAGCCTAAGTCCTCAGGATTCAAATGTGCATGATTATTACTAAAAGGAACCTTTATTGAAATATCGTGAAGTGTCATCGGCCGTCAATAATTCTGTGACTACGCTCCGTTTGGTTATTCCATAAGAATTTTTGTTTGGCCCTACAGACTTTAAGTCGGATACTTTCAAGCTTTAAAATACGTTGAGTAGTTTGAGCTTTCCACGCGAACGAAAAACAAAGTTTCAACAACTACTTCACCAAGTTTATAAATGAAAAACCGCAAACATCCTAATTATGTAAATAAACTAGCTGTGCCCGCGACTTCGTCCGCGTGGAATAGTAACTTTTGGCACCATTTTAATTTTTGTAGTGCATTTTTTTTGAGATCTTGATAAGGCCTATCTTATACCTTATATAATTAGCTATCTATTAGTGAAAGTCCCGTTAAAATCGGTCCAGCCGTTCCGGGGATTAGCGGGAACAAACAGACAGACAGACAGACAAAAAAAAATTAAATTGTGTTTTTGTTATTGGTACCCGATATAAATTCAAGCCCATTTAGTAAAAACTTGCTGTTTTAACATTACAAACAGACACTTCAAATTTTATTTATTTGTATAGATATATAATATATTAGGATATAGGAATAGGATATAACATATAGGAAAATATCGTGAGAAAACCTGCACACACCTGTGAAGAAAGAATTTCTTTACATGTTGTGTGTGAAGTCGACCAACCCGCACTTGGCCAGCGTGGTTGACTAAGGCGTAATCGCCCTAGTTTAGAGTAGGCTCGAGCCCCTCGGCGGGGACGTATATGAGCTGTTGATGATGATGATGATGATGATAATATATTGTCCTACATAAATCTTCCTCAGCAAGCTAACTATTGTGCGTAATACCTAATAATTTTGTTAAACCAATCAATTACCAACACAATAAATAACATTTACCTAACACTAATCATTTGCATCTTAGCCTCCGCACTAATGACTTAATGACTTGATCGGGTCAGTTAACGTAATATCAACGAAGTGCTGGTTTGAGGGCACGCGCCTGCTCCGTGGCTGTTGACTTGTGGCATAGTAAAAACGAAGTAGTATGCTGTCTCCAACCTCGTGGGAGCGCTAATATCCTCACCATTTCAGCCAACATCTACCGTTGAACAAAGGCCTTTAAAGGTCTTCAAACTGATCGCTTAAGTGACTTACGCATCCAGTGGTTTTCCAATTTCTAGTTTGACCTTCACCATACCATTAGTTAGCCTTATGGTTGATCTGGCAATGTCAATGCTACGTCCGATGCGTCCGCTATTCGTGGACTTTGACACCTCGACGGCGTCAATCCTACGAGCAATGTGTCTTGCTTGCTCACTGCCACTTAAGGTTCACAATTCTGTGGGCTAACATAGCCCACAGAATTGTAAACCTTAAGTGGTTACTTTAGTTCTACGGATCTCATAATTGCTGATTCGATCACGGAGAGGAAACAGAGCTGTCGCTTTTAGTTAAATAAGGCGAAGCAGGGGCACAGTCTTACCTCGCGCCCAATATTACTACTGTCAGTATGTATTTGAATTGATACATATCAAAGGACACAAATACCAAAGCTGAATATGTGCATTTGCAAGGAATTTGAATGTCATATCATTTATTCGTGCCTAAAATAATATTTTTCGAACTATAGAAATGGCGGATATCAAGTAGTTCTTAATACAGTGCAATATAGTTTTACCATTAAATGTTATCATTTAATGAGAACAGCGAAGCGCAGGCTCAACAACTCCAGCACAAAAAACCGTGATCCGTGAGTATAAACGAAAATGACTTACTCGGCTTCCTCTACTATGCTTGTGGCTGGCGTGTGCAAACAGGCATCGAAATATTTGCTGACTTTCGTGAGAACTTAGTCAGTGTGTATTAATTGCTCCAGGCATACATTTAGTGTGATATTGATTAGCAGTTGTTTGGATTTAAGCTCGTCAAATCGAATCGAAGGCGTACTGAACAAATGTTTTGATTAGTTTATCTTTTTGATTTAGCGTGTCCACGCGATATTATTTTTACATACATATTTCTCACGCCAATTTGCCTGTGGTTACTAATAAGGGAAAAATTTGTGTGTCAAGCTTTCTTACAAAGCTTATCCTGAAAATAATTATTTGGCATTGGTACAGAAACACAGTTCCAATCATTTTCGATAACGGCGTTCCCTTTAAGTAATTGCAAGGAGCGGCTACATAAATTAACGTTATTAAATGCACTGTATATAAATATTTGTATATAAATCTGTATATAAACAAAATATAGAACCTTAAGCAGGTAATAATACGCCCCAAGTATTGGACGACCATATGTAACAACAACTTAGGTGGATATTTATTATAGCGTTTTCTTTCACGCACACATCAACTCCATGTATACCATATCAGACTTCCCGCTGCGAATGTAATTTCTTACCTCAGTTTGGGTTCCCCGTGCCTTTATTTTCCTATGATTCATTTTTTTTTCAATTAATTTCTCTATAGAAAAGCAATGTACGACAGTGACGTACAGAACCTGTGCTTGATAGGTGATTTCCATATATCGTTCTAACTTCTACCCCTCGCGAGTTTGTAATGTTATTACGAAAGACCAGTTTCAAAATTAGTTCTTTTTCAATAAAATGTTGATCCAAACCTTTTTCAGTTTTGTAAAACTAATGGAGGTATTGTAATTATTGATGACGCAAACGAACCACACTCGTATAATTTCGAATCCTCTATGACTGGCATAACCCCTTACTGACGTTAGGATCTAGCCTATAGCTCTACCCCTTTTTTTTTATAAGAATTTTATTCGATTGATTGTTTGTTTAGGTCTTCTCAATTGGGTATAACGCAGTCTTGCATCGTGGTGTCATATGGTCGATCACCCATTTTGCGAATGGAATACAGTGTGGGGACCGACCTGATCCCAGGATGTAGCGGATACGCCCGCCCCCTCGAGGAGGTAATAGTTGGCTCCTTAGGGAGGCGATCACGGCCGACACGATTTAGTGAGTGTTATGGTGGTGCTTCGCCCCTGTCAGTGTGGTTAAATAAGACGGGTATACGCATATGCCGCCTGCAAGAATAATAGGCATTGTCACTAAAGTAGGATAAATGCTGAGGCTAAGGCTCTTTTAGTGTCGGTTTAGCAAAGTCTATTGTTGCGCGTTAAATGTTTTAAGGCTATTTATAATGTGGAGCGTCAATTTAATAAATGCCTCCCTGCTCCCCTTCTTGGCGCTTAGCTCGCGTAAGCTGTACGGCGGCACACCCAAACTACTGCACGCCAGCTCATGCTGCAGTCTTGCCGCGCCGAATCGGATGCACTCGGTTAGCAGATGCTGAGCGGTCTGGATCGTTTGATGGTCGCATGGGCATGTGTTGTTATCAATTATTTTAAACCTGTGAAGGTAAGCCCTAAACGATCCATGACCGGTCAGCATCTGGGTCATTTGGAATGACCTGGGCACGGCTGCGTTGAACGCCGCAATATCATCTAGCCTAGGGAAAAGTGATCTGGTGTACGACCCACCCTCCATGCACTCGTAGCGCTCCTGCCAGATGTCACGGCTCTCGGCCTTGGCGAGTCTCTTGATGTAACTGCCGGGGTACGCGCTGTAGTCTGTGGCGGTATGCGCGGCAGCAGCCGCCTTAGCGGCGAGGTCAGCCGCCTCGTTGCCAGCGATCCCCACATGCGCGCGCACCCAGCAGAATCTCACCGCCATGCCAGGAGGCAGTGCACGGATGGTCCCATGAATTTTGGCCACGATAGAATGCGCGTTATCTCGCTACCCGATTGCGTCCAGTGCGGACCGTGAGTCGCTCAGTATAAGGTTATCGGGCCTTTGGTGTTCGCTCACCATTCTGCACGCTTGGAGGATTGCCAACAGCTCCGCCTGAAACACAGTGCACGCGTCATGGAGTTTGAGCCTCCTGGTGGTGACAGTTGACCGGTTCTCCGGGCACACCACGACGCATGCAGCCCCGACACTCCCGTCCTCCAGTTTGCTGCCGTCGGTGAATAGCTGCGCAGTTAGTTCTGCGCACAGTCTATCCACTTCGAGTTGGTTACTGGCCATGCTGTATGTGACAGCCAAACGCAGTGCTGGATGGAGGAGTTGATGTGCCGGGGTGCAGGTTTCCGGCTCGAGGTCATCCGGCAGATAGTGGGTCCGTCGGTTCAGCCCAGCGCTCTCGATGATATGTCGCTCGCGCACCTTCAGGTCGAGGGGCGTATATTGAGCCAACGCGAGCACGGCATTTATGGAGACCGTGCGGTAGGCCTTTGTCGCGCGGAGAGCAAAGCCTCTCTGGAGAGTGGCGAGCTTCTTCCGAATGTGCGTTTTCTCCGCCACATGCCCCCACACGCCGGCGGCGTAGGTGACCGTGGGCTCAATGACCTGCTTGTATATGCAGTCAATGTTTTCGGGATGCGCCCCCAGGTGTTTTTGGTGAAGGTGCAGAGCCTCCTGAAGATACGCTGAGACTTCTCACGGACGTGATTTACGTGCACCGTAAAGAGCAGTTTATCGTCCAGGACGACGCCCAGAACCTTGAAATGTCGGGAAAAGGGCACAGCGTACGACCCCATGGTGATTTTGGCGCGCTTGGCGGTGGGCGAAAATGCCAGCGCCCTGGTCTTATCTTGTCCAAAAGTTAATTTTACCCCTCTACCCCTTTGGGCAGGGCCTATACCTAGTTTTGGGTGTATTGTGGTTATAATGTTAACGCGAATATAGCTAAAGTTCTATTGCCCTTAAGACAAACATTAAGTCGAGAAAATTCTGAAATAGGTACTCGTACCTATTTATAAAATGTGTTGCTGTCGCGCTGTGTACCCGAACATATGTTGTGAGCGCGATAGAGACAGATGCAGCTCGGACCGAAAATACCTAGAAAAAGTACACAAAATATACGTTTCGTAGTGTCCTGTTTTCTCCGGTGAAACTAGACCGATTTAGTTACATTTTGCGTTAAAAAAAATAAAAAAAGGCTTTGGTTGTGGTTTTATATTTAACTTTTATGATAATAATATAATCTCGCCAATTTGTTTGCTGGATGTTTGAATATAGCCGAAAATCAAGCCAACTTATCAGGTTTTTTAAGGTTTAATATTTCATTAAATAATTAACTTAATAAAACAAGGAAAAAATAGGAAAATGCTCATAGTGGCCATTGATATTTTTGGAAAAAATTGAACAGCTATTGCCATTATCCAGGAAGGAAAAGAGGGACTACGATTGTGTGGACAAACGGCCCGTTCGATTTCCTGTTAAAGATTTTCTAATCAATATGAACAAATTTAAAATTTGGGAAATAATGACAACATTGCATTTATGACCAATCACAATAATGATTTAATGACAAGTTAGGAAAAAGATTAAAGCTGATCGCACATTCAGCACGTGCCGAACGCGCCGCATTATATGACGTCATCAGCATCCGTTTTTTAATACCCGGGATACCTACCATATTTTTGAAATTCGGCGCGTACGGTGCGGCCAAACGTGCGAGGTTTCATATAATTTCATACAACGAATTCCAAAAATGCGGCGCGTACGGCGCAGACATAATTAAAACAAAAGTAATCTGACCGTCGGATTCGACAAGGACGCAACCATATTGTACATATTGTAAGCACTAAGGGTCGCGATACAATTAAGGGGCGTTGAACCAATTTTGTAGAAATTGTAAGAAAAAGCTGTTCGGTATTTGCAAAAAATAGTAGATTGTTGCACGGAGCGCTAAGTGAGTCCCTGCACAAGCGCTCATGCACCAAATATCCGCGGGCATTAATAACTCACTTACGAGGTGCGTAATCTGCTTTTATTTCAACTACATCTACGTAAAAAATATAAATAAAAAAACTAAAGTTGACTATAGAAAAACCTATTTATTTATGACAAAAAATCAAATTGTTCGTACTAACAACAAAACCTTATCTTGAAGGTGGTAACTGATGAGGTGGAACAAATCACCCCAAAAAACTACTTTTCTTACCGTCAACATGAATGTTTGTGCACCAACATAACATTCACTGCAGAATATTCACTTGAATACAATTTTTGAATTATAAAAATAAAAGCTTACCATCGCCATTGCAGTCAATTGCCTCTCCTTTTTTTTTCAATAACATTGCCTTTGTATGTTCCAATCGAACTTATTTTTTTTGACATACAGCTTCATCTTATACAGCCACTCAGACCTCATTGGGAAAATGCCTACATTTTGTATGAATCTTATTGTGACTTCTTAGCTATGTTAAAAAAAACACATTATGTGAACAGGTCATTAATGAAATTTCATACAACATTACTGCCCTCGAGATTCCCAGCATAGTAATGTATTACAGTGTTGCCTTTTCCGGTGATTAAGAGTAAATTTAATGAGTAGGTAGACTCAGAGGGGGAGGACTCAGTCCTCCTCTGTGTGTCTGCATCTATCTTACCTATTCCTGTCTCATATCAGCCACACTTTGCTATGATCCAGCTTGAAGGGTAAACAAGACAATAAAATAACTTAATACTGCGCCTAGACAAATGTTAAATCGCAGTAGCAATATACAAGTCCATATATATTACCTATGATCACCTATAAGTGACCGTAGTCACCTATAGTCTAATATTAGTCTGCTTGTTACCGAATTTGTTGTATAAAACACCAATGCTACACGCTCTGTACATTATGTAGAATAAATAAGATCCTGTGAAGAATCAGCTTTGAGTCGGATTTGCCTTTCGTCAAACATAGTCGAGCCAAATATACCAACTGGTTTTTGTTACCACCCCTAATACAATCACTAATCACGTAAAACCCTAATACTAACAACGAAGAAGAATTTTTGGTACTTATCCTATTACAAATATACAGCCAAAAAATTACTTTCTGATAGTAAACTAGTATCGCTTGCCAATTTTAAAACAATCTTCTATGTATATTACAGCGAAAGCACTAACCTCGAAATCTTGTAAACCTATGAAGATAAATTTTGACACGGAAGTTACCTGCACCTTGTGCACCTTGTGCAGCATGCAGGTGGCGGCCCACTAAGCAGAAAGCTATTCTACAAGTTAATATAAATGTATTTGATCTACAAGGTATTAGAATAGTAAGGACGAAAATACTGACCGGCCGTTAATCAGAAATGTGCAATAAAAGGCAACAAAATAAAGAAAATCGTCGCAGTACTCGATCCGGCCGACGATAATTACGAACAAATTGAAGTGAAATGAGGCTAGAAGTCGATTTCCGATGTTAAAGCACTCTCCTTTGAAAGAGGGGTGGCGGCGTGCAGACGTATTTTTCAATTGGCCGGCGTTGCCGAGCTGATAGAAACGTATAAGGTCATTTGCAGGGCTTACATTCGTAGACATAAAAATTGGGTGTCGTCCGTCCGGCCCCCGATTTCCGATTCGTTCGGCTACGGTGATGTCTACGGTCTTATGCGGAAGATAGTAAAGTTGTCTACGGGCTAAGATGAAATTAATGTGGAATAATTTCGTAGATGAAATGCTACGTTAAATAAGGATAGGACGCGCATTGGAGTGTAAATACAAATTATTTGTGTATTTTGACCCCGTTTCTGTACTAAGATGTAACCTATAGTAAATAAATATGAATAGATGATCAATTTTTTTCGGTACTTTATTTTTTCTTTGTGATCATTGGTATTCTGCTCCTGTTGTATAATGAAGAGGTGAGTAGTTTAGTTTTTCAAATTATATAACTTTTTAATTTTTAAATAAAATGTTTACACCAATACTATTAAGAGTTACACTCCCGTTAAACACTTGTTTAAAAATAAATTTCCATAGAAAATGTAATTTTAAACAAGGGTTCAACGGGAGTGCAACTTTTATTAGAAAGGGGTTCGTGTATATTCAATATAATAAAAAAGTTAATGTTTAAATACTTATATGTGATGTTGCTTGCATTGTCAACTCAGCAACATAAAAACTTCCAGGCACAAAAACAATAAGTTCTGCTTACAGTTTTGCAAAACGATTAAAAAATTATTTTACATCTGATTTCTTAAAATTCGCTATCTTCCTACTATGAAACCGATGTAATCATATAAATTAAAGCAACACAAAAGTATTTATATATCATGAAATGTATGTGCACAGCACAGTACAAATTCAGAATAAGCCGGCCAGCTTTACTACAATTTACAACCGAAGAACTTGCTTCCAGGTTCATTACATACCTCCCCTCCGCCTAGATACAATTACACTGCTAGTAGCCGAGCGACATCTAATAAACTTCATGGATAAATACGCAGTAGTGATGTGCCCTAAACGGATATAGCTTACCGATAACATGACTTTATATTTTTGATTTATTTTATTGAGAATACAGATACAATAACGCACACATACATACATTTCATAATACCCATAATGCAGTGTACGAAGCTATGTTCGTAAATAGAGGACTTCAAATTCAAAATGCCAACAACATCCAAATTTGAAAGCACACAAATATTAACATTAGGCAACAATCGAATCACATTTTCAAAATATCATATTGAGGTACTATTGGGAATTAAAATAACAATTTGAATACGCACGATACAAAACACATTTTGTGTAGTTTAGTCTGTAAGTATATTTTGTTGCTATCCTACTTATTTGTGTTGCTTTCTTGCAACAAGTTTCCTTATTACAAGTAGTTATGTATTTAATATGTTTTTTTTATATTCGTTCTAAATATTAGTATTTTTATTAGTATCATTTTTATCATAGATATCTATATTCATATTTATCAAAATTCCTGCAGTTCTAGATACTGTAAAAAACTAGGTAAATCCTTTTTGATGCATAACGTGTAAATAATTTTAGATATTCTTTATGAACTTTAATATTATAATCAAATTTTGATTAAATCAATAATGCAGTGCAATATTTTTAAACTTTCATCGGAAGCGGAAAATACATCACTAGATTAAAACGTATTACGTAAATTTAAATAAAATGTGTAATGCACTAGTTTACGAGGTCCACTGACGAACTGGATTTAAATGCTGCGTCCAAGTATGTTTCAATGTGGTTTGCAACAAAATAAGTAGAACCTTGCTTAAAATCCGAAAAGTTTCTTAGTGATGATATTGCAAAGCATACAGTTTTCTCCTCTACTCAAATGTAATATAATAAACAAAGTATACATGTTTACAATATTTTTGTAAATACATAATTTCATCATGTGGTATAAATATATTTTTTAATATGAACATAATTTAGTTTCAAATTAACCATTAATTAGGTACATTCTCGTGTTTATTTATACAATATGCAAGTTATATACTACTTTGTTGAAACCAGATATTAGCCATAGCTTAAATAATAGCAATGGCATAACACCATTATGTTAAAATAAAAAACGCAAAAGAAGTAATTAATTGAACATAATTAGAAAAGATAACCAAATATAACATTTTGTTATTTATAATTTCATTTGTTTAATATAATTTACACCAAACCTGAGCATAATATTGTTGTCTGATTTCGTTAAGCTATAAAACGATTCGATATTTTAGAGCATGTTTTTAATAATAGGTAAGTAACTTTTTGTGTTTAAAAAGAAACTATTAAAATATTATATCGCTTGATGATCAATTTCGTGAAAAATACCCATTTGCCAAGAAATTTAATAGAATAAATAGTATTACAATGAACTGCGCGTTAAATAAATCATACCGAGCGTACAGAAATTTCTAAAGCGTATTTTTAAATAAACTTTTGAAAAATTCGCCCCAACATCTAGTGGTAAATGTAAACAAAATTATGCGCACTCAACGTTGCCTGGTGGAGAGACGACTGAAATATTATCGTATAGCACAATGTTGGTTTTATTGTGGAATGTGTTGTTATTATGTTTTATTTTTATGTGTGCGAAATATGTGTGTCAGATACTGTACACGAAATATTTTCAAACTGAATATTTTCGGTAGCAGATGTGTATGTGTACATTATAAATAAGAGAAAAAACTTAGATCACCCAGATTGGCGGGCAAATAGTCTATGTGGTTGAAAGAACGTGCAACTTAAGTTTGAATGTGTTCAAACTAGATTACTTTTGTTATTTAAAAAAAATCATGTAGCCAAACAAACTCATTCCCTAACTTTTACTCAATCTCTGTCAGATCTATCTCTAATAAGGTCATTTAAATGATCTTGGTTGAATAGTTTGGCGGATCCCGGTCACAATCAATGTTATTATCACGGTTACCTATTGAAACGCATAACGTTTTTCGTCATAAACTAAAAAGGCATAATGTTAATTGCCATAATCGTCACGTGCCATAAGTCTTTATATCATAACCTCATAATGCATAATATTATAAGGCCGAAATATGTAAGGCATAACCATGAAAAGGTATAATTTGAATAAGCATAAGTAACAAAAGGCATTACATATGTTTGCCATAATATTTCAAAGGCTATTCAAAAGACATACATTTGAAAAGTATAACCGACAAAATCCATAGAGCACTCATTCACCATAATTTCAAAACGCAAACACTTGCTATGCATAACAGATTTAATTTATTGTCTTATGTTTAAATTATTTACTATTGTTTTTTTTGTTTTTGAACATTATTTATTAAGAAATAGTTTACTAAATAAAAAAGCTCTAATTTACGATTAATGTAAAGAAATTACGTAATAATATTTATATATTATATCATTTTGCATGCATGTAGACATGTACTATGCAGCATGCATGATTTCTGTCATAGCTCCGGCACTGCGGGGTTCTGGCGGTCCCACGCATGCTAATCGTCGCAGATGGCTTTCGCTCACCACCGGAGCATCGGCTTCGCGGTTCTCAATAACACTCTAGGGCTAGGGCAGACAAGACTACGTGGAGTCGGGGTTGACTGAGTCGGTTTTAAATAGCACTAGTTTTTTTAATAATTAGTAATCCTCGCATGGAGAAAAATACATTTCAGATTATGTCAAAGAAGATTTATGGATACCTACTTATAGTTATTATTCTTTTTAAAATATGTCTTTAGTGAGTTATGAATAGTTAAACAAAATTATAGATATTAACAGTTAAGCGTATCAAAATTATGCGTTTTAAATGATGCTTAATAAAATTATGGCAAACCAAATTATACCTTTCAAAGATTATGATGTTTAATGTTCTTTCGACAATTCTGCATCATAATGATTATGCCTATTGATATATTATGCCAAATATTACTATGCTTTTGGATTTTTTGCCATATGATGTATGCCAATCGAAATTATGACAATCAACAGTATGCGTTTAAAAGTGTCGGGCAATAGCCCGGGCGCGTGAGTAGTGTTGGACACGCGTCCTAAAGGGTAGAAAGAACACCAGGGGGTTTTAGCGGGTGCGCCAGGCACTCTGCCGGGAGTTTTAGCGGGTAGGCCAGGCTCTCATCGTCTAGCCAAGCAACGGCGCGTACGGTCACGCAATCACGCATTTTCCCCGGAAAAAAGGTCTGTTACAAAACAGTCGATGACATATTTAGAACGTCAAAAATGATAAAAACGTATTGGAACTTAAACGTTGCCACTGCTATCTCTATATCAAATGTCATTAAAATTGATTTAGCGGTTTAGGCGTGAAACGCAATAGACACACATAATTACTTTCACATGTAATATTAATAGGGATTCTGAAAATTTTATTTATACAACCATTGTGATTAAAAAACCAGCCAAATGCAAGTTGGATTCGTGCACCGAGAGTTCCGTACAAACTTACGAGTATGTATCTTAATATGTAAGTATATAAGTTTCTAACTTTGTACGTATATTTACGGTTTTCAGATTTTTTCCATAACGTTTGCTTAAAGACTTTATACCTACAGGTACCCTATAGATTTTACTTCCCTTGTGAAATTGCAAAATTTACTAAAATATGTGACATAAGGTGTAATTCAATTTTAGTTTTATATCTCTACGCGCTTCCGAGAAAAGGGTTCTTGACACAGACGGACAGATAAATGGAGAAACTAACAACAAAGTGATTATTAAGTGCTTCGTTTTTTTTTTACTTTTAAGGTACGGAACCCTTAAAATTGAAAATAAATTTTCAAGGATCACTGCAACCGACTCTATACGTACTGCCAAATCCTATAAACCACTAAAATATTGGCATAAATAAAAAATTAATAAAAAAAAAAAAATGTTTTATAGTAATCAATTTTAACGAACAAATTCTCCAGTTTATTCGCTTTGGTGTTTCTCACAATTACTATATTTCCGATACATTTATCCGGTTACTTTGAAAAAATCTTTATTAGAGATAAGTCCGTCTTTATGCAATCTAATAAATTATAACTGTTTTATTTGTATATAGTACTAGCTGTACCCGCATACTACGTTTCGCCATAATAATTAAAAGAAAATATCCTTATCACTTATGTTTAGTATTCAACCTAAACTCTTATGTCGCTTCTCGCGCTTTCCTGTTTTGTCGAACACAAAAGTGAGTGCGGACGTGCTCTGTCTAATTAATTCATTATATCAATAAATAGTGCCTTATAAGCTATAAAAAGGATACAATTTGATAAATTAACAGTGAGTGAAAAGAAAGTGTCAGTGTTTTTATTGGTATCCATCCAGCAACATTTACATAACATTGAACAGCTTAGGAGTATAAAAACTAGTTGACGACCTATTCTCAGATCTACCTAATATACACAAAAAATTCATTAAAATCGGTCAAGCCTTTAGAATTTTATTATATATTAGAGATATACTAACTGGGCCCCTTCGTTTCGTGTTAATAAAGCTCAACATTTTTTGGAGAGGGCCTCCAATATCACCTCGAGGTATAAAAAATAGTTTATGACCTATTCTCAGATCAAATATACACAAAAAATTTACAAAAATCAATCAAGCGGCTTCGGTAGAGCTCGATAACAAACACTGTGACACGAGAATTAATATATATTAGATTATTATATGATATAATGGAGCATCGGTGGCGTTGTGACCTTGGACTGTGCCTCGAGTAGAATCGGGAGGCCCGCCATCGATCATGCCATGTACCAATGTGTTTTTCGTTTCACGAATTTCATATGTACATACATTTATCTGACGCTCCTACGGTGAAGGAAAACATCGCCAGGAAACCTGCATACACCTGCGAAGTATAATTCAAAGGTGTATGTAAAGTCAACCAATCCGCACTGGGCCAGCGTGGTTTGACTATAAGGCCTAATCGCCCTAACTACATAGTTAGGGTATGCTCTTGCCCCTCGGTGGGGGGGGGGACATATATGAGATGTGATGATGATATAATATAATTGCTTTACAACACATCTCATTAATTCGAACAAACACATTCAGCATATTACACATGATGGAATGATCGACCTACCGCCATTTGCTCGGCCGGGTTGAAATTGAATATAATTATTACCTCGCGTGGTTGCGATGGTAATGACATTTATTATCACGGAACCTTCGTGGGATCAGAGTGTTTTGCGTGTAAATATATTCTGAAGGTCACGTAGATGAATTATTTCAAAACTTTACGAGATATCTATGTAACAGATGGTAGGGTAAGCTTTTTCTATTTGATGGCAATAAATTCCAGTGCGCTTATGTGCGTTAAAAAAGCGTTCAAGTAGAAAATGCATTCCCATGTGTACATATTCACACGGCAGCGCTTTAAAAACGCGACGCTTTAATAAAGAGCCGTGTTGTATTTTCAATGCTGGGCGTTGAGTGTAGTGTAAGTATAGCTAACGTTATAAAAGAGCTAACGCCGGGATTTAACTTAACGCTTTTGCGAATGATGGCTATAGAGGTCTATGTACCGTACCGTACCGCCATAAATATAAAACATACAATTCCGAAATTCATATATTATGATATTATTGATCATATTATCTAAACGTTCTTAAAGACAAAAACGTGATTAAAATATTTCACTCATTATAAAAAAATCCAAAGATTACTCTGTGTACGATACATTTTCAACATATTTGAATCAGAAAATATAATAATATAAATGACATAAAAGTATTGACGATTGACCTATTTTTATTGTCTAGAAAATTGTGAAAATATTTTTTATTATTTTGTAACGTAAATAAGTCACAGCGCGTTAGTATTGGAAGCTATGCAATTGTCATCTATATTACCTTGCAATAAAGCAACCGCCGTGCAGCACTAGATTTCCTGGTTAACCTTGTCTTAGGCCCGATTTCACCAACAGTGACGCAAAACTGGAATAACTATGTACTTATACCCTTCATTTATTCTCGGATTTTTACTTACCACCCATTTGGTGTAACTATTCTTCCGAATAGAGTTTTATTCTATAATGACAAATTAAAATTTAACTAAATGAACGATAACGCTGCGAAATTAAATAGTTCATTCTGTTAGCCGTTTTTTAAACAAGTAGAATTATACGTCAGTTACGACTACTGACACAAAGACGCCATCTATTTTAGTATTCCTGGTATTAAATCTGTTACACCGTCAAATTCGACTATATTAAAATTGACTTATTGTAAGAGTAACTGATGACCTATCCTTGGTATAAAACTTATTTGACTTTGGTGAAATCAGGCCTTAAGCGAGTTAAAGTAGGTATAACTATAAATAAGCGTTATAACTCGTACTAGTTGAATAAGCTATGAATTTCGTAATCTTTCGGGCAATTTTAACGCTGTCATTCTGAGCGCGTGTCGTATGGGCATGACGCACGGGAGAGGAAACTGACAAGTTTAGGATTGTTGGAATCAAGTTGAATTGTTCCGTGTTACAATATGAGTCACGGGCGTCCTTACTTGTTTCTTCGGGTTCAGTAGTCTTTGCGAAGAGCGACTAGGGCTGGTTTGAGTGAACTTCATGTAGCCCAATAGGCAATAGAAGAAAAACTGGTAACAGTAACAAATAGTGATAGGTATAGAGATTCCGTGATTCCATTTTTTACCACATTGCGAAAAAGGGGGCAGGAGTTAGTGTAGTGACAGACGTTGGAAAGCAAGACAACACTCAAATGGGAATGGGTTGGCCATGCCTCGAAACCACGGTTTATGTGGTGCAGATGCTTGTTGTAACGGACATCGTGAGGGAAAAACGTCTTTAAAACAGACTCTAACAGGCGGTTGCACTAAAAATTCATTTTACGAATTCGTAAAAAGTAACGTATAAAGTAAACGTATACCGTGAAAAATTTGCGATACGTTTTATGGTTACTTATTCGGATACTTTTTACGGAGCTCACGCCCTGCTCATAACGTAAATGTATAAAATTTTGACAGTTCGTTCGTATTTATAATTCATGTTTAACGTTATAAAACGCGTTCAAAACACAATTTACTTTTCACACACTACACAATTCACTATCCGACAGTAATATTAAAAAAATATCCATATATACGATAGTTGCCGTCGTCGAAGAACAAACATTAGAGTAAGTCAAATGCTCACTGAAGGCTGCGATTTTTACAGACAGATACACAGATCCTATATATATTGCATTATTAAAATTACTCCGGCAAATACATATGAATCGCCACACAACAAAGCTCTTTCTTCTTATTTTTGTAGCTTTGACGTTTTTACAAAACAAAAACATTATTAACGTCACATTTTGACAAATTAATAACATAGTCTTACTACATATCAAAAAAAAACTCCATAATAGCAAAAATCTACTAAGCTAAAAATGTGGAATTAACGCTACATACATGTAGTAAGGAATGTTAGGGTTACTTTTACTCATATTTTTGGTTCAACATAAATTTACGGACTCGTAAAGTGACAGATTGGTATAAGTATAACGTGTAACGTGTATCTGTGGTGTAACAGAATTTCTAAAAAAAATAGAAATGTTAGTGCAACCGGCCGTAAATGCGATGGAACAAAGTAAGTTCCTAAGCCAGTTGAACGTGTCAACTATTGTAGTTTCTGCTAAACAAAAGATAGGGTAGGATTTCCTTCAATTCTTACGACTATTTATATAAAAAAATTAAATTAAATGAAAAGGAACCCATGCTACTCAAATATGAAGCATTTTGAGTCCCGAAGCAATAACAGCAATATGTTTGTATTCTGCCGATGCTGATGATGATCCTGCAGGCCAATTATGGATCTTTCATCGTATGACATGGTATACATTTGAGAAAAAGAAGTCCTGAAATGCTGCATTTCGTATTACCGATCTCCAATGATGTCATCACTATGGCATAATTTCAATGATGTCATCTTTAGATAATGAACAAATGATCAAAAATCTAACCGGAAATCGTATTTTTCGATTTGCACTTTGATATCATATGATATCATTTGCAAAACCATGAGATCGGTAATGGACCCTCTGAACGCGACTTTGTGAGTTTAGAATTCAGTTGTATCTTAGGTTCGGTTACATCACACATTTCCTAGGGAACTCATTAAAATTCGGGATAAAAAGTCCTTTGTCTTATTTTAAGGATTAAGCTATATCTATAACAAAAACAGACAAAGTTACTTTAGCATTTACAATATTAGTAGAGATAAATATGTAATATACTTTCCGTCAAAAAAGTATCGAGAGTGAATGATTTGTTTGGGCTTCCAAATTATTTTCCTTTGTGTTTAGATTGTTTTACATTTTGGCGCGAAGTTTGAGCTGCATCTGTCATTTAGATTAAATACAGTGCTGTTTTTAGTTACGACAAAAACATCGAACAAAGACTTTGTCTTAAATTTTGCATTGCTAATAGTAATTGCTCGACATTACTGAACATGTTACAGAAGGCTCATGGTGAATCGACTTTATCAAAAACACGTGCTAATGAGTGGTAGAAAGCATTCAAAAACGGTCAAAAACCTTCTTACAAGTATGGTATGGTACCGAGGTGCAAAATCACTATTATTAGTACACCCGATAAAGTGTTTTTCGTATTCCACGCGATGCGAAAGTACGAAAAATTGTATAAGATGATGAGAAGAGATAATGCATCTCCATTATCGGTTTTATTTTGTTGTAAATACCATTTTAACGTAAGTAGGGTAGGTACGTTGTGGTACAATGAAACAGGTAAATTATAGACCGCTGTATTTTTTAAAAATGTTGTAGTATATCATGTAATTTTTAATATGTGTTACGTTACTTATCTGTGTAAATAAATGTATTATAATGTTAACCTATTTACATATAGTTTAAAGATATTATTTTTTTTTAAATATGGTATTTGATTTATTGTGTACAACCAGTAGTATACAATGATTATATCCATTTAGGAGCACTAAAACGAACAATATATTCTGTGATCACTGTATTCCTGAAGCGTTTAGTTACAGAGCACAAAAAATTTATCAACATTTTCATCATCGATATTTTTTCAAATAGCTCTGTGACGTGACTCTTTAGGATTAAAGGAACTTAGGAACTTTTGTTCGTATAAGTGTCCCTAATCGAAAAAGGAGGTTTTTTCGTGCGTCGCTATTAAAAAAAAACAAAATTGCAGCGGGACACAAGTCGGGCTCCGAACCCAAATCACGGTATGTATCTATGGTGTCTACACTATCACATTTTCACGCTGATGGTGAGTCTATGTTGAGATTTATTATAACAGTCCATTGATCCCTACACTAAGCTTGTAACGTAAGAGAATCTATAGCGAAGGTTACAATAGCTCGCTTGAAAGCGCACAACGGCCAACGGTTATTAAATGTACTTTCAATAAATATTTTTATTAATAATTAAAATTTCAAGCACTTGTTTATTAATAAATTAACATAGATCAAAGTTTAGAGTGAAAGAAAAGTCTGTGAACGAGTCAGAAGAATGAATGATGAAACTCAAAGAACAGTTAACACGACTGTAGGTTCGATGACGTGATAATGTGGCGTTCTGATTGCTCGAACTCAACGGTTTAGTTTAGATTTGGCTGTAACGTATTAGTAGAGTTGGGCCTCTGGTCGTGGCCGGCTAGTGCGTGAGATCCCTTAGTGATAGAAAGAGCTAGTCAAAAATTTAATAAAGATAAGATAATAAAATATGAAGAATGAAGGAAAAGAAAAGAATGAATGATGAGAAATGGAATAAGAGAACTATTGTAATGGAAGAGGAAAGCTTAATGAAAAACGGAAAAACAGAAACAGGATTGAACGGACTAAAGAGTGGTGGTTGAAAGAGCAACAGAGTGAATGAAAATATTGAAGTGAATGTAAAAATAAGATAATTGATGACAAAAAATCTATGATGCGACAGCGAGAGGAAAGCTTTAAAAAGTTAAGTGAAAAATTTGAAAAACAATGAAAAAATGACCGAATGAATGCGGAGTCAACGTGTTATACACTCACCGAAGGGTTATTTGCAGAATATCTGTTCGGTCGCAGGCTGGCTGCCTATAAAACATCATGCTGTTAGTGACGGTGATTTCGTGGACAGATCTTAGTATTTATGATAATTACCAATGAAAGGGCACTATTTTTCATAATTTCAGGAAAACTCTTGGCCTATATCTCATCTGATGCTTAGTAACGGTAAGCCCATAGAAGATAGAAGCGAACTGCGCCTGAGTATTAGGTGACATTTTTAAGGCGCTGTGTACAAACGAATCAAGAGCGCAACGATATTTAAAGTTTAAGTTATGTTAGCAGATATTATAGCCGCGTTATTTTTATCAAAAAGAGAGAATAGGGATATTTCTTAAAATTTGAAAGTATAAAGTTATCAATCATACGACGTTTTAGAGTGAAAAACTAATAGAGGTTGTGGTATTAAAATCTGTGCTTAAATGGAAAAAGAAATGACAAAGTTAAAAATATGACCAAAACCATAATTTTCAATTAAGAAATAAAAAAAAAATGATTAAAATTGTAACTATTCGCGTCAAAAAATTTGGATGAAGAACTAAAGATATAACTACGTCCTACATATTATACAAAAAAAAAACAGTTTTGTTAATCGTAAATTTGAATTTTTATTTTCTAAAATGCTGTTTTTATCTAAACACACCGCCAATTTTTTTTCTACTGTTAAACGAATAAGTGATTTGAATTATTATATAATAAAAAAATAAACGAAAAATCACCGAACTTAGAACTGGCTATCTCACTTCAAAATTTCCGGCTATATAAAATTCTTTTTGATTATTTAGGATATATAATGAAACTATTATTATTATTTACAAAATATCCAACATAGACGCTTTTAATCAATTCCAGGTAAAACAATGTATGTATGGGAGCTTGCCATTGCTCTTTGATAACTTCATGCAATGGTCGGACACACAATATAGTGATCATTTCTAAAATCTACCCGCGAGGCGACAGCGACATATGTACTCCAAAGTCCAAACTTGGTTTAACAGTCGAACGTGAACGATCTGTTATTTTATGAGATCATTAGTACAGAATATTTAGTGGAAAATGGTAATATGTATTATGCTATTAGATACTTTCAATTACAGAGCGTGGAAATTTATTAATGAATATTGTTACATAAAAACCACATAAGTTAGTTAGTAAGTGAAAGAAATTTAATTTTCATACGGGATTATTATAAAAGTTTAAGATATAAGATACCTGGTCTCCGACTATAATTACAGGTTCGTCTTCTTCATCGTCAGACCGGGATTGTCTAGTCGGCTGTAAAAAATATTAAAATTTTCTAAATATTTAATAATACCTGCCTAAGGGGTGGCAAATCCCTCAGGCAAAACTGAAAGAATCAAAAAGTATAAAAGTATTGGCAATACATAATGTATTACTTTGTGGCAACTTTTTAGTTACCTACAATTCCCCCAAATTTAAGCTTGCACGATGTGGAAACTTAATACTTATTAATTTTGTTTATTGTAAGCTTCAACAAGTTAGTGCGAAAAAAGTTTATAGTGATAAAGTGTACAAAGGTTTTGAACAATCAACTTATTATAAACAGTCCACTCAAAGCATATTGAAGCAGTGCAATTCAAGTAAAAATAAGAACCATTTTGCTCGAAACTATGATGTCTCAGTTGTCGAATGGAAAAAGTTAGGCAGGGTATTCAAACTACAAATAAAAACTTTGATCCAAATCTACATTTTCAATTCCGCTCATCAGTGCATCAATATGTAGCAGAACGAAACATGCTTAAAACGACAAGATGAATTAGTCCTCTTTTCTTTCTTGCAAAATACTACCAGCATTATCAATAAAGAAAAAAATATTTGTAAAATCACTTGCTAATAGTTCTCCCTTTTATTGACAATTTTTCATTAACCTGTACATGCTAAAAATATTAAGGAAAGCGATATTATTATACGCATTGCTTTTAACTTATTTTCCTTCAGGCATAATTGAATATAGTTTTTAACCACCCCCTTGTAATGGATCACACATAGTACTTTTCGTCTAAATCACCAAAAATAAATAAAAGAAATACTTCTAATATTATTTTTTATTTCAAACTATTACAAAATTGAGATCTGGTAGACCTTAAAAACATTAAAGACACTGGTATCTCTGGACTACAGTAACACCGTCTATTTCAAGCGTTAAAGATCTTCGAGATCTGTAACACCTGAAATACAAAGAAGGGGAGAGGAGTGGGAGAATCGTTAACATCGTTTAAAATTAGAGATGTTAAGAACTGAGGGGCTAGTATTTTTTTAAAATTAAAACACAAATTTTTATTAAAACACTAATTTCACTAGTTCCACCTAATTCTTTATTATATTTAACTTATTGCGACCGGTTTACATCGCCCTTATTAAATTATTTTATATTGTGACAAAAATATCAAACCACATATCTTTTAATTATTATTATATTTTAAATTATTATTTGTAATAACTTGATATACCACTGTAATATTGACATTTTAACTAATGACATTGCACCAATTTGACATTAATAATTTTATCTGTAATAACTTGACATGCCTGCGTAAAATTATATAATATAATCTGGGTTTAAGTGATAACTAAATAAAAAAATACCTTTTAAGTATAATGTAAAGATAATAAAGAATGTAGAAAAAAATATTTGAGACAAATTTAAATTTTATAGTCATATTCCCTATTCCGGAAAAGCGTTTAAAAATGTGTTGATGATTGGTTAATTTGTTGGCGCAAATGTATCGTTTCTGAAGAAGAATACTCTGAAGGGGATAAAATAAATTTCAATGAATAAAAAATTTGTGTATTATTGATCTTTTCTGGGTAATTTCTTGACAAAGTAGTTCAACAATTCAAAACGATCAAAACAAATTAGTGGAAAACTTTAGAACGAAAATTATGTTAATTGAGTGCCAATGTTTCAATCGTTACATGATGTTTAACTGTAGAATAAATATGGCGGTTTGGCAGATTTTCTCATTTTCTATATAGAAGCTCACAAACTGTTATATTTTTTCCTCGGATAATAGTTATTTGTTATACATGAGTGCAAAGTTGCTTTTTAACCGCGTGCTCAACTTTGATGACCGAGCAAGCGAGGGATTCTAAAATTAGAATCCTGAGCGTTAGCGAGGCAATCAAAAGAGCACAAGGTGAAAAATCTTTGCACTCGAGTGCAACACGTAACTTTTCATCCCCCCTCAGCAAGGAAATGAATAAATTTAAAAAAAAACATTTACAATCACAAGATACTATTATTTCAGTTTAGGTACATATTTACTACAACATTATGATAGGTAAGTATTACAGAAAAATATTTATATTATGTATAACAAATAATACGTTTTTTTTACTTGTTTTCAAGTTTCTTATTTATAACAATACGACGTCAAAACAAAATGGCGCGCGCAAAGAAAATTAAAAACAAAAGTACACCAAGGAGGTTCGGATTCTGAGTTTTTAACAAATTTAAAAAAAGTTGTATGATAAATTCGGCACCATGGAGATGGAAATAAATAGGTTTAATGATGTTTTGAAATCACATACCTAGTGCACGCGATGTTCTAAATTCAAATTTACTTTAACCTCAAGCAGATAAAAACGGCTTTGGCGGTCATATATCGAATAGCAAAAATACTCGTTCCGAGATGGGGGGATGAAATAGTCGTTTTTGGTCTTAGGGCCGATTTTTCGATCATCAGTTACGATTGAAAAATCGCCCCTTTGACCAAAAACTCTTTTCAAAACTCTTCAGAGGCACAGCTTCAGACTTCACAGATTCTGAGAAATTATAAAATACGAGTGAACATTGTTTTATGTGAGCACAGCAGTGTAGATAGGATATCACCGAGGA
This sequence comes from Schoenobius gigantellus, assembly GCA_963935595.1. Taxonomy (NCBI): domain Eukaryota; kingdom Metazoa; phylum Arthropoda; class Insecta; order Lepidoptera; family Crambidae; genus Schoenobius; species Schoenobius gigantellus. The sequence continues at coordinate 47,161,150 of OZ012540.1, forward strand.
CAGCACTTTGCTAACACCCCAACCATAAATATAATGGGAGCCTGAAAGCAAAAAGACGGGCCCAGGTGCAGCCAACCTTCCATTTCTCAAAGTGGTTTCGCATAGCCCGTATTTCATAATGACGGAGACTTCCTCTGTATCTGCTCACCCAGGATTACCAACAAAGGCTGCGCCCGAAGGAAAATGTTATGTTTTGCGCGCCCAACGGCCAAGTACACAGTATTAGCGTTTGGCGACGAGCAATTAATATGAAATAAGCCCTACAAAGCGGGTCATTCGGCCGGAAAATATTCAAACATTTTGTTTGTCCTGGAAAATGTTTTGGTTAATGTAAATTATGTAAATTTGAACGTTGCGTGAGGTATTTTATTAATTTGCAAGTTAGCTAATGCTTATCAATAAGGTATGAGCGATTTTTCAGGTTACTCCGTCGTTTTAAATTATAATAATGTCGTTTCTTATTTCTTTCCGAAGCGTATTAGTCACATAGCGCTACCTAAAGCGTTACAATTAAAAATTGTACGTACTAAAATTCGAACAATGAAAACGATACGCTATCCTCATAAATAGGTAAAAGCAAAAAATAACAAAGCGATTGGTATCGTTTGTGCGACACGCGTTCCTTTGATGCGATAAAACATCGCAGTGACAGCGGAATATTAAATTGAATTCAGAGTTCGCCGTCTGTTTGCGGAGCGAGCTGCCGACAAACGAACAATGGAGTGCCACGAGTTAATTTGCAGGTGGACAATCGCGTTTGGCTGAAATCATGTGTAAACAATAAACATGTGGGTACTCTCGCATCAGGCCGGGGAATTGTTTAAAGTGGTTCTCTATAACTAGGATCTAGGATGGACGCCAAACAGTGATAACTACAAACAAAAATCAAGGGCTAGACCCACCCCAAGGAAATCTCTAGATACGCCAATGCTCAAGAGCAACTTGTAATTAGTGATTAGAAAGAACCAAATTTAAAAAACTAAGATAGTGGACTAAAAGAACGAAATTTCAAATCTGTTCCAATGAGTACTGCGTTAACGTCCCAAATTTCTATTCAAGCATGAACGCATTACGAGACGCGAACACCAGCCGTGGAGAAACTAGGAGTATAACAATAAATACCTAACTATGAATAAAATGTTGCCTTCCAAACTTAAACAATATTGCCTCGAATAAGCCCGGAATAGATGGAAAACTGGGAGTTCTCCCGCGAAGTTTCCTCTAGAACTCTCAAACTCGTTTATTTTCATAAAACACACAAAATCAAACAACCGCTGTGTTTCACATCATTTCGGTTGGGAGGATCAAATTTATTTGATCCACAGTTGCTTGTAAATGTTTGTGTATCAAGGACACGAGAAGAAAATGAAATGTGTAAATATTAGCTCCTTGCGGTATCGCCGGATTTAAGGTTTTATAGTGTCGCCGCTACCTTGCTCCGGTGTTTCTACCGCTACGCGGGTGGCGTGAGAACCGGCTGAGGAAGTTCGCCACAATCACGCCTCCTACAGCAACCTATCTGGCCAGAAGCGTGATACAGTAGGCCATTTCCTCCTGTATAAAGGGAGACCCAGGTCCATCAGAGGGATGTATATGCTTGCAGTGTATTTCGGTCGATTTCTGTGTATAAAGGTAGGGCTTTTGAGCCCGCCTGGTGCAGAATATATAGGCGGTTTAACAGATCTTTTAAATAAAAGTGAAGATAGGTCTTCTGAGCCTACCTGACTAACAACCACCGACTTCATACCTAAGTTTGTCGCTATAACAATATTAATAACATTGTTGTGTTCCGACAACTAGAGGTAATTTCCGCAGTAATGAGGAGTTCAAATGAAGCTCGCTCTATTTTCGGCCTTATCATCTTTTTCATAAACGAACATAGGCATCCGAAAGGTTATAAGCAACTCCTTATTCTTTACAATTATTAAACGAAACTCTAAGCGAGACAGATTGACAAAACGAGAAAAGTTTCTTTTTCAATACAATAGCATCATTTGAATAAAACGTTACATAACTACATACAGATCATGAAATCTCTAATAAAAAGCATAATTACATTTTTTTTAAACAACATAATAATTTAAACAATCAATAACGTAAATGACAAAGAGGATCATAACTACAATAGCATCATTTGAATAAAACGTTACATAACTACATACAGATCATGAAATCTTAAATAAAAATTATAATTACATTTTTTTAAAACAACAATAATTTAAACAAACAAAAACCTAAATGTCAAAGAGGATCATAGCTATTATTATGAGTATAAATCCTAGAGCGTCGGTGGCGCTGTGGACTCGGCACTTGCTTCCCAATCGGGAGCTCCGGGGTTTGAAACAGCCATATACCAATGTGTTTTTCGTTTTTCGAATTTCATATGTACATTTCTCTGACGCTCCTACGGTAAAGGAAAACATGGCGAGGCAACCGGCATACATCTGCAAAAAAAAATCAAAGGTGTATGTGAAGTCGACCAATCCGCACTGGGCCAGCGTGGTGGACTAAGGCCTAAACACCCTAACTCAAGGTAGGCTCGCGCCCCTCGGTGGGGACGTATATGAGCTGTTATGATGAAATCCTAAGTAAGTAAGTAACACTAAGGAAATAGTAATTCATTGTGGCCGTCAACAGAAGACTACGATGCCGTCCTTTATAAAACAGTAGTGAATGTTGATTGTATATCAAAATTCGAATAGAAATCGATTATGACAATTGTAGAGTTGCACAATTAAATCTCAATATATGAGCTACCACAACCTCGCCTAATTGTATTACCTTATCTTATTTTATCGCCATAATAACAATTCAATTACAGATGAGATACTCAGTTGTTGAGGAACCATCAAGTGAGATGAGGGCCAAAAGCTTTGTGTGTTAAAATCTAACAACTACACTAAAACCGTTTAAAATAACGTTATCAAATTAATTCTGCTCCCATTCTTTGCCGCCGCGTCGTGTCAATACGGGAACACAGCTATTGACGGTAGGCAAAAAATTATTGACAGCACTTTGTACAAAGGTACAAAGCTTGAATATGTATTGTAAAACTGATAAGCTAATTAAGTGATAATTGTAACCTTTTGATTATTATTATCAAATGAGGTTTGAGTTAAGCATAAGTTGCTTTATTATTGCAATGTAGATGCAATGCAATGTTATGTGTATTCATTTCACATAAAGTATTATATATAACGTGTAAAAGTATTTTTAATATTAGTTTTGGATATAAGGTTTAGTTGAGACTAAGGTCTTTTAATTTTAAGGTGAAAAAAAGGAAAAAAGTTTGGAGGAGACCTTCGCTAGCTAGCACAACAGACATACAGAATAGGAGCAAATGCCAAATATATAAATACCAATACTACGAAAGAAGAAATAACAACTCATTTAAATAATTACTTTGTAACAAAATATTATTTATTCAAATATGACTTGATAGAAAGCTCTTTTGAATCGTCCAAATTATGTATTATAAGTAAATTAGTAATAATAGAATTTAATGAACGCAATTAAAATGTTAAATGTCTGATTAGAAGGCTTATAAGTTTTTTTAATCTTAGGGACGCGACTTTTAATTTTATAGAGGTGTTCCCTAATTGGAACCAGTATACCAATTTTGGGAAACTTTGGAAATTTTGGGAACACCTCTGTAAATTCCAAAAAAAATATTTCCTAATTATTGCTTTCACAATGTTGTTATTAAACCCGTAATGGACAAAGCGACGGTAATATACAGTTTTATTAATAATAACTTAAATGCTCAGAGCACGCACCCAACCTTTTTCCGGTCAGAAATTTCACTCCGACATCACTACTGCATATCAGTCCGCCCTTTGGAAATCAAAAACAGATGTTTTCAAACATAATTTGAGATCATAGGGTTACTTTTGTGGGGTGGTCCCTTGTAAGAAATTCTGGAGACTTCAAATAAAGTCTGGCTTTGAAGAGAAAGGAACAGCTTGTGAAAAAAATAAAGATATAGGATGTTATTCTTAAGACAAGCTTCGCGTTAAACTATAACTGAAGTTTTGAGGCATACAGGGTGACAGGAAAAGTCGACGTATTCCTTGAAAGGGGTTATAGTACAGGTCATAAGCAACAAAAAAAAACTACAAAAAAAACTAATTAACCAGGTGTCAAAAACAGTTGGTTATCGAGCTACGACGGTTTTAAAATTTTTGAGATTTTTTCCGACTCGTTACCAAATATATATTTTTTAAACTACACCATTTACAATGACAAATTGATTAATTGTGGAAAGCTGAAAAATGGGCAGTTAATTTAAATTTAAATTGTTGTCACAAACTTACATAATTTTGGAAATAAGAGGTCTTTATTTACAATTAAGTCGATTAATTTTTTATCTTTCTGAAAATCGACTCGTCAATTATTGAAAAAAAAAATGTATGACAGTTGGCGTAAAAACTACTAAAATAACTTGCTGGTTTCATAAGCTTTTAAAAAAGGTAAAAATATTGTTTACTTTTATTAGTAGTTTGTACAGAAATTTGCAAAAAGTTGCAAAAAGTAGGTCAAAATTCATAATTTCATCTTTGAATAAAAATTGTCTGGAAAAGGCAAAAGTACGAAATAGAAATAAAGGAAATTGCATTTTAATACACAAAAGACTGAAAAATACTAAACAACAAACCAACAATTTTAATTTAAATTAACTGACCATTTTTCAGCTTTCCGCAATTAATCAACTTGTCATTGTAAATGGTGTAGTTTAAAAAAAATATATTTGGTAACAAGTCGGAAAAAATCTCAAAAATTTTAAAACCGTCGTAGCTCGATAAGCAACTGTTTTTGACCCCTGGTTAATTAGACTTTTTTGTTGCTTATGACCTGTACTATAACCCCTTTCAAGGAATACGTCGACTTTTCCTGTCACCCTGTATATTCAAACACAGACACATAATGTATAGTATTATAGACTATAAAGTTAACTTTTAAGCTTAATTCTTAGGCCAAATTTAATGTCCTGACATTCAATCATCATCATCACAGCCCACCGAGGGGCTCGAGCCTACCCTAACTAGTTAGGGCAATTAAGCCTTAGTCAAACCACGCTGGCCCAGTGCGGATTGGTCGACTTCACATACACCTTTGAATTACTTCGCAGATGTATGCAGATTTTCTCACGATGTTTTCCTTCACCGAAGGAGCGTCAGATAAATGCAGAAATTCGTAAAACGAAAAACACATTGGTACATGGCAGGATCGATCGCGGGCCTTCCGATTCTACTCGGGACACAGACCAGTGCCGAGGCCACAGCGCCACCGACGATTCAATCGTCCAATGAAATCCTAAATTTTTAGCTTGTGATTTGAACCTAGAACCTCTGGTTTCATTGATATACTTAATAACAGACTCCAAACAAATATCTACGTAATAAATAAATATAAAATGAATAAACCAACAGTCAAACATAAATAGACAGCGACAGTCCTTTCCTCGAATGTACGGTTAGCCTCAGAAGTAGATGGATATTTTAGTACTGTGTCACACCAACTATTCCTTTTATTTAGTAAGGTTACACCTCTATGCATTGGTAATAGTTGGTGTGATATGGTACTGAAATGCTAATCTACGTTTGAAGCCGACTCTACATGCAGTAGTTTAAATACGAGAGTGATGAAGTACATATACATATTCCCTACTGAACAACTGTATCAATTGAATGATTTACTAACAGTTAGGAAACTGTACATTCTATCCTCAGTACTAAGAAGACACAGACTTTCAAAATACGACCCAAGCTTGTTAACCAGAAGACGACCACATATTGTTATTCCCAAAAACCGTGTAATACTTACTTTGCTAGTAAACAATATGATATAATGTCAGGACAATTGTATAATAATACAAATAAGATACTAAATATTTATCCAAAAACATATCGTGATTGTGTGATAAAAATAACTGATTGGCTAAAAACATTAAATTACGAAATGGCAGAAGGAATGCTAAAATCTTTAAAATTATATTAACACATATCTCCACATACACACATACACGCACACACACACGCACACACACACACACACACACTCACACACACATAGCCACGCACCCAAACACATATACACACACTTTCACTGACCATCCTGTTTTACTTTTTTTTGTTTTATTTAATGTATTGTATGATATGGAAGAGCGGGGTCTTCTAGCACAAGTATGCAATACTTAAAAGAAGGCTCCAACCATTATGTTTAAGAAGGATGTGAGTTTTTAAGGAAATAAAACTATTATTATTATTATTGCGCAATTATTATTTTTTTTCTTCCCGGTCCCTCGACAAATCGAATTATTATTATTATTATTATTATTATTATTATTATTATTATTATTATTATTATATACTCGTAGATTCGTGCATTCCATTCCATCATTTCAATGAAATGCGATGGAACTGATGTGAAAGCTGCGCTGCCCTAGCGAGCGTCGAACATTTCGTAGCGGCAAACTGAATCAAACTTGCCGTTACAAGTTAAAGTAGTGTCAAGCACGAAGGGAACGTTTCATATTTTTATCTCATGTTCCCGTATAAGCCATAATTATATTGATAATAATCTTTATAAATGAAATGAAATGAAGTTTTCAAAGGAAAAGAAGAAATTGTCGGTCACGAGTAAAGAGGGCTGGATTGAAATCATGTTGTTGAACTTGACACACTGTAAAGAACCTAAAAAAGTAAGGGCTTTAAAAGCTGTTCAATTATTTAGCCTGAAAAGCGTATTCTTGAGATGACGCATCTCCTGTTTGGGCAAAAATATTATTTAGTTTAGTAGGTGGCCCTTTCTTCCTATTGGGATGATGACTGCATTCTAATTTTTACGTCTCGTCATAAAATATTCCAAAACCGTAGAAAAGATGCAATCATGTGAAATTAGAATTATAATCGGCTTAGAAATACATTAGATACAAGCATTTTAGGCTGTTAATTTGGTAGCGATTAGACAGAGAGATCTGACATGAACCATTGTTTAGTACGGCCATATAAACTCCATGTCAATTGCCGTTTTGCTAGAAAGAGATGGAGAACAATATTTAATACCTTATATCTTGGTTGTTGTTATAGTTATTCGAAAACCGATTTTTTCTTTCTGTTTATTATATGAATAAGCTTCTATTAGGACTTGTGCACTTTTACTCACCTACATTGAATTTACACATTGAATATTAAACATCCTTGAAAATATTAATTTAAGGTCACTTTATGTATAATGGTAATTTTTTAACCAACAACTAATTCCGGAATTCAGAAATACTTTTAAGAGGTTTAAAAACTCTTTAGTAGTGGTGCGGACTTTGTAAAAAAATCGAAATCTAATTAGTTCATCAGTTAGGTAATAAAAAATAATTTTGCTTTGTCGAAATGACAAAAACTACTAAAATAAAGCGAATTAAAGTTATAAAGTGGATGCTCGCTACGTCACAAGTAAGTAGAAAATTTACCTACGTATGACTTCAGGCGACATTTCAAAATGAAAGTTTTTGATTTTGTAAACAAAGTTAAAATGCGGATCAAACACTTCTAATAGCCTACATTAGCACATTTAAAAAGTCCGCTTCTCTATTCCATTAACGCCCAAAATCAAAATAATGTTTATTATAGAACTATCTTAAATCATTCAGTTTTTTTCCACCGTCCAATATCTATTGTATACTTAACCTTATAATCGATTAGTGCAATATATGCTAAAGTCGAAAATCGATAAAAATTAATAATTAATCTTTTGGGATTACATAATTTGATGAGTACGATAAAATAGATAATTAAATATCTACTTGTGCGCTGTGGACACGGCACTTGCCTTCCAATCGGGAGGTCCGGGGTTCGAGACAGCCATGTACCAATGTGTTTATCGTTTTTCGAATTTCATATGTACCTACATTTGACTGACGCTCATACGGTGAAGGTAGACATCGTGCGGTAACCTGCATACATCTGCGAAGAAATTCAATGGTGTATGTGAAGTCGTCCATTATGTACTAGGCCAGGGTGGTTGACTAAGGCCTAATCACCCTAACATGCTCTTTTTCCGCCTTGATGAACAATTTTGAAATTGATACACATGCAAAGAACTTCGCATTATCGTTACCTACAATATTATAGCTCCGCATAAATATCACTTGAGAAGTGTATGAGACTTTAATACGCACATCGAAGCCCGCAGCATGATTTATCGGCAGCCGTTCGGACATATTGAATGCGGAGCCCTAAAAACGAGTTCGATATTGCAGGCGTCGCTGGGCCCCTTCCTGCACTCCATTATAGTAACAGCGACGTACTACCGATGTATGTGCCCCCAGCGACGCGGAAATATGTCACTTGTCCCGACCCAGGGCTGCCTAAGTAGCGTCAAGCTTATTCATAACTTTAAAAATGTGGATCTCATACAGGAGCGGTGTTTCATAGCGCGTCACAGTTGTTTGCTGTTTCGAATTGTGGGATACGCGGCAACCCTATAAAATCTTAATTTAAGTTTGAAAAAACAATATTCAGAAAATAAATTTACCTTATTAGACATCCTCTCGCAATGTTCTGTTTGCATACAACTTTCTGTTCTGTTTCGTTCGTTCGTTTATTTACTTAAATATTTGAATGTTATACCGGGTGTAAGTGACCTTGTCCCGTTTTTATAAGAGTGATTCTTAATTGAAAATCACTGAAATTTTCTCCCGGAAAATTCATAAAAGTCATTGGACATTATTTACCCGGTATTTGAAAAGTCGCCAACAAAAACCAAAATACTTTTAGATCTGCTATTTTTATCCAGCTTTCATTTTCTGTAATTATCGGTGTTTATATAATACGAGTATTTTGTTGCTTTTCTATACTACTCGGAGTATTATAAAGAGGAAAGATTTGATTGTTTTTTTTTTTGCATTGAATAGAAGCATATTCAATGCAAACAAACAATCAAATGTACTAGGCCGATCTGAAAAATTCTTACACATGTAAATCCTACATTATTCCTGGTGAACATAGGCTACAAAATTATTTTTTCCGCGGGAAAATATTAATATCCCACGGGAAAACGAATAAACGCGGGCGAAGCTGTGACAGGGACCGGACCCGGTTACCGTTATAGCCGGTAACCTTAGGGTTTTGATGGGGTATTTTATAATGCTGGGTTTTTAAACCCTTTGCCTTACGGTAAGCTTTCAAACGGCTTACCGGTTTACACATTAATCCTTTCGATTGAATTAATTCGGGTTACCGCTAACCGATATCAAAAACCCCCAAATGGGTTACCGTTCTAAACGCTGATTAATTTGTAAAAAATATTTTAGACCTTAGGTATATCGCGTGTAGATTGCTTTTGCACCGCATATTTGCCGAAGGTCGCGACCGAACGCTGGCGTTATTGCGCCCGCAGTGCTATTTCAATCGCTCGGTGTGCGTGAGGGAAAGGGTTACCCTAACCCGAACAGTAAGCGGTTAAGCGCATAAACACTAAAAACCTTTAAGATTAGGTAAGCGGTAAATTATTGTTGTGGGTGGTAACCCCTATTTTACGGGTTATCGTTAATGTTGGGAAACCTGTTGAACGGCTTACCGAGCCCACTGGGTTACCATACGAATGGGTTACCCTTTCGAACGGCTTAAGCAAATGAACGGGTTTTCCGGTCCCTGAGCTGTGAGCGAATAGCTGATATTGGAAGAAAATGACTACCTATCCAGCAAATCAAAATATCACTCCGTGGTATTTACCATCTGAATAATACCTGCAATACGGTTGGAATGTTTCCTTCCCCTCACTTCCTTTCCTTCTGTCTCTCTCACACTCTTACGCATATTGTCTCTTATATCGGGTTATGTCCCGTGCGCTTGTGCCAGTTGACAGCGTTACCAGAATGTTACTTTTGTAACATTATACGTTACTTATGTTTACCCTTTCATTGTTACCCCAATGTGGCACGACTCAGAATATTACTTTTACGTTACTTTTAAGACCAAGACTAACCTACTTATACTTTTAAGACAATAAAAAATAACAAAATACCTTTAACCGCCTCCGTGGTCTAGTGGTTGAGGCCACTGGGTGTTGATCGGGAGGTCTGGGGTTCAATTCCCCATGGGGGCAGAAGTTTTTCTGCTCGGTTTGGTCGGTGGTAGTGCTTCTGAGCCCGCCTGGAGTCTTGCGAGACTCTTGCTGCAAGGCCGAGATCAAGATCGGCCTAATTGTAGCAAGACCAAGACAGAGACTGACCCATGCAAGATTTGAGCAAGAGTCTTGCCCAAATTTTGCATGGGTCAGTCTTGGTCCTTGCTAGAATTAGGCCGATCTTGATCTCGGACTTGCAAGTCGTGCCTCTACGACCCAGATGTCGAAGAGACCGTGCTCCACTTCATTACTGAAGTTTTTAGCAGGCAGAGGCACGATCTGGAAATGTGCATAGGTGAAAAAATCACACAAAGCAATATACCAGACATAATGACTAGCAAAAATAGAGACAGGTTTCTCCAATATTGCAAAGGCGTAGTAATATAGTTAAAAGAAATAAAACTTTATGTATGCCCAGATATAAGAGTACACCTTGATTTTATACAGCATCAAAGTCATCAAGTCAAGTCAAGAAAAAAAATAACCCAAAAGACGCAAAACAATTTTATATAATAATATATGTATAAAGGCCTTTGGAATATCAAACTAAAAGTAAGAAACAAATTCATCCTAAAAAAACTAATATACGAAAAGAAAAATAAATAAATAACGCCTTAAAAACGGCTCCGATTACGTCTGAGGTAGAAGTGTAAAACGAACAAATAAAAAAAGAGTCTCGCAAGACTGCAAGACCGATTTTGGGGAACACTACTTGTAAAAAGTCTAAGGACCACAATAACATTTAATGAAAACTAGCCTTACAAAGAATTCAAGCGTGCAGACTGTCAAATATTTTTTTTTAAAAGTGGCTGCGTTTTATATCTTATTCCAAAGAAATAGGCCGTCCATTGGCGAATTTTTCTTGCTTCTAAAAATTAAAAAAAACTTCTCGCATATAACTTTTTATGTTTTGTTTTAACAAAGTACGTTACTGTCAAAAGCTCTTAAATCTGTGCGATATTCGATTGCCGATGAGCAATAAAATTGCATCTCTGGTTACAAGCTTGGAGATTTTGCGCATCAGATAGGTATGTTTTTCAGTCTTAGATTCAATCAGTTTGTAGTGACACACACATATGTATACGCGCACTGCAAGTGCACTGTGACGTTGCGATCGGCAGTCACGGGATAGCGTAACAGGGTGCGGTCGTACGCTACTGGTAAATAATAAACCAACAGTCTACTTTACCAAGTGTTGTATTTTCACCCTAATCACCCGTGCCTCCCAACAAGTTCAATTCAGTCTTCAATATAAAAATCCAAAACATTTTTTTGTTGATATTAAGTTATTAAAATATATACATATCACAATCTCTGTTTTTTGTGCATTTTTCGGATATTAATTTGTTTAAAAATAAAGAAAAAAATACCCACTTATTTGAATGATTGTTTTGTTCGAAATAGACATATCTACATCTTCCCTGTGACTTGCGAAGGATGAGAAACTAAGGGTGACTAACATCAAGCTTCCCTAGCTTACGTTTAACATTAAATGTGTTAATACAATAATTTTGTCTCTGTCATTTGATTGAAATCGACAGAGACAACCACAGGGTACACAGACCACAGACAGCCATGTCTGCAGTCCATACTCCTATGTCCACCCCATAGCATAGCCCACCGTATTAGCAAGATGCAGTGGAAATGGCCTGGTCATTGTCGCAGAGCTGACTACCGAAGTATGTACTAAACGTATTTCAAAGCGGTGACCGCGTCTGACTATTGTAGGACAATCTCCGTCAAGATGGAGGTGGAGAGGTTCCAGTGGGAGGATAGGCCACGTGTGGTGACAGCAACGGAATGGCTAAACCTGCGTCAAAAGCCCTCTTGGAGGACCATTTAGGATCAAGAAGGCATAATTCACCGAACAAAACCCCATAGTTCCATATCATCCATACTAAATTCAGCTACTTGCAGTTCAACATTAACGGTGTTTAATGTTCAGACCGAAACTGTTCAGTAAACAGTGAGTGTTCGCTTCATCATTAGAACAAACATGATTGATAAAGCAGGGATAGTGAACACGACAGTTTCTACAAATAAATACCTTAAGTCTTCCAACCATATTCATAAATCCTTCAATACCGCCAACCCTAAGCCATAGGGACAGCCCACTGGAATTAAATATTTGAGCTCAGCGCTTAACCGGTGACGCCGAGCAATTCGTCATTAATACATCTTGTCAACCCTGGCGGAAGCGTTTATTTAAAAGTGCACCTCTATTTCAGGGCTGCCTGTGGAGTCTTTATCCTTACTAATATTATAAACGCTATAGTTTGTGAGTATGGATGTATGTTTGTTACTCTTTCCCGCAAAAACCACTGAATGGTTTTGGATGAAATTTTGTAAGTGAACGGATTAACATTAGGCTACTTATTATCCCAGAAAAGTAAGTAGTTCCGGCGAGAAAGTAGATTTACAGTTTTTTCTTTGAACTTTCAAGGCGAAACATAGTTCGCGGTATTAGCTATTATTCATAAAGTCATAAGATAAACTTATAACTAATGAAGTTGTTTAAGCATATACTAATAATTTTTACCCCTATTGGAAATCGCACTCCGTATATGTCCAGATCCATACTGGGTAGTCTCCAGCACAAGGCCACGGAGGCGGTTGAGGTTGAGGCTACATAATCATCAATTCATTCGACACAAAAGAAAACGGCAAACACATATTTGTCATCTATGTTTCTCCTTCGGGATATTAACGAGTTTAGGATAAGACAGCTAAGTCTCCAGACGACTCCCTCGGGATTAAAAGGATGATGCAAGATTATTACCATATAGGGTAGCGTGACAGAAGGATCCGAATACGGAACGTTTAAGTAATGGTGGTAATTCATTTGGCATAAAAGACGTGTAGTAATTGTAGTATTATAAAACATTTTGATGACCGCTTCGTTAGTATAGATAATAATATACATGAGCAAAGTTTCCAAATAAGGAAACTCAGAGTATACTCTGAGTTTAAGTAATTAAAAAGAAAACGAAACAAATCAAATTATAATAACTATAAGCATAACGATATAAGCATTACATTTTGCACATTTGAGATACTATAGTATAGTATATAATTACTTGCGGTATCGGGACGAGGGAACTAACTGTGGGTTAAGTCTATCACCTTAAAGTCACGCAGTAGGCTACGGACAGCCCTGTCCGTAGTCCATACTCCTGTGTCCACCCCATAGCCTACCGCATTAGCAAGTTGAAGTGGCAATGGGCTGGTTCTTGTCGCAGAGTGGACTATCGATAGATTAAGCGTATTCTAAAGTGATGACCGCGACTTAGGACATCCTCCGGCAAAATGGAGCGACAACATACGTAAAGTACCTGGTGGATGAGTGGCACACCAATGGGATGGGTGAGACCTATCTCCAGCAATAGACGAACGTGGGCCGATTGTGATGATATATATGATTGATTTTTTAATATAAATTTAATGACAAGAGCGTAGGACAGCAAAACATTATAGCCATGGCATGTAATGTAATGATATTTTTTTCTGAATCAAGAATATTTGATTGCTATCCGAAAGTACTGTGATAGATTTAGAATACACATATCGCTGCTCGCATTCTTCCTGTGGATGTAGTTAGAGTCGGCCAAGGGAGCTGAATGCAATCACACCTCTACGAGGATAGCAAAACCCCGAGCCGCGCGGTCAGCATGATATAGCAAGCTAATTCCTCCTCGTTTAAGGAATGACACGTGATGAAGGTACCTACACTAATTATTAATGGAGGTAGAGGCAAAATTTTTCAATTTTATAAGTAAATAATAAGTGCCTAGAAGATCTGTGTTGAATAAAGGGTTTTTTTAAGTTTATTCCACTTACAATAGTTTTAACTTACCTGAAAGTAGGTAACGATGAGGCTGATCGAAGTGAAATTCTCCTAAACTACCTCTATCTCTATGACATCTGTTGTCGAGACACACCAATGCTATTAAAATTAATATAGTAGCGACAATTTCGAGTTATTGTTGATGAGAACATAGCCAAGACGATGTCGAGCAACAAAATATAGGAAGCTTTTGAGAGATGTCTATTTTGAGAAAGGACACATCGAGAATTAGACATCATATTCTGTGCGATTTGACTATAGTAGCCGAGCGAACTTAAGTTAACAATACGTTTAACTGACAGCCGAAACAGTAGATAGGTATACATTTCAAATCACACGCCACAATAATTCACGCGGCAGTGAAATTCATGTTGTATTGGCGGGTGCCACAATATAATTTCTAATTACTAAGCGACCCATCCGCAAACTATATCCCCCGCGCATCTGTTGGGGGAACGGCCGACTTCGCAATATTAATGACACCGCCTAAGGTATGCCCGGATTTTACTCATTAGTGGTATTATGTGGTCATTTGCGAAATGATAAATGAGTGAGCCGCCATGAGACACGGCCCAGCGTTTTGTTGCTACAAGCTTTAGAAGTTACAAATGCGACGTGTTTTTAATGATGTTTTGTGTGGTTTGTTAGGTGATTTTTTTGTCCAATAACACAAAAAGAGTAAAAACAGAAAAGAGAAACTGAACGCCATCAAATCAATACGACAAGCAGAAGATGCATACAGACAAAGTAAGCGTTTGATGTCATGTCTTCATTTCTCGTGGTGTGTAGACGCAGGTATCTAACCCACACTAAACCCGAAATCATACACTCGAGGTCTTACAACATATTTATTATATTTTTTACGAAAAAAAAAATAGTTTCAAGTCGTTTCCAATAATTATTTTTTAAATTTATTATATATACTCAGATTTAAACCAAATATCATATTTGTAACGATTTCAGTTTTATGAATACGAGTTCAGTTAATCAATTTACCCATCACTTTTTTCAAAATTGAAAATCGTGTTATTAGGTGCAGCCGGCCGAAGTCATCAAGTCTATTCGAATTATTTTATTCAACTATTTCAAACAATGTTGCATATTTTCATTACGTGTTAGTAACGACTGCAAAGCAAAAACAAATTACTCAGACTTCAAGTCGCGATGAGTAAACAAAGCGAAACGAATTAGCTAAGCAATTTTCCAGAGTAGCATGATATCGTAAAGCAAATAGCACGAGAAGCAAGCAGACCAATTAGCAATATGTCAAATGCAATGATAAGAGTTCTACAGCTTACCACAACTCTGATTAACTGCAGAACTGAAGCTCTGAGTCTGAAGCTTACTGAAATAAGGACTTGACGTCATGCCGAGATCAGATTAAATTATGACTTTCATACAAATAATATTTGCTTTGGGAATGCAGTATTTTTTATCTCTTTATTTATTTTGAAGCTTTTAACCACATGGCAATGTCAGACCCATTTTATCTTCTTAACTTACTATAATATAATTATAATCCCATATAAATAAATAGAACTTAAAAAGCAACATAGCATATCTAAATAACTAAGGAACTTTACTTTTCAGTCATAACAGATTTAGGGTTTGACAGAATGGCAAGTATTATGCCAACATCTTTTAGATTTAACTTTTAAATCTTCAAAAAGTGCCTCTCTTACAACTTTGTTCTTTGCACAATTCATCAGCATGAGTTGTATATCTTCAATTATATAACATTCTATGTAACTGAGGGAGTCAACTTCAGAAGATTCCAGGTTCGAATCCTGTCGCTATGTAATATATGGTAACTAAAATCAGGTTAGGAAATAAATTGGAGACATGTTGTTGGTTTCATGTCCGTTTATTGAATGAATTTCAGTACAATTGAATTTGTTAAGAGAACTGTAAAGTGCCAATTCATGAAGTGAAGTGCTCGAGTATGCACTTTTAAAAATGCAGTTTGTTGCTCACCGCTTAGAGTTGAAAGTCCGAGGTAAGTGCCTATACTTCTTATATAAATATTGTTTCGGGCGATAACGGTTTTACCCCCCTAAACCTTTACGAAATTAGACACTTTTGGTGTCATAAGATTCAGTATACCTTGCTGTAAATTGGTATAATTTAGTCAAAAAAAGATAAAATGCTCGAATTAGTTCTTAAGTCTAAAATATAATTTAGATGCTAATAACTTATATTCTGAACAATATTACTTCAAAATCAAAACGTAGAAACCTAGATCTTTATTATTACTACAACATTTTCAAAAATTATGAAAATTGGGCTATGTAAAGAGGGAGAAAAGCGTTATCGCTTTTTGTATTAAAAATTACAGGTTCACAATCCTCATAAGGCCTCATAATGCTTACTTAGCGAAACGTGCCCCGGCCATGCGCGTGCGCTTGAATTTCTATATTTAGGTTCATTTCACAACTTACTACACTTTCATAAGATGCTAATGGATAGTGCTAATAACAAACTTTGCTAATGGATAGTGTCCAAAACTATAATAGTGCCATTCACAAGAAAACATAAGCTGAATAAACTTATCAAGCCTGTGTTAAATGGAACGACTATTTCATTTTCCACTGAGGTGAAGTATTTGGGCGTCACTTTCGACCAAAGGCTCACCTGGAACACACACGTTAGTAATGTGGTTCAAAAAGCGAAAATCGCCGCCCCTTAATCTAGTAATAGAAAAGGAGGCGAAGGCTAGCCTACACAGGGTCGGCATAGGCTTTTGCACTGGCTGGTTCTCTCAAGCACTGAGGACTCTTCAGGTCTCTGTGCTGAAACATCCAATATTAGCTATGACCAGCGATGTCATGCTTCCACGAGTAAATTTCGTTAGAAATTTCAAAGTGGAAACCCCTCACAGAGATGAATGGGAAGAGAATCTCAACTCCTGTGAGGATGGAAGCCTCGTATGGTATACAGATGGCTCCAGAAAATCATTTGATGTAGGGTGCGGAGTGTATGGTCTAAGGCCCAGGGTGGACAAAAGTACCAACTTGGGCCGGTACGCATCCGTTTTCCAGGCGGAGATATATGCCATCATCGAATGTGCAGATATCATAAACCAAAGGAACTACTCAAACCAACATATCTATATTTATTCAGATAGTCAAGCAGCTCTAAAAGCCATTAGCTCGAGCCAAATAAACTCGAAGCTGATAGAAGACTGTCTCACCCGCCTGAATGCTATAGGCCAAAAAAACAAAATTGTTTAAGATGGGTTCCTGGGCATTCTGGTGTCATTGGCAACGAGAAGGCCGATGAACTCGCTAAAACTGGAACTATAGAACCACAAATAGGGCAGGAACCCTTTTGCGGCATTTTAAAGAACCAGATACACAACTTTCTAAATGAACAACTTCTTAGAAACTCATTCGAACTCTGGAAATCTACTCCAGGGCACGAACACGCGAAGGCACTAATACAAGGCTACTCGCGTAAACTAACTGACGAGCTCCTGCAGCTTAACAGGAAAAACATCAGTGCAGTCGTAAGAACCTTAACTGGACATTGCGGCCTGAATAGACACATGTTCAACCTCAAGGTTAAGGACAACGACATCTGCAGATTCTGCAACCAGGAGCGTGAAACTCCTAAACACCTACTGTGTGACTGCAGCCCACTGATTCATCGGCGTAGCCTTCATCTGGGAAGGCACATCATGAGACCAGATGAAATACAAACTCTCCCAATCCAAAAAATCCTCAGTTTCGTAGAGGGTTTGGGCTTGAAGGAGATACTCTAACGGCGCTAAAATTCACAATAGATGTTTTAGGTCGAGGTGAAAAGGCCTACAAGGCGAAAGCCCGTACCAACAATAATAATAATAGTGTCCAGAACTCAGTGTGATAACTTTTTTTATATAGCTTCGGCTCAATGTGCCGTCCCCAAACCTGGGCACACAAGAGTAGGCCGTCCTTGGATTGATCTATCTATAACATATAACCCTATCCTTGGAGACCTCATCAAAGTATTAATTCTATTCTTCATGACAAACATTTTTATACAAAGAAACAGACTCCGATGAGTCCGGTAAATACGGTATACAAATCCCGTTATAGCCGCTTATTTAGATAGATTCTCTTCCCTCTCATTCCCCGAAAGACCAATATGAGCAATTTCACCGGAGGTAGACTCTGTATTAGGGTCTCTGCATGGGTACCTCTGTATTGACTATTTCTGCCGCGAAATAGCAGTGCTTGCATTGCTGTGTGCCGGTTTAATTGATAATAATATGGCAGTGAAATAACTGGTTACCGTGACTTTACATCTGTTGGCACAATTTGGCAACGTTTTTTTTATTGCAGAAAGTTGGCAAACAAGCAAACTGCCCATCTGATGGTAAGTGGTAACAGTCACCTATAATACATGTGGCTCTTGTGAGATTCGCAGCAAAACTGCAACCCTCACAAGAACCACAGTGTACGTCGCCAACTTGTGACACAAGATCTAAAGTCACAGTACCCAGTAATTTCACTGCCATATCTTACCCTTCAAACCGGAACACAGCAATGCAAGCACTGCTGCTTTGCGGCAGAAATAGGTAAGACGGAGGTACCTAAACAGACGACCCTGGTGCAGAGTCTCCCTCCAGTCGTATAATGTGGTTCTTGTGAGGGTTGCAGACTTGCTGCGTATCTCACAAGGGCCACGTGTATTATGGGTGACTGTTACCACTTACCATCACGTGGGCAGTTTGCTTGTTTGCCAACTTAAACTTAGTAGCAATAAAAAAATAAACTGGAACCCATTTCAATCACACATTTATATAAATATTGGGGATGCAGTGTTATAGTAGATTTCACAACAAGTGCACAAAATGAACTATTTTTATCCGAGACTTTTAGCAGCCCGAGCCGAAGGCGAGGGTTGATAGTAATGTCGAGGATAAAATGGTTTTGTGGACGAGTTATAAACTCTGCTTTTCACTTCGATTGCGAGGAAATAAAACAGTAGTATAACATAACATTTCTTTAATTAAAATTAAAAGTAAAATTAGTACAGTTTTGAATACTGAAGGAAATTCGGCATATTAACGGTATTTTATGTCTTAAAAACAAATAAGGCAAATAAATTAAAGTAAATATAATAAAATAACAAATTCTATCTATGAACTTCTAATTGTGTTTGGCTGTATGGCTCATTTTCTTTGCCTTAATATAGATACATTTATGTATGGGTAGATACGTTAATGCACTTGTGCACAAAATTCTATTTCGTGCAGCCTATGCACTTTCAGAGCATGAGAAGTGAAAAATATATAATATACTTGCCTGCAATGAAATCGACCCACCTTTACGCTTTATTCAGAGCTCGACAAATCAAAATCTACCATCAATAAATTATATATTTTAAAACCGTTTGTTAAACAAGAGTTTTTTTTTGAAAATCAGCTCAATTTAAAGGGTCAATAAAACTTTAGGAATAATGAATTTTTGAATAAACATTTACTCAATTAACTTTTAACACTGCACAGACACAGAGATTGCGTATAACGTAAAAGGGTGAATTTCCCGGGACCAAAAATTGCGTGGCATCGATGAAATCAGTACTAAAAAACATAGTTATAATGTTCTAACATTTTTTCTAGTAAAGTGAAATAGTTATCTATGTGTAGCACTAAATATTTTAATAATAGGAAAAATAGGTACTTCAAAAAAATTTATTAAACCTCGAAATCTTTCATTGCCGTGTTTGTCCACACGTCACCTTGATGTATATTATACCTCATTGATAAAAATCTATTGATTATTTATATTGAAACTTAGTTTTATTTGATACGTGAATAGTTAAAGTATTGTTACGGAACACATTTATTTAAATATTTAAACAATACAACGAATGGTTAATAAAAATTCATCTGTCCCAGAACTACCTTTCATCGCCGTGTCCTAAACATGTTTTAGAATATTGTTTTATCTAACGACTTGCGGCCCCCCCTTTTTGTGTTAAACGTTGCATATTAGTGTCGCCTAAGTGCTCGACATGGAAGGACGTACACTCGTGCATGCGTTTTCGCACCATAAATGTAAGTATTCCATTTTTATGTTACTCGTCATTTTTTCTTTCATCGCCATGGATAGGTATAACTCCTATTTGAATAGGTTTGTTCTCTTGATTGAGCATTCAATAGAAGGCCGTTTCTCTTATGTTTATTTGTGAAGTGTTTATTACTTCGAATAACTAATGGATTTTTTGTTATTTTATATTTTTGCCTTGATTTTCATCGCCACGCTTTCATTGCCGTAGTTTCCGTGGCCAAAATTTGCTATGGCAATGAAAAAAAAGACACGTCAATTAAAAAAATTCATTGCCATGCCTTGGAACACAATTTAGTTTCATTGCCGTGGCCAGGTGTTTCATTTCCGTGATATATGTTTTGATTGCCATGGTAAGATTAGGCAAAAAAACATCTACCTGCAATACAGGTAGTGCCGAATATTGACAGTTCAGGACACGTCAAGTTAACCCTCTGCAATACGATAAAAGACTTAAGGATAGAATTGATGAGTTTTTACTGTATAGTCAACTACAAAAAAAATCCATGTTAACCTTACAAATTGTTACCTTACATACACACACATACACACGCGCATCCACATGCATGCACGCAAGCACATATGCACACACACATACTACAGTCTGATTTTAATAATGCCGTGGATGCTTGTTTCATTGCCGTGGATGCTTGTTTTATTGCCATGCTCGCATGTTTCATCGCCGTGGCACGAAATTTTTAATATTGTATATCTCGTTTGTTTTTTAAGTTATCTGTTAGATATTAATCAAGTATACATACATTATCTTGAACTTTAAAAAACGCTAATATTTTTTTTAAAACTTTAAGATAAAAAAATCCACGGAAATGAACATTTTAATGGACCTGTTGAAATTCACCCAAAAATCGAATCGTCGAATCGGTGGCTAATTGTCTCGACATCGCCAAAGCTTTTGATAGAGTCTGGCACAAGGCTCTTCTTTCCAAGCTTCCGACATACGGATTATCCGCGCAGTTCTGTACGTGGATTGACAGCTTCCTCCTCGAGCGTAGAATTCGCGTTGTCGTTAACGGCTGCACTTCGCGGTTCGTGGCAGTGAACGCTGGAGTTCCGCAAGGCTCCGTTCTATCCCCAGCATTGTTTCTTCTGCATAGGTATCAATGACATGCTTTCCTTGGGAAGTATACATTGCTATGCAGATGACAGTTCAGTGCATGGGGGATATCACGGAAGCTCAGGGGCTACTCGTAGTGATATTGGTAGGGAGAGGCAGAATCTTATCATTGAGCTCAGCCAGGGCGCTGAACCTCATCTCCGAATGGGGTTCCAACAATCTTGTTGAGTTTAATGCTAAGAAAACATAGGTGTGCGCGTTCTCAACGAAAAGGTCACCTTTCCTCCCCCTTCCTTCTCTTCAGGGCACAACCCTTCACACACAGAGCAACATCACCTTGCTCGGAATGAACATTCGCTGCGATCTGAACCCCAAAGATTACATCGAATCCGTCATAACTACTGCCTCATGGAAACTCGGAGTCCTGAACAAGGTGCGTAGGTACTTTGCACCGGACCAACTATGCTTGTTGTATAAAACTCAGGTTAGGTCTTGCTTGGATTATTGCTCGCACCTATGGGACGGCTCCGCTCAGTACCTCCTCGATGCTCTGGACGGATTGCAGCGTCGCGCTATTCACATAATTGGCGATGTAGAGGCAAGTAACACCCTCGAGCCTCTACAACTTCGTCGTGATATCGCCTCTCTTAGCGCCTTTTACCGAATGTTTCATGGGGAATGCTCTGAGGAGCTCTTTAGCCTTATCCCTCCCTCTCCATTCCTTAACAGTAATATTATATTATCATATATACACACATATACATATTTATATATATACAATTATATATACAATATAATATATTATTCCAGTGACTGATTCGAGAGAAAGTGCTCTTTAAGGTGACGCTTAAAAGATTGTATTGAGGGTCTCTCACGCACTGTGGCAGGCAATCCATTCCACAGCTTGGCAGCCTGTACGGTAAAAGACTTACCGAAGAACTTCGAATTAAATTCGGGAACACTTAATACGTTGCTGGTAACGCAGGATCGCTTAGGACGGGGATTTGGAGGAAGAAAATGGAAACGGGACCTTAAATATTTAGGAAATTGAGGACAATGTAGGACTTTAAAGACAAGGCAGAGCATATGCATATTTCTTCGGTGACGAATAGGTAACCACTTAAGTTGTTTGCGACATTCAGACACGTGATCATATTTGCGTAAACTAAAAATAAAACGAATAGCTAAATTCTGCAAACGTTCAAGCTTATTCAGGAGATGCTCAGTTACATCCAAATAACATACATCGGCGTAGTCGAGAATGGGGAGTAGAAGAGATTGAGCAAGCATAACTTTAGTACTGAATGGCAGGAAATATTGAAGCCGCTTGAGAGAGTGGTAAGAGTAATGTATACGGCGACTTACTTCATTGACATGAGCATTCCATGATAAAGTACAGTCAAAAGTTAATCCTAAATTTTTGCTCTTGTCAGTAAAAGGTATAGCAGTACCATCAAATACAATTTGAGGTAATTTGAGGTATATCGATATTTCTGAATGTGGTCGGTTTGAAAATGATTCGTTCATCATCAGAGAAGTTTTCAATGTATCCTTAAATACGTAAATCAAAAAAATGCTAGTTATCATAAAAATAAAAATAGATTTGTAATTTACTACAAGCGGAGATGCTACTGCAATGTTGTAGATGAAACACAATTGCTTTGGACTTGGTAATAAAATAACAAAACTGGTTGAAATACTATTCGTAGATCTTTCTAGAAAATCGTACACTTTCACTCATGACAATGTGACAAATCAATCATTATTGTTTGTCTTTAGGTACTAGCATCCCATCCTCACAATAATAGCCCATACGATATGACTCTTTGCCAAAGTAAATTAATCTTGCTGTTTCAACATGTGTAAGTTGTCAAATTTTTTATTGCAAATGCTACAGAAAAAAATCTGTTTGCCAAGGTCTTCAAGGTCAAGAGGAAATACTAAGGTCGAGTAAATTCAAAACTAGGTATTTATAAAATGTATTCTTGTCGCGGCTATGCCCGTAAAACAAAACGAGTAGAAAATATTATTTTCTTCTCTAAAACTAGATCGATTTATATAATTACTTTTTACCGTGAAAAGTAAAGCAAGGCATTGGCTGTGTTTATATGTTTTGTTCTTTTTATACATAACCTCGTCATATTTTTTTCCTTGATGTTTGAAAACAGCAGACATACTGGCGAATTTTGTAGGTTTTTGAAGGTTTAAATCTCTTTTGATAAACAACTTAATAAAAGGGGAAAACAATAGGAACAGACTAATAGTGGCCGTAGATTTTTTTTGGGAAAAAAATAGAACAACTATTTGTTTAGACTACGTTTGCATGGAAAAAGGGCCCGTACGGTTTCCTCTTCATTGTGCGGGTCTCGCTTTAAACGTTAGTCTAGAGAAGGAACCTAATACTAATACCCAAAATATTTATACTGTCAATAAATTCAACAATTTCATTATTCATTTTCACGAGAGGAGTTACTTTCCTCACATTTGTTAATGAGTAGTGTATTGCAATGCATTTTAATTGGGAACCTTTCAAGAATTACTGAATTACCTCAGAGCAAGATAAAGAACTGTCTTTATGTTTATTATTTATGATCATTGCATTTTTAACACAAAAATTCAATTACGGCGGAAGTTATATGTATTTTTCCATTGCACTGCGATTTTTTTAAATATTCCAGCGTATTTTGGATGATTGAGGTTATAGTATAGGTAAACGTCCTGTTTAAGCAGCGTAGATAAACAATTCTTTTTGAGATAACATAATTTTATTTTAAAGTAGCTCACCCGGCGAACTTCGTCCCGCCTGTGGTGAGCCTATGTTCATTGGAGGTTTATTGAATGTTTGATGCTGTCAACTGCTGACTGAACAACTGAACCTTAATCTGAGAAATGTTTGTCAATATAGATATATAGAAACACTTTATTTTGCTTTAAGTAGAATGATAACATAAAATATGACAATACATACACAAACAGCAAAAAATGCGACCTTATCGCCATAGGCGACCTCTACCAGACAACCTTTAGATAGGACAAACATGATCACGTGGGTGTGTTTCTTTCAAAAACACATAGGTATACATAATATAGAGGGGGGGGGGGAGATCTCTCACAGTTTTCTGTCTCATTTACTCGCTCACTTTTCATATTATGAGATTTAAAAAAAATATCTATCAGAATATTTAAAATTTTCTCTTATACAAATGATCCCCAGATGATCCCCTAGAAAATCTTAAAATTTGTCACCGACTTCAATATACAACTGTGATGTTCTCTGTGCTTATTCTTATATTATTTTAAACTTTTATGAAGTCAGTTTTTATTTTTTGTAAAATAATTTTTTATTTGTAACTTTTTTTTAAGTCAGTTAAAAATACGGTTAAAGTTCCCTATCTCAAAAACTACTGAACCGATTTTGATGAAACTTATTCCCTAAGTTGAACAATACCTAGTACAACAAAAAAAGAATTACTTAAATCGGACTTGTAGTTCCGGAGATATGCCAACACAAACATAAAAACATACATACATACACTTGAAATTTGGCACATTTGTTCAGAAGCTGATATAGACTAACATATACGAAAACTGGGCAGTTCTCGAAATATTACATACATACGGGTTGAATTGATAACCTCCTTTTCTTTGAAGTCGGTCAAAAACAGTTTACGACCTATTCTCAGACCTACTGAATATACTCGTACACAGAAAAAGTTCATGAAGATCGGTCAAGCCGTTTCGAAGGAGTTTGGTAACAAACACTGCGTCACGAGAATTTTATATATTAGAAGAAGATTAGTCATTTCACTAATTTTGATTCGTTTCTGTAAATTTAGATCCTAACTAAAATATATATTCTTTTCGTCAATATACTCTCTACCCGCACCAAGAATGTTTATCTGAGGTGTATATCAGTCATTATAATTACTGCACTCGGCACATATCAGCTCGCACCTCCAGGTAAACAATGATTCATCGTCCTCCATAATTCACACGCGCACAATCTTGAGGGCAGCAATTAAACGGTGAGCGGTTATTTATTATCTCTCCAGGAATCCGTGATCACCACCTAACGCCATTGTCGAAACTTTTGTTAAGTCCTACTGAATAAATAATATTATTCATTATTTTTTTACTATTCATTCATTCATTCATGGTTGTAGATACAAAAGTTTGTAAAGGCACAGATAATATAATACTACAGGTAAAGGTGAGTTGTTCGCGATGTTTGTTGCGTCTTCAAAAAAAATATTTCAATTTTTAAACAGACACGGACTCTCACAAGCCGAGCCAGTAGCACGCCTGTCACCCTCGTAAGTTTAGGCAGTGTATATGCTAGGGTTACTTTAATATTTTTTTAATTGGTTATGTTGCAGTCTACATTTACTTTTGTTTCATAAAAATTTCATCATCACAGCTCATATACGTCCCCGCCGAGGGGCTCGAGCCTATCCTATGTTAGGATGATTAAGCCTTTTAGTCCACCACGCTGGCTCAGCGCGGATTGGTCGACTTCACATAGGTACTTACATCATTGAATTTCTTCGCAGATGACGTATGCAGGTTGTCTCACGATGTTTTCCTTCACCGTAGGGGCGTCAGACAAATGTACATAATAAGAAATTTGAAACGAAAAACAAATTGGTACATGGCAGTCTCGAACCCCGGACCTCCCGATTGGAAGGCGAGTACTGAGTCCACAGCACCACCGACGCTCTAGTCCACAGCGCCACCGACCATAAAAAGTTACATTTTGGCTATTAAAATAATATACCTACTAAAAGGAAGAGTGCGTACACCCGTTTTTGACGCACTAATTTAACTTTTGTGAGGAATATTCCGAAACCGACCCAATTCGGGACCTCATGTCACATGAACTCCTGAATTGGATCCCACTTGTGACAGATAAGATCAATGTGACGTGCATTAAGATATCTTAATATTTGATTAGAAAGAAATGTTGATGATGAATCAATGCATAATCTTAATATAGAAAATTCTTGTGTCACAGTGTTTGTAACCAAATTCCTTCGAAACGTCTTGACCGATTTTTATGAAATTTTTTGTGTATATTTGGAAGGTGATAATAGTCTTTTTTCTTTGAAAATTATTATGACGACACGTAGTTCGCGAGCGCAGCTAGTATATTATATATTCTATAACTCTCATACAAATACATTGACCCTTTCGTGTATAAATTGTAATTATAAGCCGTATAAATATGATAGATCCATAGATTGTGTACGGAACGCACGCTACGATGTAATTATCCTTAGGGTGATTGTACATGGTGCATGCATATAGCCGAAGCAAGGATCAACATCAAAATCTTTATTCAACGTAGTCCTTTATAGACGCTTATTGGGGTCAAATACAATAAAAAAATCGAATTATAAGATTACAGTTTCAATGTATGCACATAGCATACATTCCAAGTCTGCCAATACAGGTATAGGTAGGTAGAATTGAATAAAATTTCACTCTACATCTGTTGGAAATTGGGTGGGCCTTCACTAAAAAACTAGGAAAGAACTCAGAATTTTTACTTTTGAGTCTCCTATTTCGAATCACTATTTGCAATGTTGATTTCACATCCATTATGTATTTTAAGTTAAAAAATCAACTGGAATGCTAATGCTACATATACTTTCATTGAAATAAACTTACGCATTATACAATAAGTAATGTTGTTACTAACTAAACACGACTTGCAATAACTAAAGTTTAGCCATCTGCTTAGATACTCAATTCTGCTAATGTTAAGGCGCATAGTGGTCCCAATGACCTTGCGTCGATCGTCCCGCACTGATTGCATAGGAGTGAGTGAGTGAGAGTGAGGGGAATATTTAAGCAAATCTTTACGCGTAAGATGAATTATTTCAATTAAAAATTAATAAAGGCGAATAAGAAAAATCTAAAAAGACCATCCGCTAGAATATTGTTCACTTTATACGCGATTAGGTTTAAAGTTTTAAAATCGAGGCATATTTGGGTCACATTTTAACCAAGTTTTAATTAATTTATTAAAAAATTAAAAAGACCATCCTCTAAAGAATGCGTTGAATAATAACATTTCTTTTTTAAAGATTTTTTATTCAATATTTATAAAGAGAACCGGTTTTTTCTGCAGTGATTTTATGATTGACCCTACTATGCGCCTTAACGAAATAATCGTGTCTTAATTGCTATTTAATAGAACTGCTGTTGTCTGTCACTGTTATACCTACGCGTGTAAATGTCATCATCATCATCACAGCTCATATACGTCCCCACCGAGGGGCTCGAGCCTACCCTATGTTAGGGTGATTAGGCCTTAGTCAACCACGCTGGCCCAGTGCGGATTGGTCGACTTCACATACAACTTTGAATTTCTTCGCAGATGTATGCAGGTTGCCTCACGATGTTTTCCTTCACCGTAGGAGCGTCAGACAAATGTACATATGAAATTCGAAAGGAAAAACACATTGGTACATGGCGGGTCTCGAACCCCGACCCCCCGATTGGAAGGCAAGTGCCGAGTCCACAGCGCCACCGACGCTCATAAACCGTGTAAATGTACAATTTATTAATATTACGATACCCGATGTTTCATTTGCACCATTGGCCAGCATCATCAATGGTGCAAACGAAACTACTTTGTCTCATTTGCACATTGCTTGATAAGTCAACAGTATTAATTTTGGTAAGTTATCATTCAGCCAAAAACGCCTGTGCCAAAAAGTCACTCAAGCGTTATTGAAACGCCATAAATGCGTCAACATTAGCAGATTTAGTCCTAAGTGGCTGGGTCTGTCTGCCCCTTTTGCATGCAACTTGCACCCAACATGTGTGACAAGTTGACAACGTCGAAGGCAATATTTAAGATTAACTAATTCGGAATTGTTGTGTTAAACTGTATCTAGGGAAACTATCAAAATGTTACGAAAAATTCAAACGAACCCAAATTGGGGTGGTAAATTGATATGAAGTTTTCCTAGTTTTTTGTGTTACTTAAACTATTGATTGCTGTATAACAGGTGTAATTTTTATTGAAATTATCAAGTGTATTCAATATGAATTTCAAAATCTTGCTATTAAAAAAAAATTACTGCTTAGTATTTTGTACAAAAATGACATAATTATGTTTTGATAAAAAATTCAATAATCAGTTAAAAATTATTTAAGATTTTCTAAATATTTTTAGAAGGAAAATTTTATAATATACATATAATCGTACAAACAAACCGAAACTATGAAATGTGTACTTAAATCGTTGAATTCGTCTATAGAACTCTTCCAAAGGATTTTCAATATTTTCTATTCGGCTATTCATGCGGACAACTCAACTATTGAATCCACAATTTGCCATCAGTCTGCCGCGAACATATCTTTAAATCTCATTAATGGCTTTGTGAAGGATCGCTGAAAAAACAATAGACTGTTGTGACTCGCAACAGTATATATGAATAACAATTTTAAAAATAATACCGTTCTTTTATGTCCGCAGCCCGCATAACAATGTGCAACGGGCTTAAACTTGTTACGATAATTTCAATATCAACTACTTCGAATATGTCAAATAGTAAAATAATCGAATAAAGCTATTGTTTGCCTTATATCCTATAATCGATTTCTGTTTCATGCGATTCTTAAAGCATTCTGTTCCTGGTGAACTTTAAATATCATGGAAGTTTAAAATACAATTTCTATAGCTATACATAGACAATAAATTTGAGAAACCATTAATTTCTCTAATGCTTTTAACACTGTTGACTACGATATCTTCCTTGCCATCATGTCCAGTCTAGGCATCTCCTCTACTCCTTGTGCTTGGTTCTCCTCTTATCTACGAGGTCGCTGGCAGACAATATGCATTGATCAAACTATTTCTAAATGGTGTGAGCTTACTGCTGGCGTACCTCAAGGCGGTATTCTCTCACCTCTTCTTTTTTCTATTTATAAATTCTCTTATTAAATACTTCAGTTGCTCTTACCATCTATATACTGACGACCTTTAGCATTATTATAGCACTACAGCGACGGAAGTTAGTAATGCCATCTCATTAATCAACCACAACTTGGCTAGAATCTTTGACTGGTGTACTAATTTTGAAGTTGCCGTCAATCGTAGCAAATGCCAGGCGATTATCTTCAGTAGTTCACGGCAACTGGTGAACATCGACATCTCCTGTCTTGATCCAGTCAAGTATAATGGCGTAGTTAAACCAGAAGTTAAAAATCTAGGCTTGCTTATGGATATTTTATTGTCTTGGAACGATTATGTCGATAGCATATGTAAGAAGGTCAGAGGTTGGCTGCGTTTAATGTACAAGGCTTAAGAATTTCCTCCCTCCTAGAACCAAAGCTCTCCTCGTCCAGTTCCTAATCCTCCCGATAATTGATTATGCTGATGTGTGTTGCACCAATGTTAGCCAAGACCTTCTCAACAATCTGGATCGAATGCTTAACAACTGTATACGTTTCATTTTCGGTCTACGGAAATATGACCACATTTCCCTATTTCGCAATAAACTCAAATGGTTGCCTATCCGTTTGCGTAGGAACATGAGAGTCGCTTCCCAGCTTTTCAGCATTATTTACGATCTAAATGCTTCTGATTATTTAAAGCGCAAATTTCAAACGCTCGGTAGCACTTATGCACTCAATTTACGTTCTGTTGCAAAACTCACCCTAGAGTTTCCAGCTCATCGATCCGAGTCTGTCTCTGATTCCTTCACTGTTCGCTTTACGTTTATGACATAATTTACCCCCTAAATTTAGAACTGCTCGTAGTAAGGTATCTTTTAAAAATCAATTACGAATACACGTTCATGTATCTGGCTATATACAGGCTGTAATTGAACACCCCAATAACATTTAAGGGTAATGTATCCATCAGAAGTAGATATTCTGTAGGAAAAATATTAGGGCTCACAAACCTACTTTTTTTCCCATATAAACTAAATAAATTATTTTTTGGAATTAAGTGCCGACAACCCTACGTAAGCCTACGAGGAATACTACGCTCACGTCATACAAACTAAATAAATTATTTTTTGGTATTAAGTGTCGACAGCCCTACGTAAGCGTAGTAGGAATACTACGCTCACGTCTGTCACGTGTCATTTTGTGTTTAAATTTATTTTGTGTTAAGAGCTGATTATGGTTGTCTCTTGAAAGTTTTTGCTTTCATTTTAAAATCAAATAACTTTAAAAGTATTGGGGTTCCAGGTCTCAGACAAGCACCGAAGGTAAATTTAGTATCTAACTTATATGCCCCTTAAATGTTATTGGGGTGTTCAGTTACACCCGTTAATAAACACGGTGTTTCATAATAACTAATAAATAAATCCAAGCGTTATCTAAAACTAATTATTAAAATGTGTTTACACGTAATGTTATTCAACCCAAAAAACCCAAAAATTTGTATAAATTGTAAAGGTGATGAGATTACTTCAGAATAACTTCAATGAATTTCATGAGTTAATTCATATTAGGTTTGGAAACAATCAAACGTGAAACACAAGTCGATAGTTTCGTAATAGTACTAAGTACGGCTCTAATTACAAATAATAAACTTTATGTACGATTTCAGTCGAAAAAACCTAACACAGTTTATGTACATACCTGCTTATTTTATCATTATTCCCTATAAATTCAGATGAAAACCGGCAAACAGGTGCAGATTCAGTAAGTGTGTCTATAATTCAAAATTTTCCAATTGTAAGTCATCGAGTAGAATGCCTCTACATTTTTAAGTCAAGATAATTTCGCTGCGAAAATGAACTAAGTCCTGGGCTTGAATTTAATTTGTTTGCTGAGGTATTGTCTGTCGTTTATAAAGTATTGAACTAATTGACGATCTTTTGCTTTTAAATAATATACGAGTATCTGTTGAAACACTGCAAATTAGACAGATAACAGACAGTGGAAAACTTGTTCTAATTTCTTAAGTTATCGGAGGTGTAAATCTTTGCTTTTATAATGTAAAAGATAATAATATGGTTTTCGCAAACCTTAATGCTCAGAAAGCAGTTTAAACGTTGTGTAGACGTATACAAACAAAATGAACTCATATCGATATTTTTTCAGGATTCGTTGTATTCCTGATTGCAACAAGGGAGGAATAGGACAAGGGGCTGCATCCCCCAAGAACAGCACAATTTGGAACACAGATGGATCTAAAATGAAATCTGGCACAGGAGTAGAAACATATTACAACAACAAAACTGAGATATCAGACAGCATGTGCAGGGTCGCCACTGCGTTTCAAGCTGAAACGTTTCCAACCTGTGCAGAGGAGAATCTAAACAAAGGTCGCACAGACTTAAACATCTACATTATTAGTGACAGTTAGCGACTCTTAAAGCGTTCTGTCAT
Source organism: Schoenobius gigantellus (assembly GCA_963935595.1). Taxonomy (NCBI): domain Eukaryota; kingdom Metazoa; phylum Arthropoda; class Insecta; order Lepidoptera; family Crambidae; genus Schoenobius; species Schoenobius gigantellus. The sequence continues at coordinate 47,192,603 of OZ012540.1, forward strand.
CAAAAGTGAAATCTCAACTTGTGTTGAATGCAACGAAGGGTTGAACAAAACTGGGCAAAAAAAACACAGTACGTATAGTTTATATACCAAGTCGTAATTGTTTGATGGAAACGATGCAAATGCTGACATCCTGGTAAGAAAGGGATCGGAAACGCATCTGGTGGGATTGAAAACGCACCAGGTAGGACCGGAACCATTTATCGGGACTACTCCAAGAACAGTCTAAGGGCTCAATTGCAAAGAAGGCACCAGGAAGAACTAAAAGGGAATTAAACACGCCAAGCTCTTCATAAACTTAGAGAATTATCTCAAATTCACACTGAGCTCAAGCAGATCCCAGACTCGCCTAATGTCAGGTGCTCTGATTGGACATTTCGGCACTAAGATTATGTTAACCAGAATGGGACATGCTAGTTATAAAAAAAAATGTACGGCCTACAAGGAAATTGCGGCATGATGAGCCACTGCGATGCTTTAGCCTGCAAGAGGCTAAGGATGACGGGAATTAGATACCCAAGACTGGAAGACTACAGGGCCATGCCACCTAAGGACATCATCAAGCTCGTGGACACGAAAGACTGGACTGTAGGTGGTGATGTCGAAGTGCGAGGGCTCACTGTTTAGGTCGCCCCCACCCCAAGATAACATAAAATTCCTGGCTCATCGTATACAAACAGCAATATCTTTACCATAAACGAAACCTGCGCCTTACTACGATCGCTTAAAACAGTGTTATGTCCACAGTAAAACCGAAATGGCATTATATGCGGCAAGAGCGGTGTCTTCTTTTCAATATTGTCTTAGCTCTAAAGGATAGTAAGACCCATGAAGCAAAAACAAACTCTGTTTTTGTTTCGTGGTGAGGCCCCTGATCATAAATGTGATGCGTTCAAAATGACTTTTCAATTACGCTTTATGCTACGGCTCCCCCTGCATCAATGTCAGTGTTAATGCCTGCATTATTGAACGCGTTAAAAACAATGTCAAAAATAATGATTTCTGAAGTTTGCTACAAAAGTCAATCAATCAAGTCATCATCATATCAGCCAAGAGACGCCCACTGTTGGACATAGGCCTCCCCCAAGGATCTCCATACCGATCGGTCCTGCGCCTCCCGCATCCAGCGGCTTCCCGCGACCTTCACCAGATCGTCGGTCCACCTTGTGGGGGGCCTACCAACACTGCGTCTCCCGGTACGCGGCCGCCACTCGAGGACCTTTCCGCCCCAACGGCCGTCAGTCCTACGAGCGATGTGTCCTGTCCACTGCCACTTAAGGTTTTCAATTCTTTGGGCTATGTCGGTAACTCTAGTTCTTCTACGGATCTCATAATTTCTGATGTGATCACGTAGAGAAACCCCGAGCATAGCCCTCTCCATTACCCTTTGGGTGACTTTGAGCCTTCATAGGAGACCCATTGTAAGCGGCCACGTCTCAGTTCCGTATGTCATCACTGGCAACACGCACGAATTGAAGACTTTCGTCTTGAAAAACTACTGACACACTGCGGTAGATGAGTCGGGAATATGCTGCGTAGCTTTCCAAACGCTGCCCAGCCGAGTTGGATTCGCCTCTTTACCTCTTTCTGGAAGTTGGACTTACCGAACTGGACTATTTGCCCCAGGTAAACATATTCGTGAACAACTTCCAGCGTAGAGCCTCTAACATTCACAAGAGTGGGTGCTACACGGGAATTCGACATTATTTTAGTCTTTTCCATGTTCATTTTAAGACCCACTTGTTGGGAAACTCTACAGAGGTCTTCGAGCATTGTGCCTAGATCCTCCGCGGTCTCAGCCATGACTACGATATCATCAGCAAAACGAAGGTGTCATGTACTCGCCGTTTATGTTGATGCCGAGTCTCCTCCAGTCCAAAAGCTTAAACTTTACAAAAGTTATTAATGTCTAAGGCCACTAGCATTGCCACATACAACGCGGAAAGCTTTTAGTTTGTATGTCAAAATTATTCCGTTTATTACACGTTACGGCGCAGGTTTATGCGTATTGTGTATAACGCAACAAAATTGAACAGATGCGACCTGTAAAACATTAAACTGTCGAAAAAAAAGTAAAATATATACCTAAGTTATATTGCTTACATTACTTAATCTTTCTCCGGTCGACCTATTTAATATTGCATTGAATGGGAACTTCCTTAAATGGGTCAAGGAAGATGAAGCTTGCTGCTGGCTATCTCCAAATAAATATCTTTTGTTTGATGCAATGATTTATTCATCGTTATCAATAATTCTCCAAGTTTTATCGGCAAATAAGATACGTATCTATAAAAATTAGTTTTACCAGGCCGCAGCGGCATCTAAGTGGTGATATCGTCAAAATAAAGTATTTTATTTTTCGTCTTCGCGAATATAATAGTTACACTGGTGCTACCACTAGTAAAACCCTATTTTCCTCCTGATTACACCACGACAGAGATCAATTGTTTATTACCGATAAAACACAAGGGACTAATTGGTTTCTCCAACTATTGATATTGAAAGCATAAAGTACATAATATTATTATAATGTATGGTCGATTTGAAGGTCGATTATTATAATGTATGAAAAGTGATTTTTTAATGTTATATACGAATATATCAAAACCTTCCTTCTTAAATGTTTAGGTGATGCCTTTTCAAATTTAATAATATCTTTATGATTCAACTAACAATGTCGAGCCATATTTAACTTTTTTCTACTCATCAACATTTTCTTCCCGTAAAATATAATTGGATGACGCCCATGCGCCTAGATTCTATTTTAATATAATTAATTTTCTTTAATGATTCAGTTTTATATTAAGTTTCCTTTTTACGAAAAATAACATTGAAATCAGGTCTGCAATGAATCAATGTTCTAATTAACGTGGATTGAAAGTTTAATAAAGATTTTTAATGGAAAATCTTTGCCTTGATTGCCTTGTATAGCCTCGTATCCATTAACATGGTTGAGTCAATTCCTCAATCGTCAGATAACTTTTAACTGTAGAATAAATATGGCGGCTTGAAAGATTTTCTAGGATTTCCTATATAATAGCTGTAAAACTGACATATTTCCGCGGATAAAAATATTATATCAGACAATTAAAAATTCGATCCTAAGGTCGATAGTTTAATCGAATAACGAGATTTTAGCCTTCAATTAGTTATCGAGATAAACATCCCAAGAAAATACATAAGGTAACGCTCAAAACTTCCTACAAATTCAAGAGTTCCGCATAATGTATAGGTGTTGTTGGTTTAAATAGTTTTTCGAATGTAAAATGTTGCCCGCCTTTGCAGTAAATGTACCTATAGAGGCGAAAATCCCTGGCTGTTCCCAGGCGGATTAGGGTCTCTACTTCACATAAATTGTAGCTATTTATCTTGGGCTAACGCAAACAAAACACTACCAGCTAGCTCTGAGCTGACACCGAAGCGCGCCTCGTCACATAATGAAATGATATCACTAATTGTACGCGATATATTTGGCAATTCGCTAACTGCTGTCGCTTTAATAATGCTAATGTCTAATATGGAGATGGTTTGTGAAACAGACACGTAAATAAGACACTTTGCTTAGGAAACTACTTACTCTTTAGTCTAAGTGATAACACTGTATTTGAAGCTCTGTGAATTATTGTAACTATGAAACGTATGTAACATATATAATAGAACAGAAAAACCGTTTGGTCGAAAAATAAAAAAGTAGAAAGGCAATTAGAACCTAATTTTCTTTTGAACTCGTAATGAAGTGTACCTTTTCTGGCTTATTATCACATTTAAAAAAGGAAAAAGACATAGAATCAAGCAATACATCGACTGATTCTTTAAACTAGATAGAAAGAGAGACTATAAGAAATACCACTATGATAACATTTTACTTTTTTAACAATCAATTGTGGACAATTTTTAGTACCATAAACTTTCAATACTTACCAAGAATTCGACCGTTTTCCTTATTTTCAAAGATCACTACAGCACAGTCTGCAAATAAATAATCGCAGTCTTGAGCGAAACTAGAAAATATCGTAAAACACCTGACAACTAGTTAATTTGCCTACATTGGTTACGTTATAGTTTCCTTTTTCATGTTCCTGTTAAACTCACTACTGGTAAAGAATTGTCCAATATCTCAAGGCATTGATCGATGGATAAGCCCGAGTCCACGGTAAAGCGAACCTCAATTTTACTTCGACATTTATTTTAAAGGCCGATTTTTCAGTGATCAGGCAGCTTTTATCCGAGAAATAAATATTACGGTGCGGTGCTTATACATATTTGGTTCCCTGTTTTTGTTTACAAAGTCAGCCAAACCACCATAACATTTCGATTCAAAAATCGGGTCTTAAATTAAAAAATCGAGTCGTTATCCATCGACCAATATTATCCTCAGAGCAACAATACCGCGGATGAACTCGCCCGTCATCCACTTCGGCTCTATGGGGCAAGGATATACGATGCGTTGATTTTTTTAAAACCTATACACAGATTCTTGAGCGAGGGTCTTTCCTAAATGAAGAAAAATTGGCCAATTTCATAATGCTGACCAAAGGGCTTTGCTATGAGTTTTCCAGCTCTGCAGCAGCACAGGTGTATTTGCGGTAAACACATTCATAGACATCCACGAAGAGAAAGAGAGCGGTGACACGTATAACATGTCACGCGAGGCGCACAAGCATTCATGCTACGTCGCACCACAACCCCGTCGTGTTTGCGATTACGATAGGATATCTTCTTAAAGCAATATCATTGATCAAGTCCATCAAGACTGCAATGAAAATTTCGAGCTAGAAATCGTTATACTTACATTACTGTGCGCTGTTGCGACGTCACCAAAGTGTACGCTCATGTTAACTTGTACAGCGAGTTTGGACTTCGAAATTTTGATTACAGACTTAAATATCCTTTTAACTTGGGACGCAGGAACAACTCCGAATACATCAAATTCATCATCATCACAACTCATATACGTACCCACCACCGAGGGGCACGAGCCCACCCTAACTAGTTAGGGCGATTAGGCCTTAGTCAAACCACGCTGGCCCAGTGTGGATTGGTTGACTTCACATACACCTTTGAATTACTTCGCAGGTATATGCAGGTTCCCTCACGATGTTTTCCTTCACCATAGTTGTCAAATAAATGTACATAAATGTAATTCGTGCAACGAAAAACACATTGTTACATGGCAGGATCGATCGCGGACAGATTACAGATATTTAATACTCTGTAACGATTAGCCCTTTAACGCCATGTCTTTCCGCAGACATACCCCGAGGAGCGGTCCTGCCGCCGCGAACGCCCGCCCCCGGGCCTCTTCACCTCCATCAAACTCCCAGAAGCCGAGCCCCCAAACGGGGTGGCGCCCCTGCTGGACTTCCCGCGGGGGCGCATGCGGCCAGTTACCTTCTTGGGCGAGGGCCCATATGGGACCGTAAGTATCTAGACCTCATCTATACATCTATCTATATCTATACAAAATTGAAGTGTCTGTTTGTAATGTCAAAATAACAAGTTTTTACTAAATGGGTATGAATGTATATCGGGTACCAATAACAAAAACACAATTTTAAAAAAAATTGTCTGTCTGTCTGTTTGTTCCCGCTAAACTCCGGGACGGCTGGACAGATTTTGACGGGACTTTCACTAATAGATAGCTAATTATATAAGGTATAACATAGGCTACTTTATATCAAGATCTTAAAAAAAATTGCCAACAAAAATCAAAATGCTGTCCAAATTTACTATTCCACGCGGACGATGTCGCGGGCACAGCTAGTGTGTGATAAAAAATATATTAGAAAAAAAAAAATTAGAAACCTCAATATAATTTTTGAAGACCTATCCATAGATGGGTTTGATAAAAAAATCTAATTTTGTATCTAAATCTTAATGCGGTTCACAGAATACATCTACTTACCAAGTTTCAACAGTGTAGTTCTTATAGTTTCGGAGAAAAGTGGCTGTGACATACGGACGGATGGACAGACATACATGACGAATCTATAAGGGTTCCGTTTCTTGCCATTTGGCTACGGAACCCTAAAAAGGAAGGTCCGGTATTTAAATTGTCTTTAATCTGTTTTATTCATATTAAATTTAAACTTAATATCGCCTATATCGCTTCGGCCTTATTAAGGGCTGATTTTTCAATCCGAGAAATAAATATGACAGTTTGACATATTTTATATAGAGAATCTGTTAAGCCGCCATATTCATTCTACAGTTTAATGTTATCTGAGGATTGAAAAATTTACAGTTTAATGTTATGTCCCTAAATGAATTACCTCGAGGTACGGAACCCCGTGAAACTAAAAGGATTTGAGTATTCAATCTTATAATATTTTTTTAAATATCATTTTAACCTATAAAACTAGTAGTACTAAGAAAAGGTCGTAATAGGCTAATTTTTATACTCCCTGGTGATAACGGTGTCCCCTCGACAATTTGTATCTTACTTGTATAAAATTCGTATGTCACAGTGTTTGTAATCAAAGTCCGCCGATACGGTTTGACCGATTTTTATGATTTTTTTGTGTGTATTCAGTAGGTCTGAGAATAGGTCGTGAACTATTTTTATATCCTTAGGTGATATTGCTTTTTGACAATTATTGTGGCAAAACGTAGTTGTGCTGTGCCCACAGCTAGTTCTTTTGATACCATATTTGAGACTCTTTTTTCAATCTCCAAATAAAATTTAATAAATGTTGCTTTACCTAACATTCTCGTATTCAAACGATAATTCCATCCTTGAGTCTAATTGTTCATGCGGAGTCTTCGAGTTAGCGACGCTTTTACGCATTTCGCATATAATAGTAATTACACATATTTGTCGTTATGTGTAATTGGTCAATAATTTTTAATAATATTGATATTCGAGTTAGCGACGCTTTTACGCATTTCGCGTAATTATAATAGTTATTATACATATTTGTCGTTATGCGTATTAGTCAATTTGCGTAATATTGACATTTCGCATTAATCATTAATGTCATTATGCATATTAATCGTTATGCGTATTGATCAATATGCGTTTAGTTTTAAATTTATTTGTAATAGGCTAGATGAATAAAACAATTTTTTTTTTTTTGCTTTTATAGTAGCTCAAACATATAATAAACGGAAAGAAAAAATCGGTTTTCGAATAACTATAAAAACAACCAAGATATAAGGTATTAAAGATTTCTCTCCATCTCATTCTAGCAAAACGGCAATTTACATGGAGTTTATATGGCCGTACCCAACGATGATGTCACGATTGATGTCGGATCCCTGTCTAATCGCTTCCAAATAAACAACTTAAAATGCTTGTATCTAATGTATTTCTAAGCCGATTTCAATTCTAATTTCACAGGATTGCATCTTTTTCTACTGTTTTTTAATATTTTATGACGAGACATGAAAATTAGAATTCAGTCATCATCCCAATTATGCTTCGGGAGCAAAACATTGCAAGAACAAAAAACTTGTTGTTTCAACCTTGCTGTTGGTAAACCATATTTATTGAATAACCATACCTAGCTGTGTACTAAAGAAACAATCTGAAGGATTCGGAAAAGCCGTCGATAGATCGAAGTCGATTAGAAAAAATTATTACCACACCGTTAAACTTTGTGTATTTTGTTGTTTTGCTGATTCGGGTAAGCTTCTGTTAGCGAGAAAACTGGGTGGCATCGGATAGTCAAACTGGCCCCAAAATTATGCCGGACTAGATTACCACTTTGTTGAGTATATAATAATTTTTTGATGGCAAGCTGTCCCGAACTTTTATGTCGAACACAATTTATTTCATTTTTACAATAGAAAAACACCAATTGAAAATAAAAAATTATAATGAAGTAATAAATTTAACCTGGCACCAAATTGCTGACCAGAAATAAATACTTCGCTACCGCTCAGTCACTATCAGAACTTTGTCCGCCTCAGCAAATACAACAAAAACAAAGTATCAATGATGAAGTAATATTTAATTCTTTAAGACGTGGGCCCACGGACTATTATGTCAAAATGGTCTTTTGATTTTCAGATTCTGTGTCACACTAGTATTTACTTACTTTCTCCGCGTCCTTTTCATTACCTTAATGGTAACAATAATATATAGTGTAGTGTTATTAAAGTTAACATAGTTTGAAGATTCCAACAGTTAGTAAATTAAAAATACATACTATTTAAGACATTCAAATAAACTCAATTCTTAATGGATTACAATGAAACAATTAAATTAATAAAAAAGCGTAGCGTAATTTAATTGAAGCATTTATGAGTAAAAATTAAAATAAGTGTGTAAGATATACCGATATATAGCCTATAATGGATATACTATATACATATATAATGGAATCTAAACGATGGATCAAAAATAGTAAAAATCATCGTACAAGCTGAAATCATTTCTCTCCTTTCCCAGAGCACGAAGGAAGTCGCTATCATTCTTTTGAAGTTTTTCTGGTTCATTATTCTTTTCTAGCACCGTTACGTTAAACTTGGTCTCATCCTTTACATCATCCTCAAGTTTCCAATTGCGCTTTTCAATATTTTCTCCCATATCTAGTTGTGCGTTATCTTCCTTCAGCTCATCTTTCAAAATATTTTCAGTAGCTGCCGTATTGTTTTTGGACCTGATCAAGTCTTCTGATATTTCATTGAGCTTTACAGTCAACTCTTCGACGTCGAGGAGTGCATCAGGATCTATTGCCGCAAAAGTTTTTCTTACATCTTCTTCCTTGATTGCATCTTCATCTATCACCTTGGCTGCAATGACCAGAAATAATAAGATTATAGATTTATAGTTATTGTCTATACAAAAAGTGTATAGACAATAACCGAGAGATTTATGTTTTTATAAGTCGTTTCTGAGGTCGGGAGACGTGAGACCGTTTCACGAACCAAGCAATGATGAACACAAAATCGTAAAATGAACCGTTTTTATCAATTTCTGATTTACCACTTCTTATTAAAAAATGCATGTTGGCCTGCTTATTGCAATATTGAAATATGAGGGATTCACCATAGGATATACTGTGCACAACGGATTCTGTTTATACTCCAATTACGCAGCAAAATCTGATTGGATTTCTTAGTAATTTGCATTGCGTTGTATAACATGATATTATTAACTTTAATTTTCCACTATCAAGAAACGAAACAATTTAAAATACCTGCTTTCTTCTAATGCTGTGCCTACTTTTAAGCCTTTAGGTAAATAATGTTGATTTAAACAGTTTATTCGGGTATTTTATATTAATATAATATAATTATTTATAAATAATTCTCTACTTTTTAAACACAATTTCATACAGATACATAATTTAAACTAACATTTACAAGGGCAAGCCTATTTCTTAAGGAGTTCTCATACAGCCAACCCTGGCTTGGCTGGAAAGATCTCTTTAAGAGATGAGCTCGCCCATAAACAAGTTTAAGTGATATATGTATGCAAATAAATAAATTATAACCTAATACTATGACAACTCAAGAGCAGGTGAGCCGGTAACTTATACTTGATCGAAGTTATGCAAGTACTTACGTACATTAATATCAAATAAGTACATTGCTTTCTAAAAAGAACCGTTATTATCACTGGATTATTAAAAAATCTTACATTCTTTCATCATATCCACAAGATCATTGATCGAGAGCTTTTGTGTGATATTCTTAATGAAACTATCCATTATCTCTGTATTTTTCTGTATTTTGTGTTTATAAATGTTCACAGTAAATTTTGTTATAATAACATGACAATAATTTATTGAAATCTATTTGTCAGTGTCAATATATATTTTTTGTGCAGACGTTGACTATAATTATTGAGTTGCACGTTAAAAAGTTTTGACTTCCACATAAGGTATACAAGTTCACAAGTCTATTATCAAGAATGAACATTTATATATAGACGTGTGCGCTTGGCGCTATGATTTCGAAAATTAGGCAACGTTACTCGTAGTCTGAATTATTGTGCCTGACCACAAATATAGTAACAGAAAAAAAGAATTTATTTGTTTGATCATGTGTCACAGGCACAAACTATATAGAGATAGGTCACAGGTTTATCAAGTAGTAAGTTTTATTCAATCTCAGGTTCTTTGTTGGATGATGTTTTATCCGTTCGGCTGTTATGATATTGAAATTGGGTTTGCAGTGTCACTTTATATACAATATGTGGTAACATTTGATGATAGATGGTATACCCGTATAATGGGATGCTGGAAAAATCACAGTTCCATTTTGACACAGAATATATTACAATTGATTACTTTTTCAAACTTTTGGTAGAATACTTATATATTCAGACATTTTGGAAATTTCATTTAAATATTCTTCACTGTTAGTAAATTTACAAAGTGAAAAACAAAATAGTAGGAAGTCAATGCTGATAAAGCAGTAGGTAGGTACTAATTGTTAGTAAACTATCTATCTAAACAGAAAGTATTTAATTGTTGTTTAGTCATGTGAGCGCAAACAGATTATCTACTCCTTTATTTGTATATTCCGATGAGATTGTTAACAGTAAACTTCTTCAGGTCATAAATATCACATTAGCGGTTAGCGGTTTGCGTGGGTTTTTAAAACGTGACCGGGGCGCAGCGCACACGCTGCGGATGCGTGGTGCAGACATCTTCGACACCTGAGCGCGGTGAGCTCATACTGCTCTCAGCTTTGTTACTTGGAAGATGCAGGAGATGCATGAAATCGAAAGCATCAATGAGTTTAGAGGATTGTTTCGAATCGAAAATAATTCAAACAAAAATTCATAAGAGATTTTGTACGTGATTGTAAAAAATCCACATTGTAAAAAATCCATAGTCACGGCGATCGAGCCCCGTGTCTGTGACGTTTTCGCTGCGTATACGCTTCACGCCTATTCCGCTTTGTAAATGTTCGCAAGCATGATAAAGCAGTATGATAAAGTAAAATTTTTACCATAGAAAAACATAACATACTCGCAGGAAAAACTAAAAACTTAGGTAAAGCTGTGCAAGAAAAGCTAGTAGGTATATACGAGTATAATATGTAGTTGTATATTAGTGACATAAGTAATAATTGATGAGCATCTAGCATCAGGTAGATCTGAGAGGCATATCGGGTGTCGGATTGTTCCAGCGGCCAATCATGACAGCACTCATTAGAGCTGACAGTTTAATAAGCGCAAATGTAATTCAAACCCGCGTCGTTTGCAAACATTAAATGTGGCGACTGGTTTTCGAAATAATATTCAGTTATTGAAACTAGCTATGAGGCACCAATCCCACAGGATTATAGGGATTATAATTGTTACTTCTGGCAAACGTTGTTTTCTAATGGCGATATTATTAAAATCCATTCGCTAGCTTTTGCTTGAATGATTACAAATAAACGAACAGCTATTATCTTCTATATTTTCAAGGAAAAAATGAAATTATTCTTCATCATCATCATCATCATCTCAGCCAAGAGACGCCCACTGTTGGACATAGGCCTCCCCCAAGGATCTCCATACCGATCGGTCTTGCGCCTCCCGCTTCCAGCGGCTTCCCGCGACCTTCACCAGATCGTCGGTCCACCTTGTGGGGGGCCTGCCAACACTGCGTCTCCCGGTAGGCGGCCACCACTCGAGGACCTTTCCGCCCCAACGGCCGTCAGTCCTGCGAGCGATGTGTCCTGCCCACTGCCACTTAAGGTTTGCAATTCTTTGGGCTATGTCGGTAACTCTAGTTCTTCTACGGATCTCATAATTTCTGATGTGATCACGTAGAGAAACCCCGAGCATAGCCCTCTTCATTGCCCTTTGAGTGACTTTGAGCCTTCTTATGAGATCCATTGTAAGCGGCCACGTCTCAGTTCCGTATGTCATTACTGGCAACACGCACGAATTGAAGACTTTCGTCTTGAGACACTGCGGTAGATGGGCCGAGAATATGCTGCGTAGCTTGATTATTCTTCATTTGATTATAATTACCTACATACAGATTACTGTTTTTAACCAACTTCGAAAAAGGAGGCGCCTCTATGTTCGACTATATCTTTTTTTATATAATATGTTCACCGATTATTCCGCTATTTGTAGGCCGATTTCCAACATTCTTTTTGTAATCTCAAGATTACACTCCCGAGGTGGTCTCATTGTCACCATGTCCTGATCTGATGTTAATGGAATTCCACTCCCAGGTTATTCGAGAGAAACCCTTAAATTTCATAGGCACGTCCAACGTGTTTCATTTTTTTTTTAGGATATTCAGGTATTTGCATCTGGTAGTTATCATATCATGTTTCTGAGCCGATTATGGAAGGTTTGTGGTAGATTATGAGTTCAAGAATATTTTTTTCAAAACTGCTTAGAGCGAAAGACGTTTAATTTAAGATATTCTGGTGTTTTACGCATGTATTAAATTTACTAAAAAGATTGAAATATGTATTTTTTTTAAATAATACCGACTTCAAAAACACCAAAATGTCTTAAAAATATAAGAATACATACAACATCATAGTTTTATATCGAAGTCGGTAATGATCACCTGAAAGGTATTAAAAATATAAGAACAACTTAGCTGTACCCGGCATGCGTTCCAATGCCACGTACCTAAATGCAATTTTTGTTTTTACTAGGAACCCTCACGGGCGTCCCCAGAACACCCTACCGAAGTTTCATTACAATCTGATGAATGGTTTCGAAACGCATAGAGGATAAACATACATATATTGATTATTCTTTATATAGATATATTAATGTAGTTAGTTAAAATTTTGCACCAACTTAAATATAAAACCGTGATGTTTAATGTATTCTTATAATATTTTTGGCTTTTTGGTATTCGTAGAGGTTCTTGAAGTCGGTTATATTTTTTGGTAAAAAAACATTTCATTGCGTAATCTTCAGAATAGTCCATTACTGAGAAAGTCTCGAATATTAAATTTATTTATTCTTTATGTTCCTACAAATATTGTTGTACAGATGCGGACTGAATTCCTAAGGCATTGCTATAGTCAACTCTCGGGTGCAAAGAAACAATTATGATTGATACACTGATAAAACATTAAAAACATATATTATAAACTATTTAAAATGATGTTATTGAATGCGTTTCTAGTAATTTTCTGTGATTGAGCAAAAACAACTTTATTGCAAAAAATTCGGGACTAATCCAAATTGATTTATTGGAAAATTGCCCTGTATATAAATCTTATATTTCTAGATGTGTAGATACTTACACACTACAAGGTCAGGACAACCTTTGCACAGCTGCATCACATATGGCAGTATAAGAAGTTGACGCGAAGAGTGAAATTGAAAAAGTTTTCCATCGTCAAACGTCAAATCCATCCTGCTGTTTGGATGCAAAACGCCCGTGGGTCCAAGTCTTCATGTTTAAGATTATGTTTAAGACAGACACTCGACATTTTCTGAACCGAAAATAGCCTTTGGAAACCATGTCAAGAAACGTCGATCGGTCACTGGATCGGTGGAAGTAAATCGGTTGCACCCTCAGAAGAACCAAAATAACACCTAGGGGTATTAGCATGGGATGTTACCAATCACTAGAATGGATTCTCAGGGGAAGAGGAAACGTGGCCGGTAGCCGCCCGACGCATACATGGAGGCGTCCCGTGTCAGCGGAGCTATACAAGTAAACGAACGTTGTCTAAGACGAAAAGCGTAGCTCAGGACAGACGGACAGACGCTGAAGGAGTGCTGTAGATACCCTCTGCCCCATCTAAAAGTTATTGGACATTAAGTCAGTCATCCTGTAACAACGTAAACTAACAAGTACTACATAATAAAGAACGCAACTGAAAAAATACGAACACTATACAGCAGTGTTCGTGAATAAAAAAAGTAAAACTGAAACACAATGGATGAATGGAATCTAAATTGTGTGGAAAGTCGACCTTTTGTTTTCGATCTGTCTGATAGGTTCCAATTTGCCGTGCTGTTTTAACGGAGTCCGTTCGAGAATACGTATTATTAACTTATTGGCAGCAACTTCTATTGGGTCTTAAGAAATTGAAATAGCCGTAAAAACTCAATGTGTTTCATCGGGTAATATTTCAATCAATAATGGCATTGATTATTTTTACAAAACTAAGTTGATTGTAAACGAGCAACACTTGATTGTACCCGTAAGTAGCCACGTACAGTACACGTGAGAGTAACTACTTAAACGTAGTTATGGAAGAACTTTCACGGACGTTAGCTGGGAGAGCATTGCAGTCAGATATTTTTTTTTAATTATCAATATTAATCAATTACTTTTAATAGTTTTAAATGAATGAAAGAGTTTGATTCCTTAGTCATAATGTAAAAACAATAACACCTTCTTCACTTCTCAACATTTCAAATATTCAAAAATGTACCGATTTTGTGAAAATTTGTCAAGAATTAAGTAAACCAACCTACAAATTTTATATTTGTGACGTGATATTGTCATAAATGGGGGTGTCAGTGGCGCTGTGGACTCGGCGCTTGCCTTCGGGGGGTTAGGGTTCGAGACCCGCAATGTACCAATGTGTTTTTCGTTTCGAATTTCATATGTACATTTGTCTGACGCTTCTACGGTGAAGGAAAACATCGTGAGGCAACCTGCATACATCTGCGAAGAAATTCAATGATGTATGTGAAGTCGACCAATCCGCACTGGGCCAGCGTGGTTGACTAAGGCCTAATCACCCTAACATAGGGTAGGCTCGAACCCCTCGGTGGGGGACGTACATGAGCTGTGATGATGATTGTCATAAAAAATGCTTTATACATTGGTTGTATGGCTTGAACCTTTTGCCTTACCACCACGGTACTACATAAGAAGAAGACAATTTAAACTTCTAAACGTCTTGGTTGGCGAAATTTTTCTTTGCACTATGTGACCGACTTGTCAAAATAATTTCACGTGCGCCATGTTGATTTTCTACATAAGCATTGTTCGAAAATGTTATATGGTATTTGTCACTAAAAATAAAAAGTGAATTTAAACAAATGAAATTATGCCTAAATGTTCTTCCGGAAAATTCTAAGCATTGTGGTGTAAGCCATATCAAATTCTGTCTAGTAGTTTCGGAGATCTTTCCGGACAAACAGACAGACAAACAAACAAATTTTTAAAACTATTCTATCGTGTTTTGCTAATGATTTTAAGGCGACCTGTGTATTTTTTTTTCTTAATATTTCGCAATTACAGATTTTTGTACCCCTACGATTTTATTATATATAGAGATTATATAATGCACAAAAATTTGGATAACTTTATGTGACAAATTGTATTTATATAATGTATTACAATATTCGGTGGTGGTTTTAGTTTGAATAATGTATATATTAAGATAAATTGGACCTTTTATACAAGATAAAAGACAACCGGTACAAACTCTAGCTCATATACAAACCTTTCTTCAATCAGCCGAAGTAGACGACACAAATATTGGAATCACGCAACCGATACACACAAGTACTGATCAAACAGCCGCGCGAATCAAGAACAAGATCAAACAGCTAGAAAACTTTTTCCTTAATTAAGGGATCGCTTCTATTCACTTTGGCTTTTGTATGCGATGTTTGGACATTCGGCGAGATTAACTAATTGGTGGTCAACGTGGGATACGCGTGCGGAAAAATATTTGTTCGCTTGAAGTATTGTTTTTACTTACGAGTAGCATTGGATATTGCGAATTTAATGACCTCACAGATAAATTTATGTAAAAATGTTATTACTGATTATTAACATACTCTTACATTCAGGCATGCAAAAAATTTGAACAAAAAGATTTATAAATTTATAAATTATTTTTATTTTATTAATTAATTAAAGGTTTATAAATTATACCAAAAAAAATATTTCATTGAATCGGTTTAGTTTGACATTCGTCATAAAATATAAAATCAAGAAATCATAATCATAATTCGTTATTCAGGAATATGTCAGTTAAGTTGAACAAAATTTAATTTAATTATTAGTTAATACACTCGTAGTAAGTATGACATAAATTATAAAATTATTTAAAAGTAAAAGTCATTAAGATTGTTATTTACAGAATAGTTTCATTTTTTAACAAGCAACACAATTATGGTAACTTACTCTGACCGATTGCAATAAAAATTATTTTTAATAATTATATAGGTATGGATTATGTGTAATTGCAACCCCCACAAGAACCACACCTTGGCAACTTGTGACATCAGATGTAAAGTCACGGTACCCAGTAGTTTCACTGCCACGTCTTATCCTTAAAACCGGAAAGCAGCAATGCAAGCACTGCTGCTTTGCGGCAGAAATAGGTAAGACGGAGGTACCCGTGTAAACGACCCTGGTATAGAGTATACCTCCGGTATTGAGTCGAACAACGTATGGGCGCACAGCAATGTTCTTTGGATATTCTTCTTTTATGACCAAAACATGTTATGGCTTAAAAGGATATCCCAGTGAAAAGCGTCATGAGTTTATTGCAATTAATTTACAAAAAGCAAAAAGGATTTTATGTGATACAAGGATTTATTTGGTTTACATTTAAATTTGAATAAAATGGTTCCCCTAAAACTAAATAGTTGAGAACAACAGAATGGTTTCCATTTAAAGTGTATAATTGAGTAGGATTGTTTTATGATTTTGTAATGTTTTCAAGCAGTTTACTATAGCTTTTACAGCTAGCTGGATCTCTCTCATTATTATCGCAACTCAACTTTAACATTCTCTATCTGAACTGTTATTTTGCAATAAGCAATAAACACCCATCAAATGGTAATATGAATATAAGCATACAAAGTACTTTGTATACATTATATGAAATATTAGCTTTTGTCCGCGACGGGGATAAAAACTATACTTTGTCCTCCCCCACAACTCAAAAGATCTCCATACCAAATTTCAACTAAATCGGTTCAACGATTACTGATTCCCCATACAAAATTCCATCCCCCTTTTCTCCCCCTTAAGGGGTGATTTCTGCGATAAAAGCTATCCTATGTCCTTTCCTGGGACACAAACTATGTCTATACCAAATTTCATCTAAATCGGTTTAGAAGTTCTGGCGTGTAAGCGCGACAGACAGAGTTACTTTCGCATTTATAATATTAGTATGGATTTACCTCGCGCGCGGATTCTGTTTGCGCTGCATCGACGTTTTATTCACATTCACCTCCTATAGCCACAGCTATTGCGCATATTGTTGAGAAAAATATTTGACTTTCAATCGAGGGTGAGGACGGTATACTCGTATTGTGCAGTACACATAAATTTAACTCCCATTCAGTTTGAATACAAAGTAGAACAAAAGTTTTAGACTATTTTAGCATAATAGGGTCTTTTTTGAATTGAATTCAAAGCCTTCAAATTTAGAATTAGATTCTCTGAAATCCATCCATCCAAATTTTTGCGTACTATCAAGATAGATGAAAGCCAAGCTATCATCTATACCTACTAATATTATAAAGAAGAGAGATTTGATTGTTTGTTTGTTTGTTTTGAATAGGCTTCGAAACTACTGAACCGATTTTGATGAAAGTTGGTATAGGGATAGTTCGAGACCAGAGGAAGGACATAGGGTAATTTTCCTACGGGAAAAATCTGACGGGAAAAGTTTTGCTACAGGAAAAGTTAGTTATAATGCAGACAAAATTGCATACGGTCAACTAGTATTATATATTTAGCTTTCCGGCTTCGCCCGCGTTATTGTTTTATATTTTCCCGTAGGAAAAAATATTTTTTAGGTAACCTATTTAACCCCGGATAATACATTTCATAGAAATTAGAGCAGATGGTAAATATATTCTCAATAGAAACTTTCAACCCCTATTTTTCGCCCTAAGGTGAATTCAATAAACAATGAAACACGTGTCAAATGAAATATTTTAAGAGCATGAATCTCAAGTTTTATCAAAATCGTTGCTAATTTAAATATTTTTCCATACAAACTTGCAACCCCTATTTTTTTTTAAATCCCTTCTTAGTGTGTGTCCGCATTTTGAATTAAAACATCTGTCCAAATTTCACGTTTCTACCATTAGCGGTTACGGCTGTGCATGCATCTATAGATGGGAACATCTCCTTTTAATATAGAAAAAGGGCGAACAGAAAACTGCACTCGCAGAATACGGAGAAAGTATACCTATTTCATTCAAAACTTTAAGTTCCGAAGCGTCACCGCTTTCACAATAGATACGCCGTAATGAGGCGCCGTTGAAACGAAAAGTTTCACCACTTTTGCAGTCAGGAAAAAAGGAGCCTTTTTCTGACACTGCACCGTAAAAGTGTGGCATTTTTACTTGAATTAATGACCTGTACTTTGTCTTCATTACATTTGGACCTAAAGAGGAGTCTTGTGCAAGCCATAGATATGGAATGTAAAATGAAAGGGCACTTCCATTTTACAGTAATTATAAAAACACTGTTAAGAAAATTTAAATCGAGCAGTAAATCTTTTGATGAATATGGATTTCAAAGGAAACTGAAGCGATTACCTACTTTCAAATTTCGGCCTCCTGTATGTATGGAGATAAAAATGTTGTGAGTTAAAATTTAGTTAATACTGAAAATTCTGCATGTTTGACAATATTAAAGCTCAGATATTGTTATTCTTCTAATACAGAATGGATTTTTGAGATGGGATTTAAAGGGCAGGTACATTAACCGTTATTGTTACAAGAAAATATTGTTAGGCAACCATCCATAACTTTTTAAGATATTCTGATCTGCATTCACCGATTTTGGAAAAAGCTACAGTCAACAAAAAAATGCTGAGATATCAAAAAAAAAAATTATGCCTATCGATCCTATTTCATGTAGGGGTCAAAAGAAGACATTTCAGGTATGAGTACTAGAAACGACAGAAATCGCCAAAAACATTTCCCATACATTTTGTACGGAAAATCCTCGGATCCTATTTCTTACGGTGATCGCTCTATGAATCCTATTTCTTACTTTTAAGGGAAACTGTAATTTAAATAAATACTAAATTAAATCATTTAAACATGTAGGTATTTTTAAACAAACGCAAAAATATATAATCTATCTATGAAATAAATTGCTCAAACCGCCGCCGCCGTACGCGTTCCAATTTGAAACACTGTGTATTAGTCTCGCAAAAACTCAGAAACGGCGAGACCGATTCTTACGGAATTTTCTGTGTGTGTTTGAATAGGTACAAGGAAGGTTTAAACGTAAAGTTGGATCCGGTAGGTGGCGCTGTAATCGGGCAGGACAACGTCTGCCGGGCCCACTAGTTGAGAATATATATTGAGAAAAATTAATTTCGTTTTCCATCAAAAATAATTTATTTAATGGTCTGAATGCGTAGACGCGGGCTTTGTGATTGGTTTTTTTTTACACCGTGTAGGTACCTAAGTCCCCACCGAGGGGCTCTAGCTTTTTTTTCAGGGGGAAATGTGGGACCGCACCGTAGCCGTCGGCCAACTGGTCGGGCTATCGCCAAGGGGGGATTGCCCGAGAATACCAGGGCAATTCCCAGACGGAGGGCGTTACGGCGGCGAGCACGGGGCCAACCGTGCACGCAGGCCTCCAGGGCAGTGTCACTAGACGCCTTTGCTTGCCTATCCATCTGCGGCGAAGAGCGGCGGCTTGGAGAACTTCCTCCCGCTCCCTCTCCGCAGCCTAGTTCTACGAGATTACTTCTTCACAGAAGGAGGTTATAGGCTACGACCATGCTTGGCAGCGAGAAAGACCTCCCAGCACAGCATTGAGTTCGCTGCGCTGTAGTAGCCAGGCCGGGCACAACAATAAGATGTGCTCGGCATTGTCGTCAGGAACGTCGTAGTGGTGACACCGCGGCAAGTTTTCCAAAATAGCGGCTATGGCTGTGCGTGCGTCTATAGATGGGAACATCTCCTTTTTAGGGTTCCGTGTAAACAAGGAACCCTTATAGTTTTGCCATGTCTGTCTATCTGTCTGTCTGTCCGTGGTTTTACTCAGAGACTATTAGTACTAGAAAGCTATAATTTGGTATGGGTATGTATATTAGTCATGCCAATAAAGTGGTAGCAAAAAATATTGAAAAAAAAATTTTTTTTGGGGTAGCTCCCATATACAAGTAAAGTGGGAGTAACATTTTTTTTCTAGACTAACCCATCGTGTGAGGTATTGTTGAATAGATCTTTAAAAATAATGTAAGGTTCAGAAGACCATTTTTCGATTTAGGGATCTGTTTCTAAAATATTTGGTTTTAAAGTACAAATTTTTGTTAGAGGCATTTGTCCCCCCCCCCCCCCCTCTAACTGCTAAACGGTTATATATGGACACGTAAAATCATTGCAGCTTTAGTCATAATAATAATGCCTAATTTAATAGCAACGTGTTGTGAGGTATGAGTGTGAACTCAAAGTTGGCATTTGCAACTACGGAACCCTACACTGCGCGTGGCCCGACACGCACTTGGCCGGTTTTATATATATAGATTAGGGGATTAATAGCTAATAATCGCTTCTAAGCCCCTAAACCAATTTCGATGTATTTTAATAAATAGGAAAAGATTGAGGAAAAGTACTACAAGCTCGCTACAAAACTACATTATAAAATCAGATTACACCATGATCCGTAGTTAGCACAGTTTTTTATAGAGACTTCATAGACTATAATTCTTACAAAATAAAGTTTTCATATTTAAGACAAATTCAGCAGTTGATAATAAAAAAAAATCCTATTTAATAAGTCCTCGCCAATAAATTTTGGTGCACTGTTACTGCCCAAAATCTTGTAATAAAAAAAACACAAAAAAGTAAAATATATAGGAAATTAGGAATACTAACATCACATTTTTCATTTTGTATTCAGTTGTATTTTGAGGTCGGTTTTTTTATTTTATTTATTTATTTAATTTTGGAAAACCAAAACCGAACATATACAGAATATAAATTTAGATAGCCGATAGATTTAGTCAGCCAATTAAGGTCTTCACGTTTAGATACATATTTACATTAGGAGCAGTGTGGACAATGTTAATGAAAAAATGAGTTGAAGAAAATCTTAATTAACTCTCTTAAACAAAATTAGGTAGCAATTCATCCTGTGACAAAACAGGCTACTCATACTATATACATTACATGCTACATGTTTACATGCATTACATAAGTTTGAAAAAATCTTCACATATCAGACGCCTCGCAGTTGCTAAACTAGATTGATGAATATCAAAGTTTTTATATTTACGAGTACACAAATCATTCAGTGCTCTGTTTGCTCGCAGCAGGAAAGAATTTTGGCGATAGTTGGATGAGACCAATGGTACGTGAATAGGCGTGTAGTATCTAGCTTTTATTTTTGTTTAATATGTTTATCTTTTTAGTGAATTTAATACTTAGCTCAAAGAAAGATGAACTGTTATTAAATTCACTTTAAGAATACGACAAAGGGTCAATGGACTCAATTCTGAAGCGGCCGCTAAATTTCCTAATTTTATTTAGGTGTCGCTAAACCATTTTCCAATTCTACGGTATCTGTCAAATTCAACTGACATTGCTAATTTGAATCTGATGTTTCTAATTTTAGACGGTCAATTCAACTTAGGTTTAGCCGTCCAAACGCTATTCCAGACGTGAGATTTTTACGCGTAAACTTCCTAAACTGATTAATTTTAGCGGCGACTAAAATCATCCCGATTAAAATTAGAACCTTGCTAAAATCCGCCATTTTGGTAATGAAAAATACAAATCCAAATAACAAATGAGGTAGAAATGTTAATTTTGCCCATATTGATTATTTTCGCCTTAAATAAACAGGATAATAAAATTATATTGTTAAAAATAGGATAAAAATGTACATTAAATGTATTAACTGATATAAACATAAACCCGTTTTAGTTTCTTTAACAACAAGATCCATCCATTAATTTACTTTTAATATTTTTACGACAGCAACACAAACACAATTAAAACTAATCTTAGACATTTTAGAATTACGCTTAAGATCTGCCTAAATTTAGTTGGCCTGTCACCGTAGAATAGCACTTTCTTAACCTGCCATTTAAATTAAGTTTAAATTTAGAAATTTTAGTTTTAGGTTATTTAGACGGCGGGCACACAGAATTGAGTCTAATATGTGCCTATTGTATTTAAAAAACTAACTGATAAAAGTTAAGGATTCTTCCATCATCAGCTCGGTTCATGGCTATCAGACGCATTTGCCTAAATAGCCTTGAAAAAACATGAAATACAATGGAAGTTCCAATAAAAATTGAGGGTCTCCCTCGAGTTTCATGGGATCATATCTTGACTTTGGTGATAATGGAACCACTTATGGAGTATACTCTCTATCGAATACAAAAATAATTTTGAAAATCGCTCAACAATTGGCGGAGTGATCGCGTAGCATAATGTACACACAAAAAAACTGTCCAAGTGCGAGTCGGACTCGCCCATGAAGGGTTCCGTACGATTTATGACGTATTAAAAAACTACTTACTAGATCTCGTTCAAACTAATTTTCGGTGGAAGTTTATATGGTAATGTACATCATATATTTTTTTTAGTTTTATCGTTCGCTTATTTTATAAGTTACAGGGGGGGGACACATTTTACCACTTTGGAAGTGTCTCTCGCGCAAACTATTCAGTTTAGAAAAAAATTATATTAGAAACCTCAATATAATTTTTGAAGACCTATCCATAAATACCCCACACTGATGAAAAAAAAATTTATGGGTTTCAGTTCTATGTATGGAGAACCCCCAAAATTTATTGCTTTTTTCTATTTTGTGTGAAAATCTTAATGCGGTTCACAGAATACATCTACGTGTACTTACCAAGTTTCAACAGTGTAATTCTTATAGTTTCGGAGAAAAGTGTCTGTGACATACGGACGGACAGATAGACAGACAGACAGACTTGACGAATCTATAAGGGTTCCGTTTTTTGTCATTTGGCTACGGAACCCTAAAAAAAGCATCGAATTGAGAACCTCCTGCTTTTTGAAGTCGGTTAAAAAACATGAACACGTTGGACGTGCCTATAAAATTTAAGGGTTTCCCTCGGTTTTCCCGGGATCCCATCATCAGATACTGACCCTCTCAAACGAAAAAGAATTTTTCAAATCGGTTATTAAATGACAGAGTTATAAGAACGAAAATTTGATAATGATAACCTGTTCCTTTTTGTAAAGTCGGTTAATGAGTGGAAATTTTGAGAAAGGAAAGGAAAAGTGTAACCTAAAACTATTGAATTTTGTCCTACTTGTATATCAAGCCGGTTTAATGGTGTGTATTTTTGCTACAGTCGCGCAGTTCTTTGATCGATCCTGAAAAAGGGGTGCCTAATGGCATTAATTTGTTTACAATTAATCATTTCCACTAATAGCAGCAGATCCGTTATCCCGAGCGTCCCAATTTAATCACGGGCCAGCTGTGGCCTTAATTTGAACAAAACTAAAATTAACAGGTGCTACGGCTCTTCGCCGAACAAACTATAACTTTACGAATCACGTTGATGTGTTCTTCCATTCGCGTAGTTATTTCACGTCAAGATGTCGATGTAAAGACGGAAACTTGTGTATTTAAATTAAATCTAGATACTTAATGTACATTTCGTACGTTTGTTATCTGAATTTAGAAATTCGGATCTAAGAAGTACCACTCTTATTTAAAATTATTGGATCTTATAATATTCTGGCTAACAAAAGGAAACTTTACGTTTGTGGTCCAGTATTAGGTAACTTGTCATAATCAATGTATGAGGTTTTAACTCAACCTGTCGCCTTAATAATCGTTAATTCTTCACGCGTTAATGTCACAAAACAATAATTATGACCACAACACTCTACCGAACAATCATATTAGGTGGATAACATCAATAACCTCCCTCAGTGGAGCACGGTCACGTGTATAGCGTGTATATTGCGTTTTACACAGGGGCGGCGTATAGCGGTGGTCCACAAAAATGCTCATAAAAATTGATTACTAACCGTAGCAAGAAAATGCAATCTGCCCGCAACTGGTGTGACCATGCCGCGGCAATGTGGTGGAAATTTGCAACGGACTTTGTAATTACAAAACTTTAAATATGGTTTATTGTGTAGTACGGATGCTAAGCTCTCTATTATTTAATGTTATATGGCGATCTGAGTAAAATATATTATACTAACTGTGCCCGCAAACAACGTTTCGCCTTAAAAGACTTCAACGCATTCAAACTTCCGACCCCCGTTTCACCCCCTTAGGGGTGGAGTTTTGTAAAATCCGTTATTAGCTGATGTCTACACCTTATAAGGAACCTACCTAACAAATTTAAAGTTTGTAGGTGTTATAGTTTATGAGATTTCGTGATAAATCAGTGAGTGGCATTTCGCTTTTGTGACAAATTACGGAGTAATTACTAAGTTAAACAACTCAGTAATACGTTGTTTAGACTTTGGGAAAAGACGTGTCGAAATACAGTCGATAAAACAAAGGAATTACCTTCGTTTTTATCATTCGTTGTATTTTTAATTCACTTATATGCTCGTAGTTAGATCAAGTTACTTTTTACTTTTCACAATACATAAGTAAAATGTTAAAACAGAACGAAAAAAAACTAATAATGTTAATTATGTAATTTCAGAATATAAATAAAAAAAATCTTTTATCGAATAATGCCTGCATTTCTAAAAACTTGTTCTCTTTATTCAAAAACTATGTTACCGCTATGTCTAACGCTAAATTATGATGTTATTTTTATTACATTACTTGAATGTAAACTGTAAGTTTACATTCAAGTTCAAAGTATGATGTTTTGCTTTACAGAATTTTATACATGATCTGAGTTTGAAACCCTTTTTTTTCGAGGGGAATGCGTGACCGCCGCACGCCGACGTACTCGCCGTTGGCTAGACGACGAGCGTGTGTAGGGCTCTCCCGGCAGAGTACCCACCGGGCCTATCCACTTAACTCCGCGGTGTTCTCCCTGCCCTTATGGACGCGCGTGATAGGGTCCACACAGCAACTACCACTATCAATGCGGAGCATGGCCATGACTATGCTCGGCAGCGAGAAATCTCCGCCTCCCAGCGCAGCGTTGAATTCACTGCGCTAGCGTCGCCAGGCCGGGCACACCAACAGGGTGTGCGCGGCATCGTCGCAGTGATGACACTGCGGCGTTTCCTCCCGATGTCAATACCTGCACCATGCGGAACGAGAGGCTGCCCTGCCGGCACCCTACCCACTCCTCCAACACCGGACGTAACGCCTCGATCGTCCGGTGGCCAACAGCTGGTGAATTTGAAACCCTGGTGATATGCTAGTAACTGGATGAGTCGAGAGCATTCATCTTAATAAGCGTTTATAAAAACATCTTTTTTTATTGCAGAAAGATGGCAAACAAGCAAACTGCCCACCTGATGGTAAGTGGTAACAGTCACCTATAATACATGTGGCTCTTGTGAGATTCGCAGCAAAACTGCAACCCCTACAAGAACCACAGCGTACGTTGCCAACTTGTGACACAAGATGTAAAGTCACAGTACCCAGTAATTTCACTGCCATATCTTACCCTTCAAACCGGAACAGAGCAATGCAAGCACTGCTGCTTTGCGGCAGAGATAGGTAAGACGGAGGTACCTAAGCAGACGACCCTGGTACAGAGTCTCCCTCCAGTACATCTAGATTAAAGACATTAATTTAATGAGTTTAAGAAAGAATTTTTATAACATTCTATTGAATCTTATACAATAGCAAATGCCACTAAATCATATACTAGAAAAAAGTATGCATTCATGTTTTTATTGAGAAAGCTAAATTTTACGGCATGCTACTAATTTTATACATACTAATTTTAAGCAATATCAGTAGATACACACATACTACTAATTAACTTATACTAGAAATGAACATGGCTATGTGTGCGTAAAAATATGTTTATACTATTCTATGAACGATTTATATCATGGTCACATCAGGTCGGCGCTCTCATTCACGCCCCTCGCCCCTTGCTCCTCGACCCTACTTAATAGCCGGGCACGTTTATTTTTCACATTTTTATTTTATCTAAGACTCGCTCAATGTGTACACTCTCTTTAATGGAAATCAAATTGTCTTTCTGAGGCCAGGAGCCGGTAATTAGAATGAACGCTATTTTTGGAGATATAAGACTATTTTTTGGTTTGAAATATTACTAGTGGTGTCGTCTTTAAACATTTGACTATCACTAGTTTTTATATGTTATTACCACAGGTTATTACTCTTATTACATCTTCAGCAACTAGAGCGAAGCGTTAGTGCTAAATAAATAAAAGAACATAAGTATGCTATAGGACTTTAGGGAATAATGTTACGTTAAAATAGAAAATACTTTTAACACAAATTAAAACTTATCACATAAAACAAAAAAAAATAAAACATGAAATATTTACATTGCAAGACGTGTAATAAAACGTAATATAGTTTTATAATAATTTAAACAATTACTTATCGTCCCTAAAGAACATAAAAGGCCTGTACTTCAAAGACGAGTAAAAGATAAATTTCTTTATCGCGAAATTTAAGATTCTAATTAAATTAGTATCTCAAGGAAAAGGTTTGAAAGAAAAATTTATTAAAAATAATTCAGTGCCAGCTAAATTGGCTAGATGAATCGTACTATACCAACACAAAACAAAAAGTTTTTGAAAGTCAGCCGTCGTCTGGCTAATTGAAAAATAAGTATAAGGAGATGTAAGATGTTATACATACATGTGATTTCCTAGAAAAATTTCTCCTAATATTGATATATTAGGAGAAATTTCTCTAGGGAATCACCTAACAGGCGATGGCAGCCCCCTTACCGCGATCGCTTAAAACAGTATTTAAGCCGCACCGAGGGCGCGATAACGCACGCTGCAATATTAATAATAAAATAATAATAATGTTTAGTTCCCCAGTAATAATATATAATACGAATGAGTCTTTATTTGAATTGAGAATTGATCCTAATTGAGCCCTGGGCTCAATTAGGCCGACGCTCTCCGGCGGGCGTGAGGTTTTGGGTCAAGTGACTCTGCTTGCGAGCGATCAAACTATACGGATTGGACTTGAGTTCTTGGACTTCTGTGTTCTATTGAGTCTTATGACGCTGCAATCTAAAGGGACTCGTGATATTTATCACAATGCCACTCTCTCAGAACAATAACTAAGGTGCTTTAGCTATTGTTCTGAGAACTAAAGCATAGAACGAAGATTAACATAAGAGTTCATTGCATGTTATTTGTCTCTTTCTATCATATAGCACAAGACTGTGTAAGTGTAAGAGAATGGGTGTGATTGATAAGTCCATGGTCCATACCGATCTCGTTATGTCAAAAGCGCGCGAACTGTCAAACGCACGAAGTTGAAATTGTGTTGTTTTCTGAAATTTTTCATTCCATGAGAACCTGCTTTTATTAGAAAACTTAAAAATCGGTAAAGTCGTTCTCAAGTTATGGCTTGACCATGTGAAATAATATGTACGGTAACTCGTTAAAATTCTGAATTCAAAAATAACCAACGTCTTTGATTACCTAATTTCATCAAAAATTGGTGAAGTGGTTAGAAGGAAAACGAAATAAACATACATACATTCTTACTTTGACTTATCATGAGAAGACTCTGGAGAAGAGTCGTCTCAATGGGTATCTCTATCTGACTTGACTTCTTATGTCACAAGTCTTACAGGAACCTTAGGTCGAGTCGGGAATTAAATTCCTTGACCGTACTTTAAGCGACTGTACCTACCTTACCACATCAGGTGGGCAACCTGCTTGTTTCCCAACTTCTAATATATGTATAAAAATCGAACTCGAACTCCTCCAAAATGGGTTGACCGATTTTAATGAATTTTTTGTGTATATATTTGGTAGGTCTGAGAATGGGTCGAAGGCAATTTTTTATACGCCTAGGTGATAGGGGTGGCCCTTTTCAGATTTTTTAAGTGTTGAAATGTAGTTCTTAGGCTAGGCTATGATTTTTTTTGTGTATATTTAGTAGATCTGAGCATAAGTTTTTCAGAGAAGACCTTTTTCAGAGGACCTTTCCAGATTTTTTTATTAACAATTTTTTTATGGTTTGGGATCAAAAGTATTTATAACCCTAAATTTTCACCCTTCTACTACCAACCCCATTTTTTATAAGCGATATTAGTATTTTTACTGGCGAAAAACATTTCGCGGATACATCTAGTAGTTGTATAAAAATATAATATAATAACAGTCGGGATGTACAAAAATAAAACATCAGAAATGATATATCAATGAGTATATTACGCGCACCTAATGATCGATTCGGGATAAAAAGGCGAAATCCCTTCATGAAGGTCCTAAAAACTTTATGTTTCGTTGTTGTAAAGGCTGACGGGTAGTCAATACTCGAAGGGTCAATCGAAACTTTTACTCTCTGTGACAAGGGTAATATTGGGGAAACGTTGAGTTGCAAACGTATCGGGGCTTTGTAACTGCCCATGTCTGATGTGGAGTGGTTGAAAAGCTTCAAAATCCTTTGTAATTACAGCGGCTCGGCACTTTCGTACAGTGTCTGCGACGGTTGCGTCACAGCTTTGTGTGAGTTGCAAGTGACAGCTTATTTTGGTGTCAAGCTTTTTAATTGGTTGGCTCGTTCATTTATGGACGGATGTATTTGTTCCTCGGTATGTAGCTAGCTGGAGACCCGATTGATACAAGCTATTTTGTCAACTGAAATTCTCATCGAATAGTTACGAGGGTAAAATCGCGGGGAACGCTAGTATCAAATAATACTGTAATAACATGGAAGGCATTTTTATTTTTAAACAACTAGTAAACTAATATCCCATCTGATAATAAGTGGCTACAGCTACAGTCACCTTTAAATGGCTACCGTAGAATTCGCAAATATATACACCCACTACAAAGACTTTTTAGGGGTTGTATATATATATAGGTACTTAGCACTTTTAAATTTTTTACAGAAGATGTATAGACACTGTATCCTAATTTCACTGCCTCTCTTACCCTTCAAACCGGAACACAGCAATACATAGTACAACAAAGGGTATTTATTAGTACAGCACAGAATCAGAGGAATAACTTAAAGTGTAACAAATACATGATGATGATCCCTCCCCAGCTGCTTAGTGTAGTTGGACAGCGCCTATGGAGTTACACCTGCTTCCACTGAACCGCCTGCAAGACCTAGTCCTCGGGTCATGTCACTAGGAAACTAGTGCTAGGGACTATAGATTGATAGAAACACTATATTTTGCATAATAAATAACAAATAATTGAAAAATACAGAAAAAAATAGAATCATATTAATAAAAAAAACTCAATTATTCATAATTATTTATTTTATTAGCATCTTATAGGTACTATATATTATTATATGTTAGTTTTTATTATAGAAAATGCTTTTATTTTATAAATTTACTTTTGCTATTAACTCTATCTTCATATTTTTACGTGACTACGAAGAGCACCGCCACTAATTCTCTGTTAAACTCAATGGTTGACTGGTAGTAATGCCACATGGCATTAAGTCCACCATTTGTATGTACATTTTTTTTGTAACGTGCAATAAAGATTTAAATAAATTAATTAATAATTTCTCAAGGACGCCGCATTTAGTATTTCCGCAACCCAAATACGAATCTTGTACACAAATTCTGGAAACGCTTAAGCTTATCATCAAGCACTTCGTTGAGGTCACAATAGCATCAATCTGCATAGTCAAGGATAAGGAAAAAGAGTGATTGGGAAATAACAACCCTGGTGGCGATATGTAGAAAGTTACGTAGTCTTCGCATTGATCGGATTGATCCCACTGCCACAAACATCTTACAGTTGCTCATGGCTATACCTATTACAAATATAAGGGCTTGAACCATAGAGCACCTAGATAAGAATAAAGCCTGGAGTCATTGTACCAAACAATAAAAAAATTAAATCCTTTTTTTATTTCCATGAAGTTAACTATTTTCTGTGTTATTATAAAGTTCGAACCTTTTTTTATAAAAAAATCAATCACAAAAGTATTATAAAAAAATTATTGCACATTTTGGTTTTAATACATTGACAGAAGTGATCGAAATTCGTCATAAGTGACAAAATAATTCTTAAAACTACTAACTTACATTAACATTGGTAAATAAATAATCAACTTGTAAAGATTTTGATGTTATCTGTCTTATAATAATCATTCCTTTAATAAAATGAATTTAATAAAAACGTTCTACAGAAACGACTTTCTTAATCATCACATTAATTGTGTGGAATATAAACAAGAAAACAAAATCAAAATTATCGTTTCTTTCGTTTTATAAATTAAAAAATATTAACTTCTTTCGGAATACTAACTGAGCGCCTTGTTTGAAAGTATTTTCAAAATCCAAAAATAGTCATGCATATTATTAGTTCTGTAGAAAATTATTTTAATAAAAACCATTAAAGCACAATATGATAATTAAACTATAATGTTAAGTATACATTTAAGTTCAGAAAAAAATATATTTGTTAGTATAACAAGCTTATTAGCACTTCTGTAGAAATTTATCACTTCTGTAGTGTAGACTGCAAAACTGGCAGAAGTGAGTTCGACAAGTAATGTTTCCTCATAAATTAAAGCCGTGTGTGCTAAATATTAGGTTATAAATGCTGGTTTCATATGATTTTAATAGTTAACCAACTTATTTATAAGATCACAACAATAAATATTTCACATATTTTTATTTTCTGAGTATATTAATGATGAATTAACTTTGACACTCGTGTAAAACGCCTAAAAAGTTTTTATATCTCTATACTCTACCCCACTTATTGTAATTGTAATGTAATGTAACACTGATGAATAAAGACGCAGTCAAATATTGCCAAAGAGAAAGAAATAACGCTGTAGCTTAATAAAAATACTATTGTTGCAATATACTCGTATTTCGCCAGGCATTATATTTTTTCACAAATATTTTATAATGCTTAATAACTTTTTAAATATAAAAATGTTCATTAAATTCTATTTCACTTCTCATGCTCTGAAAGTGCTTATTTGTGCAGGATAAAAATCGAATTTTGTGCACAAGTGCATTCACGTATCTACTCATACATAAATGTATCTATATTAAGGCAAAGAAAATGAGCCATACAGCCAAACACAATAAGAAGTTCATAGATAGAATTTGTTATTGTATTATATTCACTTTAATTTATTTGCCTTCTGTGTTTTTTAAGACATAAAGAAATGTTATGTTATACTACTGTTTTATTTCCTCGCAATCGAAGTGAAAAGCAGAGTTTATAACTCGTCCACAAAACCATTTTATCCTCGACATTACTATCAGCCCGAGCCGAAGTCTTGGATAAAAATGGTTCGTTTTGTGCACTTGTTGTAAAATCTACTATTTCACCTCTCCAGCACCAAAAGAGTGCTTTTGGTGCCTAAAAACTCGCAGCAAAATCTATCTTTGCTGCGAGCGTGAGGAAAAGTGATTCGAATTTCGAACATCACCCTTTGAAATTATTTGGCGCAGAAAAAGAAAATGGTCCGTTCTGAAACTCATTTTGCCCTAGCAATAAAATTTTGTTCTTATTTATTGAAATTTAAGTTGGAAAATTATACAATTAGGTGCTATTTTTAAATCGTAAAATTCAAAATAAATAATAGTAAACATTAATATCACTTACTGAAAAATATCATGTTTGGTTTTCATAAAAATATCAACCAGTGCAATTTCCGAACGCAACAGCTAAAAAAATAATAATTTAGCGAGAATCAAACTTTTTTCGGTCGATTGAACTGTTTTCGTAAATATAAAGAAAAATGAGCGCGTCCAGCGATGAAGATAGTTATCTTACTCCAAAAGAGTTGAGAGAACAAGTTTCCAGTGCTGAATTTAGTTTTTTATCAGAAAAATCGCGTGAAATATCTTTAGGCATACGAAGTTTTCAATAATTGGCTACTTTCAAAAGTGCTTAAACTTATTATAACCGTCTCGTAATAAGTTTTAGCACCTTTTGAAAGTCGCTTTTGTCATATTTCACTGAATTATCAAAAACCTCTAATCTGGCAAATTGCAGTAATTTTACTTTCAAGTTTTAATGTTGTTGATTTAGTTGTTTGTTGGACATAATAAACATAATGTTCAGAATTGTCTTAATTAATTTTTCTTAACTAAAGATCACCTATTAACACTTCTCGCTGGTAGAGGTGAAAAGTTGTATGTTTCACACGAGTCACTCACTGTGCTCCAGTAGTCTATATTAGAATCACTCGCTACGCTCGTGATTCAATTCTACACTACTTCGCTTGTTCGACACTCGCAGTAAAAAATTGCTTTGCTCACTCGTTGAACAAATAGCTACACAGTTTTTGGTTCAATGTAGAAATGTAATGTTGTCTGTACCGATTCTTATATTATTTTTAACTTTTCAGTGTTTCTGAAGTAGGTTTTTATTTTTTGGAAAAGTTTGTGTGCCTGTTTCGATAAGCATACTGAATAACTTTTACAGTGGGACCAATCTTGTCTCTCACCATTAGATTGTTACATTATCCCCAATTAGCATAGGCTACAAAATTATTTATCCTACGGGAAAACAAAAACAAAATAAAGAAAAGCTAGTATTATATGTAATGGTTGAATAGTATATTATTAGCAATAAAAGGAAATTGTCAATGGCAACTCCAGTTTAAGACCGTTTTACTGACCAGTGTTGTGACTCTTTTAATCTGTGTTTGCGACCTGTCGGTGGAGCAGTCTGCGGCCAACGAGTCCACGTTTCCGTATGACATTTTCACTTTTTGGCTCGTCAAGCGGAGCGGACGGTTGTTACTTGTTGCTAGGAAAATTAGAATTCGTGTATATATGATTCGGTACATAACATCGTTGTGCTCCTGTTGAGATTTCGATTTATTTTAGAGATTCATTTTTCCCTATTTCTAATAATATGTAATATCCCGATTTATAACTTACACTGTAACATACACAACTATAGTTAAACGTTAGTCGAACATAATATGTCTAGTGATTAAGACTAATCGGGGTAATCACATTGAGTTCCAGGGTTCGATTCCTCGTAGGGACAGATGTTTTTGGTTGTTTTGCTTGGTTTGCTCTGTTTGGCTGATATGGCTTCTAAACCTAAGTTTGTCGCCTTAATAACAATGTTAATAACATTGTAGCTTTCAGACACTTTGAGGTATAATAGCCAATTCCTCAGTGGTTAAAGAGTCCACGCGACGTTCACTTCCATCCAACCAAATTGTCCCTTACCAACTATAGTGAGGCCAAGAGATTCCCCGTCGTATAAAGAAACAGAAACAATGCAATCACCACATCAGTTTCCAAAACCAGGTAAATAGTTGAATAAAGAATGTTTTTATTTGCTCACTCGAAGCGAGCAAAGGGGACTTCATTCTTTAGCGATATTTCCGATACCCGAAATCCTACAAAGGATTCAAATATCTTTATGCTAACAAATATTTCACTCAACGGCGAACCGTAAACAGGACCCCGAAGAGCCCTAATCAAAATCAGCGGATCGGCTCGTAAACCTGAAAAAAAATCTGAAAAGCTTCAACTTTGTCGAGAAACCAGTTACAAGGGTCGTTGGGTATTTTGGATGGCCGTTAACGTAAAATAAAATGGTTTTAATGGCGATATCGCGTCTGAAATGCCCAAGCGCGAACGGTAAATGCCTTGCACTAGATGTTGTTAATTTAAAAATGTTCGCCGCAAAAGTTTGATATGCAGTAAGAGGATGTATTTTTGTATGACTGTTGTTCGGCTTTGTAACATACTCGTATGTATAGGTACCGGCAAATATCTTGATTATTATTACAGACCAAAAAAACCTGCGCAGTAAAAGCTTTTGTACTAAATATTGCAACTGCGCATTACATTGTCTATTAATTTGTTATCAATCAACTCAGAATATATATATGGGTATCCTGAGGTATATATACTTGTATATAATCAGAGTCAATCACTAACTGTCCCGACAGACGTTATTCTGTCAAAAGCTTTCGGAAACCGCTGGAACGGTTAATTAAAATGTCCTTTTTTTGTATTTGCCGACATATTTTCTACTTTTTCTCTTCATAAGAACTTTCGTTATTCAAAAATTACATTAAAAACGCATTAACTGAAATGGTCCGCCGATACCCGAGTTATGCGCTTGCTAAAACATTTAGCGATTCATTTTTATTTTATAGATTTACAGTCTAACCATACAAATGGGTATATGTTTGGTTTATGGTGGGTACCATAAACACTTCACACAGTATCAGATGCCTTTTTCAGACTCTCAAACACAAACATGTACCTATAACATCTTCGTTTCCTGGTTATCACGAAAACAATAATATCAATTGTAAGATACATAAGAACTGTTTAAGGTATTCTAAGCGATATGGATTTCGACTAATGCAGGTGTTAATCTGTTCTTAAAAATATTTTATATGATGATTTCTACAACGAACCCTAATTCCAAAGGTGCGCAACACATTATACTGGACAAGAGACGTTTATATTGCTTCGTTACTTTTAATTACACCTTCTGCCTAAGGGAGAAACGCCCTTCCTCGCTAATGAAATATTAAGTCGCTTCATAAAAATCTAAAGAATGTAGTAAAGCCACCGTTAGCCGTAATCTTGAGTGGATGTTGATCAATCAGAAGTTACTTTCAACAAGTTCCGGGGACTTTGTAGGTATACGGTTTGTAATGAACTAATAAAACATTAAGAGCGTCGGTGGCGCTGTGGCCTCGATACTGTACTGTGCCCCGAGTAGAATCGGGAGGCCCGATATTATGCACATAAATTTATCTGACGCTCCTACGGTGAAGGAAAACATCTTGAGGAAACCTGCATACCCACTGGAACGTCCGTGGGGACTATAGTCCCCAAAATCTCGATCTTCTCGATCGACCTGGGTACTATGGTACCCAGTTCCCTTTGCGTAAAACCGCGCGGTGTGATAAAAAAATCGCGAAAAATAAAATATTTTCTCTATGGCTTTATTCCTTTGTCAATAGTCTCTTTCATAAGTTGACAGGTCATGTCCAATTTATTTTTAGTCTTAGATTGAAATAAATTTGTCATAGTCTGCGGTTTAACTTACTTGGCCGTATCCATACGTTTCTTACTCCATGACCGATGAGATTTATTGCGTACTTACTTAGTCTGTATTAGTATTTTCGTAGAGTGTTCTATATCAAAATAAACTAGAAGAATTGGGCTACATTATTATGTATGGTTTATGATAGTTTATAGTGTTATATTGCCACACTAAACGTTTTTTTCAAAAAGTGAGTATTTTTGAAATTTTAAGCACTTTAGTTACTATTCTCGTCATTATTCATTCAATTATGAATCCTTATCTAATTAACTATTATAAGTTCATTCCTGATTAAATTAGCTTTCCATACGTATTTTTTATTTAATTTTAGACACAATAATTTATTTTTTGCAATTTTTTTAAATTTGAGGTCGCGCGTGCGCATCTCGCGTATATAATTACGTAATTAATCGATTTTATTTTTTTTTTCTTTTTTCATTAAAAATATTACCCAAAACTATTATATATCAAAATAATCTTCAAGAATAGGGCTATAATAATATATATGGTTATTTAAAGTTTTATAAAATAGTTTTTGTGCAAAAATTTTTTTAAAAAAATCGGGTCTTCCGCGACCTTCCGAACATTTTCGCGCTTCATTCATTTAATTATTAATCCTTATCTAATTAACTGTTATAAGTTCCTTCTATATTAAATTACCTTTCCATACGTATTTTTTGTTCTCTTGTAGACAGTATATGTCACTCTCCGCAATTTTTTGAACACTCCGTACGCGCCGGGTGAGTCATTCCGCAATGGCGGCACCTTTGATATTTGAGATATACTACTTTTTGCTTTTGAAACCCACCACGCTTCGCGTGGCGAGCGTTCCAGTGGATACACCTGCGAAGTAATTCAAAGGTGTATGTGAAGTCAACCAATCCGCACTGGGCCAGCGTGGTTTGACTGGTCTAATCACCCTAACATAGTAACATAATTAGTTAGGGTAGGCTCGTTCCTCCCAGGGTAGACGTATATGAGCTGTGATGAATTGATGATGAATAAAACATTAAACTGTCGCCGCAAGACTAAGTAAGTTGAAATTAAAAGAAGAAAACTTGAGGGTACTCGTATCTGAAGTATAAAATATGTATTGTGCTCGTATTAAGTACGAATAAAAGTTTTCTTAACAAAACTTGCTTAAACTTAACGCAAATTAGCATGCTGCATAATAAATAGCATATAAGCATGCTAATTTATAGCAAATAGGTACTACCCAGTATGGGTCTGTACTAGTAGTATTTGTGTAGGTATCTCCATAAATTAATAGTAAAATTAGATCTATCAAATTCATTTTGGGCATGCTAATAAATATGCTACTTTGTAGGTACGCATGTGTATATTTAAATTATTTACCTTTAATCTTTCAAGTAGGTAGCTTTAGGACAGAGGTAGGTTCACGTTCTGTATAATTAGAAATAAACGTACGTTTTTAAATCAGAAATGATTACGAAGACTAAGATTACATTTAAAAGAAGACCCCGTTTAATAAGGTTTTTAAAATCAACCTGCGAAATAAATTGCCCCTGCAGTCCGTAAAATAAATCGAGCGTGGCGTGGCGCTTCTAAGTAAAAATGTAAATTCCGAGAGGAATAAGAAAAAAACAGAAAACTCCGGTCCGCGGCGGTCAAACAAAAATAAGTGGAGCCAGGAGCAAATATTATTAACACCAGCACCGCTGTTACAGCGCGGGCTTTACAGGGACTTTTCAGGGCTTGCGGTGCTCTTGAGAGTGGGGAATATATGGAACTAGTGACCCGCCCCGGTTTTGCATAGCTAGTAGAATATATTACGTGCCTACTTTTTTTGCATCAGCTTATTGCTTCAAGTATGAATTAGCGAGTCTCAAGTCCCGTCGTCGCGTCGCGTTGCATTTTGGTGCGACACTGCTTGAATTGAATTATTTATCGATTGCTTTAACCTTTGAGTAATCCTAAAGTAAATATTGATCGAAATTATATACTGTAATTTTTATAAGAATATTATTATACTTTTTTTAGATGCAGAGATTAAAACATTGAATAAGATAAAACAGCGTCGCAAGTACCTACCTATAAGGTATTTTTTAATAGGTAGCTAAAGCTTTATTGTGAGTTTGCCGTAACGGAGTGAGAATAAGCCCTCGTAGAGTTTTCCTTAGTATTTTAGAAGAACTACAGTTCATTACTACATCATTTTTAAAGATCTCTTTAGATTCGGTTTGCGTAAGCCATTTAAATTTAATTTTCGGCAACTTGATCAAAGCTTACGTCATAAAAAGTGCAACCATGTCCAATGACAATTCATACAGGTTATGCGTGGATTACCATTAGGCATAGGATGTCCTGTCCCCTCCTCTTCTATTGCAATAGCAGCGATTTTCTCCTGATCGAAACTCGGCCACGGCGGCCAATTTTGACAGATACAAGTGTCTTCGCGTACACAAGTGTCTGCGCATACACAAGTGCACTCGCAGTTTCTACACACACTAGTCCGATGGGACGATTAGCCGACATGGCCGAAACGAGATTAGGCACGGGACCCACTCTTAAAGTGTCTTCTGGAGCACGGAGAAGCTCGAGATATTTGAAATTTCGGTTACCCATCCTAAGTTTGACTACGGTCACCATTGCTTAACTTTAGCAATCGTGAGCCGAGCGTATACACCAATGCGCCACCGAACTCCAATAGGAATACTAAATCACCAATGTGTCGCAATCACCCCCATGACCCAAAAACGTTGGCGTGACCCACGTGAACTCTTGATGAAAGAATAACAGACGCCAACAGTCACGCCACACCCCTTGTAGTTTTTGAGCCATTGTTTACCATAAACGGTTGGCTTCGCCGACCCACGGCACGGAGCAACTGTGCAAACAATACTTTAATTCCATTAGTTCCCGGATTTCCGCAGGTTCGCCTGTATCTATTCTTGAGCGGGCGTCCGTTTGTTTTCGCCAGGCAAAAACAAAGAAACTGGCTGCACAATAAGCCGAGATCCAAAGCCGATTATGAACTGTGCGGGTAGATTTGAAATCGCGGAGAGAAGCTGCTTTATTTGCGCAGTGCTGCGATGGAGGGTACTTGTAAATAATGAACCGGTTTTCATATTGAGCCAGAATTTTTGTATTATACGTTTTGATTTTAC
The DNA here is from genome assembly GCA_963935595.1 of Schoenobius gigantellus. NCBI lineage: Eukaryota > Metazoa > Arthropoda > Insecta > Lepidoptera > Crambidae > Schoenobius > Schoenobius gigantellus. Next base: position 47,230,676 of record OZ012540.1, read on the forward strand.
TCAACTCATCTTCGTCTATGTCTACTGTATCCTAAGTTATACTATAACCGTCTTATTAATAAACGTAGACTAAGGCAGGAGTAGCTTTACTCCGAGTATTAAGTCAGTAGTAAACATTTTTTATATTAATAAACACGGAGTAGGGAAGGAGTAAGTTAATCCAACTCTACTCTCGGAGTAAATGTTATACCTGCTAGCTACCTAGTTTAGCGACAGATTAAGGTTGGAGTAGCGTTGTCTTTGCGTAAATCTATATAATTTGTCAACTTTGACACGTATCTTGTCATTAGATGGCGACCGTTTTATTTTTCACAGTCGAATTGAGCGAATTTGTGTTTATTGTTGGTGTGGTTAATTTTGTATTGTATTGAAATGGAAAGTGACTATTATTTAGGATGATTTGATGTTGATCGACGAAATCGAAGAAATTGAAAATAGCGCTCCACTAATAAGAAGTTTTGTCATGTTTTTGCAATATTGCGATCACAAATCGCGAACAAAATAACTACAAAATAACCTTGAAAGACAATCTCAAACTGAAAAAGGTGAAAAAAACAGAAAAAACTGTCATCCCATGTATTTCTGTCTGTCACACGATGCTCAAATCGTTCACCGACTCATTCTTTTTACTTTTAAATTGCAAGGGTTGCCATAACATACGCGTTAATCCGAGAGTAAGGAAGGCTTTGTTAGTCTAAGCTTACTCCGTGTTTATTAATAATGTTATAAACACAAAGATACTCCTAGCTTAAACTGGTAGTAACTACTCCGAGAGTACGTTCGGATTAAGGAGGGAATAGGCGATTTTATTAATAAGGCTGTAAGAGTTATATAAGTGAAAATGCTTAAGAACTTAATACTGTAGAGACAGGAATATATACAGTCCATATCGGTTGGTGCGAAGGGTTACTATACGGATATACCAGACCAGCGGTCGGCAACAGGCGGACCGCGGTCCGTGTCCGGACCGCGGAAGGTCTAACCCCGCACCGCGATATATTATAAAATATATAATTTAAATAATATTTTAATAAATAAATATTCAACATCCATAGACTGAACAAAATTCCAAAATTACGCAAATTTTGCGTGAGCGTTTCACACCACCCCGCGCCTTTTGTAGCTGCGGAGCCCTTGGCTTTGACCAGATACGAGTACATATAGGTATTTATTGTGTTAAGTATGTTTGTATTTTATTAAAAATCTATAGCTCACCCGGACTGTTAACATTGCTATTGCAATTTTTAATGTTTCTTAGATTTTTTAAAAATTCTATGGAAATAAAAAATACTGATATTTATATAATAACTTTGAAAGCCAAATAAAATAACCGTACCTAATAATCATGATCAGTTTTTTTCTAAACCTCGATAAAATTTTTCAACACTATCCGGACCCCACTTAAAACTACTTGCCGACCGCTATACCAGACGGTATACTACGGGATGGACCTCTTCAGCCTCCGTAGCATGAACACCGATACATAATATTATAAAACAATAACTCGATATGAACTGTCAAAATATAATGGATATCATGGCTATATAAATATGTTTTCGACATTAATATATAAATAATGCCCAAAATAACAATACCAATATCCAAAACACACTCAAAACATTAAAAAAAACCTTTTTAAAAACAAGCTTTTATTTAAATGCGCTAAAAAGAATTAATAAACTTTTACACTAAAACTTTTACTTATAACGTCATTTCACATTTGACACAATTTATATTTTTTCTTTTTAGCGCATTTAAAAAAAAGCTTGTTTTTAAAAAGCTTTTTTACATTAAATTTATTTTTTACTTTTTAGTTATCACTGGACACGTTTCTCAATCTGTTCAACTCATTCAACGCATCATTGTTGCAAGGTCGTTTGCCGGTTAACTTGGAACAGTCTAGGTCTTCAATATGAAGACCTTCTAATGATTTTACCCTACTCAAGGCCACGTATGCTTGACCAGCAGCGAAGAGCTTTGACCCTACTTCAAGTTATTCTTAGCAAGACCTTTTATTTCATACCCATATTGTAGGAGTGCATTAAAAATAATTGGTCCACCATCTTGGGTATGCCGCCATCTTGGATTTAGCATGACGTTACACAGTTAACCATGCATTTTCATCCAAAATGTATGTGTATACAAAATATCAGCTCAATCGGTTAAAGATATCTACTTCAAAATTGATTTTGAAGCTTTAGAAGTCCGCCATATTGGATTATTAGTGACGTCACATTATTTTTCGAGTTACTCTTAGCAAGACCTTTCATTTGATACCCATATTGCAAGAGTGCATTAAAAATAACTGGCCCGCCATCTTGAGTATGCCGCCATCTTGGATTTAGAATGACGTCACACAGTCAACCATGCATTGTCATCCAAACTGAACGTTTATACAAAATTTCAGCTCAATCGATTAAAGATATCTGCTCAAAAATTGAGTTGCAAGATTTCACCCGAACATACTTACATACTTACATTGCAAGTTAAATAAAAGCTTGTAAAAACTAAAAAATCCAACTTTTTCAACAGCTTATATCGATATATTGATTTATCATATCGTGTTTCGGTGGTCATGCTTGGGGGGCAGGACGACTGTCGTAAACTCGTAACCGATGTCAGAAGAATCCTAAACTGAACTGCACACAATAACCACGTACACCAAACACCACCTTGTTAGGAAGTTCATCGGTTATATTTTAGCTTATTAGCGAGTTGTTAACAAGCAGGAATCTCAAAGTTCAAGTTTTTTTGGTCACAACTGAAGGCACGTTGAATAACCAGCGAATAGGTTATTCAACACGCCTTCAGTTGGACTCGTGAACCGAGGGTTAACAATAACTTATCTAAGCATATAAGTTTCCAAATATGTACATATTTAGAGTTTTCAGATTTTTCCCTTGACATATTATGCTCTTGCTTCATGCCTTACATTTTTCTAGGTCAACGGGAAGTACCCTTTAGATTTTAATTCCCTTGTGAAATCTCAAAATAAGCGCAAATTTTAAATATAAACAATTTTGATCATGTTGACTTACAAATATGTTTTTTTCTGAGCTCGTAAACCCCAATATTTAATATTTTCAGCTTGATATCTCTGCGCGTTCCCGAGAAAAGGTATTAACAAATAGACGGACAACAAAGTGATCCAATAAGAGTTCCTTTTTTCTTTTTGATACGCGGAACCCTAAACAGAAACTTGAAAATTTGAATAAGAACCATGATAACAAACTACTGCAATTTTTATCAGACTCAGTATCTATAATATATATATTATTACGGTATTTCTATCTAACCTTTTTTTAACGCCAAGCTGTGCATTGCTGTGTTCCTGTTTGAACAGGCACAGAAATTACCGAGTACTGTGACTTTACCGCTACTGACCCATGGTTACGCTGTTTCGTTACACTGGTGTAACCACTGAGTACACTTATGATCGGTGGTCACATTTAATATTGAAAAAATTTAAAGTCAAAAAGTTCCTATTGGGCTAGTAAAAAAGTTCATAAAATATTATTAAAATTTTAATTTATTGAGATACCGCATGATCTCTAGAAAAGACCTATCGTTATTTCTTCAAGCGATATTTCCAATTGATTTGCATGATGAATAAAATAAGAAACTGATTGACTGACATACCAACGCACAGCCCAAACCAATGGGTCTAGAGATTCTAAATTTGGCACGTAGATGCCAAGGTAGGGGTATAAGGTGTAGGGGTGCATCACAAGATGGCGTCATACACTGTAGTCCTTGTAGGGATTGCAAATTGGAACTCAATATAGATGACGAAATAAATCTTTTTTTAGATTCTATTTCAGTGTTACTTACATTGATTTACTACCAAACGTAGATAGAGCACTTCATAGAAAAACGCGTTTGAAATCTGTCACCTAATCGACTATACATTTGTACGCTGATAAATAGGTAGTTGAATATGCACACCCGAATTAAAATTACCATGAAGAAAGTACCGTATTTATCGAATTCAACCTTATTCTTTATTACTACGGCAACTATTTGAAGTACAACCGTGTGCAGTTACATCATTTCATACCTAGCCACATTAAATTTGACATTTTAGTAATTGCTGCAAGAAAATATCAACTTTATACTCTCAAACATAATGCTCAAAATTATCGCTGCAACGCATGGAAAAGAACTGCACGAGGCAGTTCTTCACCGGCCCACTTTTCGAACGTTCATGCGTTATCTACGTTTGGTAGTAAATCAATGGTTACTTATGACTAGTTTATACGGTTCTTGTCTATATATACCTACTTTACGTGGTCGCGCTGTCTTAAAGAATTCCGTTATTTCATAATATTCCGCTTAGATTAAACCCCAATAAATTTATTAGGTTGATTGAGCCTTAATGAAATTATAATAATTATAAACTTTACATTAAAATGAAGTAAACGTGTTAATATATTAGCGCAAAACCTCACATAACCCAACTTATGTTAATTGTAAAAGAATTATATACTTACCTAACTTATAAAAATAATTTTCTATTTACAAAGATTACCTTGTTCTGTTTTGCTGCTTAGCATCTATTTTGTACAAGTATTTAGCCACAAGTCTTTATCTGTGAGAGATAAAGACGAAAGAGTTAAGTAAGTATAAAAAGCGGCGTACTCAATATTTTTTTTTTACAAAATGTGACCCCTATTTATTAATTGAATCGATTCTACTGTCGATTTCGAACTAAGTTATTTCGGGATTTACCAAATTTTATTAACACATTGTATTCCTATCCTTACTTACATCGTATAGCAGGAAATCGATGTTTCAAAGACTGGGGTTATAAAAAGATTTTCTTCAATGGATAAAAGAGACAATACCCCAATTAATGAATTATAAGTAAATAAAAAAAATTATTTACTTAATATAAAATTAATAAATTTCGTAGCTCAATTCACGTATCCACGATAGTATGTTCATTTTTGTCCGCTCTACAAGAGAACAGTGAAAAACTATAGTGAAGTTTTCTCAATAGACCTCTCTTTTTCTTAAGCGTCTATTCAGCAAAATCTCTTGGGCATATCACTTGCACGGTCGTTCTCTCCCGTACACCACCGTACTTAGTCGAACCTCCTAAATCACTCTTAGAGGTCGCCATGCCGAGTTCTGCTATATCCGTATGTGATCAGAATTATAATAAGAAACCAAATTCAATAACTATCAAAGGTACCTTCGTTATCATGAGTTTAGGACAATGCAGTACAGTAAATGTCTGAGCTGGCGTAAAGATTTCAAGTTACTGTTAATTTTGAGTAGGATTAGTCTTATTCATCGAGTTATCGAGTATTATACCAGTGGCTCTTATTTAATAGGTGAAATTACGCAACAATTTGCAATAACAAAGTATCTACACAATTATTTAGGCAAACATTTACGGTCTTACTAAAAAAAAACGTTGTCTAAAGTTAATCATGGCTTAAAAATGATGTAGATATTTCATTTTCGCTAATAAACTAGATTGAGACAGCATTATGTTCAAACCGGTTACCTATTGAAACGCATAAACTAAAAATGCATAATCGTCACATGTCATGTCTTTTTGCGTTTTTTGTCATAAACTAAAAATGCATAATCATCACATGTCATAAGTCTTTTTGGCATAACTTCATTAAGCATAATATTTTAAGCCCGAAATATGTAACGCGTAACCATGAAAAGGCATAATTTAAATAAGCATAAGTAACAAAAGGCATAATTTATGTTTTCTATAATATTCCAAAGACATACATTTAAAAAGCATAACTGACAAAATCCATAAATTCATTTAAAAAAGCAAACACTTAGGTACCTACTATGCATAACAGATTGAATTTATTTTCTTATGTTTAAATTATTTACTATTGTTTTTTGTTTTTGAGCCTTATTGATTAAGAAATAGTTTACTAAATAAAAAATCTCTAATTTACGATTAGTGTAAAGAAATCACGTCATTATAATTTACTATATTATAATATCATTGTGCATGCTTGCTATATATAGCAAGCATGCAGCCATGCAGCATGCAAGGTACTGCGGGGTTCTGGCGGTCCTTCGCATGCTAATCGTCGCAGATGGATTTCGCTTACCACCGCAGCATCGGCTTGATGGCCGGCTTTGCCGGCCAGCCTCATCCGCGGCGGCTCGCGCATAGCCACCTGCTACTCAGCATGCGGGCCGCCTCACCCCTCGCGGTTCTGAATAACACTCTAGGGGTAGGGCAGACAAGACTGCGTGGGGTTGGGGTTGACCGAGTCGGTTTTAAATAGCACTAGTTTTTTTAAATAATTTGTAATACTCGTATATGGAGAAAAATACATTCCAGATTATGTCAAAGAAGATTTACAGATATCTCTTTACAGTTATTATTCATTATAAAACTATGTCTTTAGTGAGTTATGCATTACGTCAAACGAAATTATGGATACTTATTGACAGTTATGCGTAGTAAAATTATGCGTTTTAAAATATACCTACCTAATAAAGTTATACCAAACCAAATTATACATATAAAGATTATGATTTTTAATATTATGCCTTTCGACAATTCTGCATTATAATGTTTATGCCTATTGATATGTTATGCTAAATATTATTATGCTTTTTGACTTTTATGTCATATGATGTGTGCCAATCGAAATTATGACAATCAACAGTATGCATTTCAAAGTGTCACCGTTTAAAACAGACAGCGTTTTGTAGGAACACTGTTAAGTCCGCGAATTACACTGATGTTATGCAAATATCAGACAAAATGTTTCTCTGCTAAAAATAACAATTGTGTTTGACTCGTTCCTTTGAGTCGTTGCTCTCCAAGCACAGTAGCGAGTGAAGCGTTAAGGATACATCGAATACTGCAAATCCCATCCATTTGTTACTATTTCCACGAGCAGTGACTCCGAACTGGTAAGAAGTAGGCTTTGGAGGAATTCCCACCTCCCGTATGTTACGTGCTTAAGAACTATCTCCCTGGAAACTTTCCGCGTGTTTTGGAATAAGACGGAACTTTGACGCAACGTTTAAACGGCTCACAAGTGAGCTGAATTGAAAAGATCAGGGTTTCGGTGCCTGTTTTCTGATTCGTCCGGTACAATAATAATAATAATAAGCACGAGGAAGATTTTTTTGGAGAGAAAAACATAAAAATTGCATGGAAGATAGTAAAAACAACACTTGTCTTTTCCCATACAAATCACAGAGGAAATAACTTTTGACAGAACGAAGTCTGTCCGAGTAGCTAGTATACAGGATGTCACATTTAGATCGGTCAGTATGGGCAAGTCCGTAACTATAAGACATACAAAGATCTGTTCTTAGGAACCATGTCATCGATTTTAGTGACAAGAAAAACTGCATACTTGCAAAAAAAACTTCTACTCTGTTTTAGATTCGAACCCGGTCGTATTAAAAAATAAAACTTAGGTACAATATTTCTATTTGGATATCGATTGTGTAGGTCATAAGCAGTAAATGTTACTGTGTTTAGAAGGTGTGTAGAATGTATTCTTGCTCTTTTTTACTTTTTAGTGTTTTTGGGGTCAATTTTTTTTTGTATTTTTTTCTATTTATTTGTTTTTTTTATTATTAAAATCGATTAAGAAGCCGGCGCTGTGGACTCGGCACTTGCCTTCCAATCGGGGGATCGGGGTTCGTGACCCGCCATGTACCAATGTGTTTTTCGTTTCGAATTTCATATGTACATTTGTCTGACGCTCCTACGGTGAAGGAAAACATCGTGAGGCAACCTGCATACATCTGCGAAGTAATTCAATGATGTATGTGAAGTCGACCAATCCGCACTGGGCCAGCGTGGTTGACTAAGGCCTAATCACCCTAACATAGGGTAGGCTCGAACCCCTCGGTGGGGACGTATATGAGCTGTGATGATGATGATGATGAAGAAGCCGATTCCAACCAAAGTAATTTCAGAGTGTGTGTTATTTCTGTTACATGTTGCATACTTCTTATTGCACATAAAGCATTTACAAGAAAACAAAATACAGACAGGACGTATACAAAAGCGGACTAAAGTATCTCTAATAGCTTTAACTTATCTACTATGTTGCAATAGTATGGGGAATTAATAGTGACAACTAAGCAACTCAATTCGTAACAAATTAATGTAAAGTGTGTCTGTTCGTCCGTGTTTCAATTTTGCAGGTGATTGGCTTACTTTTTGTAAACCTTAATATTCGAGAGAGAGAGTATAAGACAGGGCGAGAAAGCTGTAATTTCATCCAGTGGGTCCAATGTGGAGTGATTCCACGACCATAAACCTCGTAATGATGACCAGCTCAATTCAATGATTCTTGTTTTACTTTTCAAAATATAGGTACCTGACAATACCGGATCCATCTTTTAAGCGAGAGCCTCTTAAGTTGATAGAGACTTTGCTTTTAAGCCATTCCAAACAACGATAATCGGAACAATAATCATTGAATCAACATCTCACTGGCAGTTATCTCGTGAGTTAAGTCAAGGTACATGCTGGTCTTGTCTTCCTCGATTTTCACGAGGTTCTCGCCATGGGAGATAGCGATTTCGACGGATCACTCGGTGTTGCGCCCATAAAAATAATAAATTATTATAAACTAGCTGACCCAGCGTACTTTGTATCGCCATGTTTATTGACTAAATTTCTGAATAATTTTTATATTACACAAACCTTGTCCTAACAATAACGAATACATAAAACCAAGAATCATCCAATTTAGTGCAGTCGTTCAAAAGTTATGGGCGTACATACATTTCGAAGATTCATTTTTATAATGAGGTTATAAAAATAATAATTATTTTTAATGTTCTACGTAACTACCTCTTACCCTTCTTCATAGAAAATTTTGTTACAGCTCCAAATATGCGAGACCGACGCTGTCGAGGAGCTCATCGACGACGACATGCCGATTGGCGGCCAGCGCCGACTTGTTGTTGTCAAGACACTATGGCGCGGCTGCCATAGCGACGTCAAGTAAGTGGCTTCGACAGAACCATTAGAACTAACCCCCTAGACAAGATGCCTTTCGATAATCGCTAACGCAGTCGCTATAGAAGGAAAATGTATGCGATTTGACATCAAAGGCATCTTATCTAGGGGAGCAGGGGTGCTCAATCGCGAGTGCTTTTTGAGTCGATCTCGAGAAAAATTGCCGATATAGATATAGATTTATTCATAGTTTTCTTCTATCGTAGTAACCACAAAACACAGAAAGAGGTTTCTGTGTTCTGTGGTGGTAACCACCTGCTAGTGCCAAAAGGCTGCTTATGTATTGTCGGTATGAGTTTTTTGATTGACTTTCAGAGATCTACACCTACCTTGACTAAAAAATACACATTGCACAAAACGTCGTCCCTACTACGTGGATGCATGGCCATGAAATTCTGCAACATTCCTTTACATTTATGCGCGCCACGTTAGATCGTACCTACATCGTAGACGACAATCCTGCACCAAACATACTAGTACTCACACAGAGTTGATCGATCGAAGTCTAACAATATTGAGGTAGGTAGATCACTATATAGCAATTCAACTTTGAGCACCCCTCCATTAGAACTTACAACTGACAGCGTACAGTACATACTCGTAGATATGCATGGTGTGTGAAGTACGAGTGCGAGAGTTGAGCATTTTTTAAAGATTAACTTTTACACGTTTACGAAGTACACCTTACTAACTAACTGTGTCAAGACTGACTGCAGTGATTAAATATATTGCTGTTAACTGTGCCGCAAAACAGGACATGTTGCGTGTGAAACAACAATGTAAGCTAAACCTGTTCATCACCGAAGGCGTTGAACATATTTATTCACTTTTCAGATGGTTCCGCAAATACAAATATAGATTGATTAACCCTTATTATACAGACCTATACAAGTATAGATTGATTTACCCTTATTAATTAAATGGTTTTATATGTCATACTAGTAGTAGTAACTTAAAAATACTATGAACTTCAATTTTACCCCTATAGATGTATAAACCATAGATGTAAAAACATACTTAGTCTTAATAAATAATCTAAACCTCCAACATATGTTACAAATAAAAAATTTCATCGAAATCGCTGTCCTTAGGAAGAGTGCCCAGAAGCCCAGTGGTTTTTAAATCAATTTTCTTTTATGAAAGATTTTGATACTATATCTGAGAGATATTATTATTTATTTACGAGTATTATATTATAAATACAGCAATGTTCAAAACTAAACAATATCACACAAAACTGTTTGCACAGTTTGTCTGTGGGATTAAATGAGTCTCAGTTATTCTGAGTATTTAAACTAATCTTACGAAAAAGGCTCACATACTAAATACCTTTTAATAATCTGCTAAACAGGTGCTTTTTTAGGGATTTTTAAAATATTTTTTATTCGGCTCTCGTTGGATATTCTCAGGCAGACTATTGAGTAAGTACGGTAGTTTTTTTTTATTTTGTTGTAGATACTGTATGTAAGACTGCACTACTGGGTATATATCTTTCTAGAAAATACGAAAACATTGTTATATTTTTATAAAATAGCAACTATTCAACTAAACTGAACTCGTTTTTACGACGTTATAATTCGCGCATTCTCACACCGCGCTCTAAAGTTAAGGCCCTCTGGGATTTGATGACTGATTCTAAAATACTCTGCTGTACTGAGTACTAATATGTTGACATGTTTCTGCAGTCACCTTCAATTTTTTGAAAAGGCTCTGTGCAAGAAATTATTAAAGGTACCCATTAATTTGTTATGAAAAAAAAAAATATTTTAATAATAAAAAATATTAATTTACTTATGTTTAATAGAACAAAAATATGATACATGGTCACGACCTAACATTTATTAATCCTTCCAACAATTGTTACACCGATTGCCATATTATAAGTGAAGTGAAGTGAACGAATTGTAATATGGCACTCGGTTGGTTGGTTAAGTAAATATTATCCAGTCATTTTCGAGAAACAGTTATTGAGGCAAATCACAACTACTTTAAAGACATTTAAATCTATTTTCAATGGAAGTGACTTAGCCTAGGTATTTTTAGAGAAAAACAATGACAAATAGCAAAAAATATGGAAGTGGAGCTTTTTCTCACAATCTTTATAGTAATCAGCTAGCTATGTATCAAATTCAGTCATCAAATCTTAGTCAGAGGAAAACCATGCAATGTATCAAATTCAGTCATCAAATCTCAGTCAGGGGAAAACCATTGCAGACCTGTGTGTAAAACAATTATACTGTTTGCGATGAAATTTTAGGCCTATGAAGGCCGAACTTTTTTCGGTGTCGAGTTGACGCAATGCAGCAACATTCACATTTCAATACGGAGAAAGGTCAGGATTCGTTAGAGGGTAGTTGAACGTTAGCTTCGTCAACCTTTTATTAACCAAAGACTTCAAGCGAAAGTCGCTAATGCACGCCAAAACACGGATACTGTGATTTATCGAACAGTTTAATATGTCGCTTTTGGAAATTCAAAAGATTTTCCCCATATCAGTTACTTTTTAGAGGGTATTTAACTCATTTTTGAGCAGTTATTTGCTGATAACTACAGCCATGATTAAAACCAAATGCAGCGACAGAATTTTCCTTATATAATTAATAATTGCGCATCTTGCAATTCTACGATAAAGCTGTCAGAATGATCGTTTTTGTAAATAGATACATTATTTAAAGAACTAATAAAACCAACTAAAAAAGTGACTATTAAAGTGACTACTATTAAGTGACAAGTAAAATAATTAAAAAAAAACTATTTTATCATCATCATAATATTGCATACAAGTAAAATAATTTTAAAAAAACTATTTTATCATCATCATAATATTGCATTGTCACGCGATATACATATGCATGCAAAATTTCAGCTCAATCGGAGACCGGGATTGCAAGATTTCATTACAAACACCGGATATGTGAAAGTAAATAAAAGCTTGTAAAATCGAACGTTTTTTAATAAATGCTGGAAAATAGAGCTAAAAAAGTATCGTTTTGTCTTGAAACGTTCACAAACATAAATATACAATTTATACAGGATCATTTTTAATGAATCATCAACCTCCCAGGGGCTGATTCTAGTGCTCAGATGCAACAACTTTTTGTATGGGACCAACATCGAAATCGCAAAATAAAAACCACTTTCTCATACTAAAGACTCAATCAGCTAACCTAGTTTGTATGGAGAAGTGTTTTTTTTTTGAGATATCGATGTTGATCCCATACAAAAAGTTGCTGCATCTGAGCACTAGAATCAGCCCCTGGGAGGTTGTTGATTCATTAAAAATGACCCTGTATAGAGAAACAAACATTACACTCGATTTTTATAATTAACTAGATATATAAAAAATCTTCAAGACCCAACAACCCCAACAACTAACAAAATAGGAGAAGTTTATAAGCAACATTTCAAATTAGACACTGAAAAACGTTACCGTTTTTCAGTACCGACTACCGTTTTTAGTTTCCAATTCACCATAGGTACCATAGCGACTGACCCACTCGACTATTAAACAACTCTCTTGCGTCTTCAACCCATACATCCTATTGGGCATAATGCTATCCAGGGTTGGTGTAAAGTTAAGTTGCGAGTTGTATATCTTTATTGTGATAAACACTTTCTACAAAACAACATCACATCGAATTAATGAATACGAAATATTAAAATAATTTACAGTCTGGTGAACCAACAGTGACAACCGTTTCGTGAGCTTTAGTTACCTACGAGACTTAATCAAAACGGTGCTGAACACGAATAACATTATGTAGACTATTTTACTGGCAGTGGTCACGAACACGCCGATTCTAGTCGCCACCATAATCCGACTAGGATATAATAAAAAATCAGACGACGTGTTGAAAGACGACGTGTTTTATATTTATATCCGCTGCGACACCTGCAAAATAATGATTTTGTTGGTATCACTTTGCAGGATTTATTATTGTTTATTAATTTTAAATGATCTGTAATTGATTTATAAGTACTTACTACCTATCACTTAATATCTTCAAATCAAAATTTCAACTTAAGCTAAGTTGAAATTTTTATATAAGTAGTAGGTAATTGCTTGTGATTGTTTTTGAAATGTTGGCGTTGCATTTACCATATTACAATATTTTATGTGGGATCACAATTGACTGCAATCTTCTTATTTACTTTAATAATACCACATGTCTTTTTAAATTCTTTTGCAAAACAAATTTTATCGAAATTTAATTGTTTGCTTTTATGTTCCTTCTGCGACAGGGCCTCGTTCGCCCGAGAAGCCACCTGGGGCGCGGGGCTGAAGCATCCACAATTGGCGAGAGTGCTCGGTTTGAGTCTGCTAGAGCCCCCGTGCGCAGCTCTAGACCGAGGGGACGCCGTACCTCTGCCTACGATATTGAGACTGGACAGGAAATTGAGGTAAATATCTGTCGTCGTTTCCACTTTTACCATTAATCTCAATAATGTCACTTAATATTTCTTACGAGGTTCACCTTCAAAGGTGTAAATGATTATCATAGACTTATATAGAGGAGAAGACCGTGCACACCCCAGGAAGTTAAGCTACCGAAGCCACATCAAAATCCTGATGACTTTAAATAAAAATCATTTGCCAGGCCTATCCTGAAAGAAACCTTAGATACGCCAATAAGTGCCTTTTACTTAGGGTATTTACGGAAGATCAGCGTCGAGGAGTCTCTGCGACACCTCAGCATTATCTTGAGTAGATCCCCCCTTCAGTGGCATAATGTTTAGTTTTTTTACGTGACTTATACATATATTACTAGCTGTGCCCGCGAACTATGTTTCGCTTTAAAAGGTCAAAGAAAAAACTGTAAATCTACTTTCACGCGGGAACCACTTGCATTTGCGGGATAATATGTAGCCTATATGTCAATCCCTGTCGTAATCCGTCTACCTACAAAATTTCATCCAAATCCTTTCGGTAGTTTTGGCGTGAAAGAGTAACAAACATTCATACATACAAACTTTCGCGTTTATATTATTAGTAAGGAAGTAAGAATGTACTGTGTTGTTTTTTTATCTTATATAATGTATATGATTATCTTTTATATATATTTGAAATATAACCAATCAAATATTAACGTATTAATAACCTGAGAAGTATGCTATTAATAAGGAGACTAGTTAATTTGTCAAGTTCCTATTATGACGAAACTATTTCATAATATTTATTTCCATTAATAAAATCATTATATAAATTCGCTATAAATTTACTATTTTTGCAGTGATCACCAATCTAGGTATCTACTTGATGTTTTATTCTATCTCCTAACATAAATTATAACGTTAAAAGCATTTATTTACAACAATACCTTATCAAATAGCAGCCTAAAGCAGAATCATTGTCGTATTTGTTCCAGCTATTCGAGTTTGATTCACGTGTGCTGCCAAATCGCCGCAGGAATGAAATACCTAGAGTCATTCGAGTTAGTGCATCGGGATCTTGCAGCACGGTAAGAGTTAGATTAGATATTTGTTTTCTCAACAGAGATTCTTGTTTCTCTTATTTCACTTGAAGGGGGCTTTTGGGACCGCGGTCCTGGTCCCAAGGCCTCCCGACCCGTAAGATAGTGAGGAAACGAAGGTAAACATCGTCTAATACCTTAACCAGAAAAACTATCTCTAATTGTCGGAACACATGACATCTAGAAAAAATAACATTATTGTGGCATCAGCAAGCACGGCAGGCTTAGAAGTAGTCATACTACAAATAATTCCGAACAGAATTTCTGCCAAGTAGTCTCTCTATTTATATCTTGTTCTATATAGTCATCTGTTATATCATAGAGATGGTTAATTTAATAGCAATAGTCTGGACTTAATAGATTCATTTCCTGGATGATACTGGTGCGTAAATATATTGTCATTATGCTTTTCTAAATATTAATGCATCCACGTCGAAATTATTTGCTTAGGTACTTCGAGCAATGTTGTTCTGTGTATACCTAGTAAACTTTCTTAGTATTGTAACACAACCGTTAGCTAGTTTGTAGAAACAGACCTGCTAGAAACTGTTTAAATATTCATCATGGAAATACAGCGCAGTAAGCTCCATAACAAGCTATACTGTTTGACCTTTGGACCATTCTTATGTGACATTCTGCGAACATGACATTGTGCGCCGAGAGGGTTCTTATATCGTTCGTAATAGTGGCGGTTTTCGTAGTATAAATGTGTAGCTTGAATGGGAGCGTACTGCACCTACAGTGTCCATAGGAGATACAACATCCTGTGTCCATAGGAGATATAACATCCTCCGTTCGGGGAATGGCTAGTCCGGTCCCGAGCGTGCCTCCACTGGGGACTAAGAAGTTACTGGAGGGTAGTTTTGCCGGATATGGGGTTTTTACCTGAATCCAAAGGCATATCCAAGGGGCGGCCATGTCCGCTTTTAGTCTCTTGTAGAATCGTAAAGAGATTCCCCCGCCCTAAAAAAAGGAGATATAACATGAACGTACAAGCTTCTATACTTACTAATAGTTCCAATATCATAATGGCAATATCTGCATGTTCATTCGCATAATATAGTGATTGCCCTGGAAACATAGCACAGGGCTACGTCAATTCAAACATCGTCAAGCATCAGTTGTTGACACAAATAAGTTTTGCTCTTATGCAGTTCAGACTTGAAGCCAATGTATATTTTACTTTCACTCTGATATTACGCTCATTCTGAGCCACATCTTAAGAGGATTGTGAAGTAATCGTGCGCGGCGCGAGTAGGTATTTTCTAAAATGCTATCTGTTTCACACCGCTCGGCCTCCCGAGTCCCGTCTGGCGTTTACACCACAAATACAACACGCGCAAATTCTCACGCACACTACGACAGCAGCGCGCGACTCCTCGGCGCGAGAACTCGAGATCATTCGTTGCTTAGGTATTCCTGACTGCCTTTCCGCTCGCAACTTTGCCTTCGTTATTTTCGTTTTTCGTGAGGGAATTTTGTTTTCCCGTATGAAAAATTATTTTATAACCTTATATTACTCAGTGATAATGTAGCATTCTATTAGTCAATTTTTTTTTTAAATCAGCCTAGTAGTTTTTAAAAATAAAAAAAATAAAATTTTAAAAATAGCTTTTATTTCTAAAATTCATTTTAACAATAATTACGCCGAGACTTCCCAGTGAGCTAGTTTTTGAGTTTATTCATTACAAACAAAAATACAAATCTTCTTTCTTTATAGGACTGAGCTGTTATTTGTTATGAAAGTACCTATCTATCGTACATTTACCTGTCTAAAGAAAATGTATTTTTGTAAGATGAGTGTTATACTGAATTAAAAAGATTTTCATTTGAGGTGTGAATCAATAATGGATCCTTTTATGAAAAAAAAAAACACTAAACACATGACATTAAGGGTCTGTTTCACAATCAATAAGTAAGTTTTGAATAGCTTACTTGACAGATTCTTTGACATATTTTTCAATAACAACCGTCAAATCATCTGTCAAATAAGTAAGCTATTCAATACTTACTTTTCGATTGTGAAACAAGCCCTTACAATTGTTTAAACAAGAACAGACCTCTTGTTAACTTAAAAATAAATAACAAAAAATCTATTATTTTAGATAGATAAGTTAATACTTTTACATACAAACTAAATAGGAGCAGGGATTTAAAAAATATAAAGTAATAATTATGCATCAAATAAAAAATACCTCTCATTTTTATACACTAATCTTGGGTAGTTATACTAATAGTCCACTTTTTTAATTACAAAATTAGAATTCTATTCTAATTTTTACCACCTCCGTGGTCTAGTGGTTGAGGCCACCGGATCACAGATTAGTTAATAGTTACTACGTAACCGGATGTTGATCGGGAGGTCCGTCCGGCGGGGTTCGATTCGTCGGATTCGTCCGGACTACAAAAACACTGAAAAGTTAGAAATAATATAAGAATAGGTACAGACAACATCACACATCATTATTGAAGACGGTGCCAAATTTTAAGACTTTCTAGGAGATCATCGTTTGGCACCGACTTCAATATAGAAATGTAATGTTGTCTGTACCTATTCTTACACTATTTTTAACTTTTCAGTGTTTTTGAAGTCAGTTTTTATTTTTTGCAAAATATTTTTTTTGTTTAACTTTTTAGTGAAAGAAACCCTAATTAAATTAGGGTATCCCTCGATTTTCATAGGATCCCATCATCAGAACCTAACTTTGGTGACCTAGGGACCACCCTAGGAGTATACTTTACCAAATACAAAAAGAATTTTGAAAATCGGTCCACAATTGGCGGAGTAATCGCGTAGCATACACACAAAACGGTTGACACGGTTAGCGCAGAGGTCGAGCGATCGCCTACTGCGCAACAGGTCGCGGGTTCGATTCCCGCACGGGACAGATGTTTTGTATGGCCTACAGAAATTTGTTCCGGTCTGGGCGTATGTGCATGTGATATTCTATGTTTGTAACTGCACCCACGACAGAGGAGAAAATCCTAGTGTGGGGCGACGTTTTTATAAAAAAAACCACGTTGGACGCACCTAAAAATTTAAAGATTTCCCTCCATTTTTATGGGATCCCATCATCAGATCCTAACTTTGGTAACCGTGGGACCACCATTGGAGTATAATTTTGAGAATACAAAAAGAATTTTGAAAATCGGTCAGCAATTGGCGGCGTAATCGCGTAACATACACAAAAAAAACATACGCATCGAATTGAGAAACTTCTTTTTTGAAGTCGGTTAAAAAATACGAAGCGAAAACCGTACGAAGGGTGCCTTCTTCCCATTATGCCTACCCTGCCTACCCTACATACTCGTATATTATTTAGGTACTTTGTCGTTTGTATTTTTTATACAATCGTAGATTCCATAACGCGAGTAAAACCTTAGAGCCCAGCTTTAGAGGAATAAAATTCAAATAAAATAATATTAAAAATAACGCTACTTGCATAGTCTATTTCACGTTTTTAGCTGCTCCAACTTCATACATTGCATAACAAATACCTATCACAAGAAACAAAATACGAAAAAAAATCTTTAAAATAAAACACAAAAATCAATAAACGTATTCAAAAAGATATTTACTTTTTCATGTATAAGGTATTTGTGAAGATTAATAGTTCCGACTTGAGTAATAACTTTCACTATTGATCGATATATCGATATTACTTTCTCCTCCCTAGGCGACAATAACTACGATAACATTATGTCACATCACTATCACTACATTGTACCCCTGCCCCCGACCCGTATCGTGCGATAGAGAGAGTTGCAAGAAATGGTCGAAATTGCCTACAATTCCTGTTTGAAATATTGTTTCGGGCGATAACTGTTTTACCCCCCTAAACCTTTATGAAATTAGACGCTTTTGGTGTCATTAGATTCAGTATACCTTAATCTATGTTTGTACGTTTTGCTTTTTTTTTGTAATTCAGTATAATTTAGTCAAAAAAAGACAGAAATGCTCAAGGTATTTTTTAAGTCGAAGATATAGATATTTAGATGCTAATAACTTATATTCTAAGCAATATTTCTTCAAAATCAAAACGTACAAACCTAGTTTTTCATTATATCTACAAGATTTCCAAAAATTATGAAAATTGGACTATGTTTAGAGGGAGAAAAGCGTTCTAGCGCGCCCAAGAGGGCAGGGAGAACACCGGGGGGTTTTAGTGGGTAGGCCTGGCACTCTGCCGGGAGAGCCCCACACACGCTCGCCGTCTAGCCAACGGCGGGTACGGTGCGCTTACGCATTTCCCCCCGAGAAAAAAAAAATGGAGAAAAACGTTATCGCTTTTTGTATGAAAATTTACAGCTTCACAATCCTCTTAAGCAAATTTTAACTTGCAACGACAACTTTGACTACGTGTTGTAGGCAACTCGTGAACATGATCTTGTCTTATATATTTTTCAACACCTTGCTCAAAAAGTGAATCTAATTACACCGGCTTTAGATACATAAAGTGGTTAATAAAACACGTGTGTGTTATAGTCGAGGCACGCATCACAGAGGCCGGCAATGGTGCACTTGCCGGTCGCGGCAGTAATGTACTATATTTTTTAAAAGCTAGAGGTAATATAAAAGACATCAACGAACTACATGATTTTTCAAATGATTATTTTCATAGCATTATTTAGTTTGTCTACAAATTAAAAATGATTTGTTTTGTTTAATCAAAAAATTCAGTTTATTAGGTATTTTTCTTCACAATTAAGTGTCTTTAAAAAGGTCGTGCGATATACATGCGTATATTGGTTATACACACTCGGCTCTATTACGCCGCCTCGTGAGTTATAACCAACATACCGAACTTATTTCGTATAATGTACTATTATTCAGCCTGTGTTATTTTTATAAGCACGAAATTCATTGCGACGCAGGCCGATGTCGGTACTAGACTCTGACAAACATTCAATAAATCTAAAATATAAAGCAATTCAAACACATTTGTAATGAATCTTTGTTCGTTTATTCCAGCAACGTTACAGTGAGTAAGGATCTCAATGTCAAAGTGTCGGACTACGCTATGTTTTGCGATGAGTTCGTCACCGACTACCACATTATGGCAGATGGATCACGCATCCCCCTACGATGGATGGCCTGGGAGAGCTTGCTTATGGTAAATATCGACAATGAATGTAAGTAATAGGAATCTTTAACGATAATAAATCTAATATTATGAACCTTGAAGTTGTTTAAACCATATCCACGGAAGATATCGTGAAAAAGTGTGTACGATTATAGCTACTCGTGCATTTTATGTTCCTTCCTTTTGATGACTAACCGGTCAGAGCTGGTTCAGGCACGGTACAACTCGAGCTGCATTAGAAGTTTTGGTGACCTATTCACTACTACTATCCTGATCTCGGTAAATCTTTTCAGATTTAACGATCAAACGCACATGCCACTTCGCCACTTATCTCTGCAATGAATAATATGATGGATCTGGCAACAGTACCCAGCAACCACACATCTAAAAACTTTCTAAGTGATGATTAAGATATTACAAACAATAGATCTATTGTCTGTTATATCATTTGAAGTCACTGCTGATTCTTATTCTTTTTTTTATACAATAAATAAGATTTAATAGAACTGATTTAATAGAATAGGAAACAATTTAAAATACAAATTTTTATATTGATTTAAATAGAACTGTAGGTGAATATTACTTACAGAAGAATTTCTTGCAAGTAAGTAGGCAAACAAGCAAACTGCCCACCTAATGGTAAGTGGTAATAGTCACCTATAATACATGTAACTCTTGTGAGATTCGCAGCAAAACTGCAACCTCCACAAGAACCACAGTGTATCATCTACCCTTATTGACACATATGAAACAGCATCAATTTAAACTTTTACCTACTTTAAACAGCCTTCATAGTTAGGTCTTACTACAAAACGAAATAGAAAATTCGGTGTAAATTGAAACCTCATTGAAATACCTAATAATAAATACTCACTTCAATAGACTAACTAATATATTTATTTCAGGGTGTATATTCTCCTGCTAGTGACGTATGGTCTTTCGGAGTCACCGTTTGGGAGATCCTCACATACTGCCTGGCCAAACCTTTCGAAGAAATGAGTGATGATCAGGTAATAGAGAAAAAAAAATACAAAAATAATGATTCTGCTAGCAACAACCGCTTGACACTGATATAAACGACGTTTATGCAATGTAGATTTAAAGATTGCCAGAGACTTCCCAATATCAGGCGGCAAGCCATCCCATAGCCATATAGACTAAACTGTAAAGGTTTTTTTTAAGCCCGATCGTGTTATTGGAATGTTGAATACATTATCCAACTTGCAATGCAAGAGAATGATCCAACGCTGGATGTCGTACGAGACATTCAGAATGAAAACAAGCTCCCAACGGCGCAGTCTGATGAGGAGCCACTCATAGTCCAGTAGTGGAAGAAGTTTCAGTTATGAAATTCTTAAAGTTTCCAAATTTTTGATATTTTATGTAATACACATTTAAGAGTTATTTTGCAAAAAGTTAGAAAATTTTAATGGCTGCTTTAGGTAAAATTTAGGTATTTATATAATTCGTAAAAAAAATTGTGATTATAAAATTTAAGTGGAAGAAATATACAGGATCTAGTATGAAATAATGATATCATAATACTATTAAGTATTTAGAAATTTTATGTACCTGCTTCATACCGAAACTAAAAAATGCTTATAACTTTGTCAATATAAAATTTAAGTTTCTGATATTGGGAAAATAGTAATAAAACTTACTACCGAATTTCCTTATGAAAGATTAGAAATCTAGAATTTAAGCTTTCTTAGTAATTCAGTTTTTTTGTCATATTTGGTCTAATATTGTATTTAAGTTTTTAAAGATAATACCACTTCATCACAATAATGCTATTTATAACTACGCAAAAAATTAGAAGTGTAACATCTTTGCAAAATAAATTATAACAGATATTAAGTTATACGAATAAAGTGACCTACAAGCGAGCGCGGCACCGCGCGCAGGCACAAATAGCGCACACACATAGTTTTTTGTTGCGCGGAGCGGTGCACCGCTCCGCGCAACAAAAAACTATCGGATGTCCGCGCAAGCTACGTTTTAGCATGCACAAATGCATAGGCTAGCCTCACACTGCATTATCGGAGACGCATTTTTGAAATAATAGAATTCAAATTCGAAATCGTAATATTGGAATACAAATTCACTATTTTTGAATATTCAATACGTGCATTCTGTATCGAGTGGGTACTACTCACTCGTCACAGAATACACGGAAGGGAAACTTCGAAACTACGAGTACTTAACCGATTTTAAAGAAATTTGGCTGACTGCATGTAAATAATTTGGTCCAACCTCTTATAGAAGAATAATTTTTATCTTGATTATTGACGTCAATTTTTATTATTATTATTGCGTTAAACCTTATTATGGCGAAACGTGGTTCGCGGGAATTTGTTTTTAATGACAACACTGAATGCGAGTGATTTAAAAATATTTTAAATTGGCAACAGTAGAAAATAATTCGCATATTCGTGTTTGAATTGCAGGTTCACTTCTGTGAATCATTATTCAAAAATGCGTCTACAGAATTGGAAGCTTGATAGTTACTGTAACAAATAACATCGTCTAATGAAATCAATAATATTGATATCATTTAGATAAAAATTTACATCTGCATTGTATCTAGAGCATACAAAACCGGTCCCGGTACCAGTTTTTTGAAAACAGAATACACCCCAGAACTGGCAGATATAATAATTATTTTCATTACTATTAATTTCAACCATACACAAATTGAAAGCATAAGATGAGGCGCTTGCGCACTCATACGTATTCGGTTTTGATCCGGTTTGGCCGGTCCTTGGGATTGTATGGACGCTTGAACACTCATACGTATTCGGTTCGTGTTCGATCCGTAAGTTCTCACTTCGAGTAATCGTTTTTAGGGTTCCGTAGCCAAATGACAAAAAACGGAACCCTTATAGATCTGTCTGTCTATCTGTCTGTGTCCGTCCGTATGTCACAGCCACTTTTCTCCGAAACTATAAGAACTACATTATTGAAACTTGGTAAGTAGATGTATTCTGTGAACCGCATTAAGATTTTCACACAAAAATAGAAAAAAGCAGTAAATTTTGGGGGCTCCCCATACATAGAACTGAAACTCAAAATTTTTTTTCATCATTCCCATACGTGTGGGATATCTATGGATAGGTCTTCAAAAATCATATTGAGGATTCTAATATCATTTTTTTCTAAACTGAATAGTTTGCGC
Source organism: Schoenobius gigantellus (assembly GCA_963935595.1). Taxonomy (NCBI): domain Eukaryota; kingdom Metazoa; phylum Arthropoda; class Insecta; order Lepidoptera; family Crambidae; genus Schoenobius; species Schoenobius gigantellus. The sequence goes on from OZ012540.1 coordinate 47,253,389, forward strand.
GAGAGACACGTCCAAAGTGGTAAAATGTGTGCCCCCCCCCCCCCCTGTAACTTTTAAAATAAGAGAATGATAAAACTAAAAAAAATATATGATGTATATTACCATGCAAACTTCCACCGAAAATTGGTTTGAACAAGATCTAGTAAGTAGTTTTTTTAATACGTCATAAATCCTACGGAACCCTTCATGGGCGAGTCCGACTCGCGCTTAGCCGGTTTTTTAAATATAAAATGGCAATTTATAGTGGAAAGCATAATGTTAGAAGTGGAATGTTAAAACACCTACAGTTTATTCAAATATTAATTAATTAAGCTAGAACTTTTGCTCGTAATTCCATTCCCATTATAACAATCTTTCCTTAGTCCTAGTTCTGTACCCTTTCCCCTATTGAATATGCTGTCTCATTCTATCGGCCCAAGGTTGCCTGGAAGAGATTGCTTTTGAGCAATAAGACCTATTTGTACTGGTCTGTTTTTTTTGTAAAATATTCCATACTGTTTTTGTTCCTTTTCCATTCATTTTTTTGTGCCATCAGAATTTAAATATTCGATTTTAAAAGAAACTACTATTAATTTCTGGAGGTAGGTATTAAATTGTGGTTTAATCTGATACATCAAATAGTTACTAACTTTAATGTTAGAGCATGATTCCGCCATTTTGATAATGAAAGCCGGATTTTGTCTAAGCTAAGCAGGTACCTACCAAAATTATAATGTTTGGTATCAAATAGTACCAAATGAGTACTAAATTGCAGTGAGTTTTTAAAAACAGGAACTACAGGAAGTGAACCCGCCTTCTTGACGTTTATCGCACAACCGTCTCAAACACGAATCAAATACGAATAAGTACGCAAACGTTAGGACGTAAATTTCCCGTTCGGTTTTTTCACGTATCGAACACGAACCGAATACGTATAAGTGCGCAAGCGCCCTTACTATGAGACTAATCTTGAAATCGTGAAAAATATCAGCTGTTCCATACAAATGTTCGACATCCACTGAACCTAGATGTACTATTTGACAGTTTCTGAATTTCTTTTTTAAGAACTTTCATCTTTTCGTCGCGAATCGCAACGTTTTCATCTGAATTAGTAATAATGTTACAGTATCTGTCTATCTGCATTCCGAGGGAGGACTTGGGGCGGCCGAAGAGCGTCCCCCAGCGAGCCATTGCGACCTGTACAGATTTTTTTTTAAAGACTTATGGTCTCTTAATAGGCTCACAGCGGTAAAGTAATCAATAACCCTTTTTGGAGACAGAGCCTTCGTATTGAAGGGTGGCAAACTAGGTCCACCCAGAGCTGCCAGCGCAGCGAACTCAACTCTGCAAAATGACGTCCTCGCAGAAGGTGGCGACATCCCCCCATTTCGCCTCGCCGCGGAGCATGGCCACCACCATGCTCGGTAGCGAGGCGGAATGGGGGCTTTGGGAGGATGTCATCTCGCAGAAGGAGGCCGCGGAGAGGAAGCGGGAGGATGATCCTCAAGCCGCTCCACCGATCCGCTTATTTATATAAATATTTGTAAATAAATAAAAAAAGCATGGTACTTACAAAGTATGTGAATTGGTAGCTCATCATCCTCGCCTCAGAATCTACAATTAGTCAAGCCCATTCTGTGCAGATGTTTGTTGAGTTTACAATGACCAGTTAAGGTTCTAGTGAGTGCCCTTAGTTGGCTTCTGCTTAGTTGGAGGTTTTGCATTGCAATCCTATATAGGCACTGACCCCACTGGAGACAGGCCTGTGTTTGTACCCACTTCCTGAGGACCCTGTTTTTGATCCCCCTCGAAACGCCACAAGCTGGTTTTAGTCGGATGAGAGCATTCTCAGAGCCAGCCCTCGTTAGTTCGTCGACAATTTCATTGCCTCGGATATTGGAGTGACCTGGAACGCAATCGTTACACGAGGTCCTGGTCCCGAATTCATTCTGGGCCTTTGTGCACTTCAAGTTGATTTTGAACTTGAATTCTACAGCAGCAAGTGCCTTTAAAGCAGCCTGGCTCTCCAACAGAATGAGAATGTTTTTACTCTCACTCGAACTGTTCGCGTGAAAACAGTCGATGATGGCGTAAATTTCTGCTTGAAATATGGTGGCATGTGCGCCCAAGCTCATAGTTCTCCTGTATTTCGCAATAACTCCGAAAACACCTGCACCTATTCTGCCTTCTCTTCTGGAGCCGTCAGTGTACCATATCTAGTTAGTTTTCCTAAAGGGATCAGGGATTTCCTTATCTAATTCATCTCTGTTAGGAATCTAAACTTTGTAGTTCTTCTTGAACTTCAAAGCTTCAAGTATACTAAAGTTCTAAAGTATACCAAAGAACTCTGAAATCAGAACAGCTCTTAGTAAATGAAGAATGTTAAAGCTCCTGGCGAGGACGAAGTGGCCATCGAAGTGGTTAAGGAAGCAGGAAGGAAGGAAAAAATGAGATAGATTTCACCAGTATATTGCTGAACAAGTGTCTAGAAGAGTACCCGGTACCCTCAAGTCAGGTAAGTGCACTTATCCTAGGAGACTTGCACTGCATTTGTTATAAATGAACGTTTCATCTGGCTTAATTAAAACCTAATATGGGGAAGAAACGCGTGGTTAGGGACCTTGTGAATACTTCATCATCATCATTTAAGCTTCCCGAAGATCTTCAAGTCGAATCGGGCCTGCGTTTCTCGTATCCAGCGGTTTCTCGCAAACTTCACCAGATGTTCAGTCCCACCTTGTGAAGTGCCCACCAACGCTGAGTCTCCTGGCATGCGGCCGCCACTAGAGGACCTTTCCACCCCAACGGCCAAGGACCACTGCTACTTAAGGCATTAGGCTTTCATTTTCCTGCGGTTCCCATCATTCTGTTTTGACAAAGTAAAGAAAACCCGAGCACAGCTCACTCCATTCCTCTTTGAGTGACCCTAAGTCTTCTTTTGAGGTCCTTTGTAAGAGACCACGTCTCAGAGGGCCTATTACCGATCTCATGGTTTTGCAAATGATATCATATGATATCATAGTGCAAAACGAAAAATACGATTTCCGGTCAGATTTTTGACCATTTGTTCATTATTTAATGATGACATCATTGTAATTATGCCATAGTGATGATATCATTGGAGATCAGTAATACAAAATGCAGCATTTCATGACTTCTTTTTCACAAATTTATACCATGTCATACGATGAAAGATCCATAATTGGCCTGCTGGTCCGTACATCATCACTGGCAGGTGGCAACACGCAAGTATTGAAGAGAACAATCTAGGTAGATTGTTCGAAAATATGCTGCTTAGCTGTAGCTTTTCGAACGCTGCCCAGCCAAATTGGATTCGTCGATTAATCTCTTTCTGGAAGTTTAACTTACCGAGCTGGACTATTGCTCCAGGTAAACATATTCGTCAACAACTTTCACAGTAGAACATCCAATATTTACAGGAATGGGAACTACGAGTACGTGGGAATTCGACATGATTCTAGTCTTGTCCAAGTTAATTTTAAGATCGACTTTTTGGGTAACTCTACAGAGGTCTTCAGGAATTGTGCCTAGATCTTCCATGGTCTCAGTTATAACTACAATACCATCAGTGAAACGAAGGTGAGTCATATAGAAGCCGAGCCCTCTCTAGTACCTACAAAAGCTGAAATACATCCTCTAACGCAGCTGTGAACAGTTTCGGCGATATTACGTCGCCATGTCTCAAAACTCGCAGAAGTCGTAGTGGTGTCCAGTTTTGGTCCTGAAGGTGAACTGATATAGTACTCTAAGCAATCTAAATGATTTTGCAACTTGAGTTGGAAGCGCTCGCTTGTGAATACCTGTGGGCCTTTACATCATAGAATGGAGAAAGAGATAGGGCCTTATTCGAGATATAAATATTGATGAATTGAACTGGCCTCTCCCTCTTGAGCTAATTGACTTTGGAGCACCACTCTTTCCGCCCGGGTGGTTAGGGCATAATAAGTATCCACCGTTTCCCCTCTTAGGTACAAAGGGTATAGCGATACGGCTGGCCCGCGATGGCTCCATGCTACCACAATAGGAAGATGCACATAGAATTTTTAATTCTGTTAAAAATAACTTAGTTCAGTTATTTTATAACATTAAAAGCAAGAAAATTATTAAGGGTTTAAATTACCGGTAGGACAGAGAGATCCGACATGCCGCGTGATGTCAAATGTGGAATTTTCATTTATTTTTTATTGTTATAAGAAGTTTCTTCACAGTTTGTTTTGTTTTTGAATCTTGTATGATGACTTACTACATCATATAATTGTATTCTGTGCATATTGCCATTCTGTCTAGAATAGAGAATTTAATTTGCTCCTTCTTGAATATTCCGTTGGCTGTTTCATTACACGAAAAGCACAAGTTAGTTATAAGATTCGATAACTGACTTCTCATCACGGCGGCTAATCTCGGCAGGGTCAAGAAATAATTTATTACTAATATGGCTCCAGATTAAATTTTACGGTCTACAAGTTTTGGTGCAAATTAATTTTTAGTCTTTCATGCAAGAGATTCTTCGCCCCGTCATTTCTCTCACCTCACTGACTGGGGGATACCAAGCGCTCGAAATCTCACGCCTTTTTACTTACTTTTCCAAGATGAAGTCCATAAATAAGACATCTCTTTTTTACCCCATATAAAAATCGTATGCTTTATTACTGATTAAGACTAATATCAGTGCAGCGACTGCAGCGCGTAGCTACTTTCCCGTTTTCGAACAATTTCGTTTTTTATTTGATTACCGCCACAAATATGAATAAAACATAGAGTTCTGAAATTCATATATATGATATTTTTGAACGTATTATCTAAACATTTTTAAAGACATAAACATGATTAATAATATTTCACTCGATACAAAGATCACTCCGTCCATTATTTTAAAACATCTGTGAATCAGAAAATATGTATAATAAATACATACATAATAATATGTCTGAAAATGTAAAAACACATTTTATAATTTTGAAATCCAGTTTTCCAAAAATTGATAAAACGTATTTAAAAATAACGTTTTCTTTCAATCACAGCGCGTAAGCGACATTAGAAGCTATGCAATTATCAATTGTACATCCTGCAATAAAGTAAGCGTCTCGTGCGTGAGTAGATTTTCTGCAAACCTAGAAGTAATCGAGAACGGACACACGAGTAGGTACGCGGCGAGCGCGAGGCTCGCGCTGGGTTAACCTAGCCGCCTGTCCGCAATTATTAGAAAATTGCGCGCTTTTATAAATTATTTGTTTTCTTCTGAAGCCTATAACAAACTTTTCTAATTTTTTGGATTAAAGCTTTACGCGTTGGCATAGAATAGTCAACTCATCTTTGATGACTTTAATACAGTATTAGGCTCACTGTGACATAAAATGTAATTTACAAAGAAAGCTGAACCTTCATTTTTCTAATATTTTATTACAACATTTTTATATAGTCTTACAGCGTATTCAATGAATTTTAGGAACTTAAATTCAATATCGCTAAAATAAGTAACAATTTTTTACCTAACAGTATAGCAAGTATCTAAAATTTCTAAAAACTATAAAATATACAGCTGCTAACGTATAATGGCAGATGAAATCAAAATATTGCACTTAAATTTTATATTGCTGATTTTATTAAGAGATGTTGCAAATACCTAAATAATACCTAACGCCGATGTAGAAAAGTTCTAAAAAGTTGCAAAAGTGTCTATACACATGTCCCTGACGATATATGTTAAAATAAACAACTTTAAAATTATCATAACTTTTGCGTTAAAAACACCGTCCCACTACTGGACTATCAATATTTTTGCTGACTTCGGGTACATGATCAAACTTAGGTACTTACACCATAATGTTTGCTTGTTCAGCAAGTCGATAATATAATCCTACGGCTTCTCCTGCATCACAAATTCACAATAACACGTAAGAAGCGTCATTCTTTAATTGGTTGTGGCAACAATAAAGTGGAAAGTGGTCACAGTCGTCTATAACTAGGCATGTAGTTCCAGATATAAAATCTCTACAAAGGCCCAATGTACATTGCCGACTTGTGATATAAGATGTCGTCACCCTGTGATTTCACTGCCTGTGCTACACTTCAATATGAAACACAGCAATGGCCAATTTCACTTACCGTATGTGTCACATTCCTTTCAATAAAGACAAGTGACACCATACCGCTTATACCCCGTTTACAATCGCGTGCTAGCCGCGAGACGAGCCTCGGACCGAGCCACGAGACGCTAGTGTAAACACTGAGTTCGTGGCTCGGCTCGCGGCTCGTCTCATATCGTTCTCTATATTGTGGTCTCATCGTCATCGCTCGCAAGGCTCGCGTCGGGATCGGTTTTTTGGGCACGAGTCCAAGGGGTCCAAAATTTTAATAAATGAAGATAGAATTCTTACAACATCCTATGGTTTCAAAACCTATATAAGATTAATATCATTTGTGTGTAGATAAAGTCCTGTATGCAACGGTATAGACTACCTACTTACTATTATCACACGACGCTACACCCCGTATGACAAACCAACATTGGTGTTTTCATATCCCTCGTTATACGACAATTTGTGATTGATCGTGCGTTGCGTTGTTCAACCTCGCCCGCCTCACGTTGGTAGGTTGTGAACAACGCGACCGAGTGGCGGTGCGGCGGGCGGCTGGCGCGGGTGCCGGCGGCGCCGCCGCCGCGCTGCCGCCGCGAGCTGTACGACCTCATGCACGAGTGCTGGCGCCGCGAGCCCGGCCAGCGGCCTCGCTTCCACGACCTGCACCGCTACCTGGACCGCATGACGCACGGCTACCAGCCGCCTCTCCAGCGCTAAACGTGAGTCGATTATCTTCCCAAGTTTCGTCGCATAGACTGAATATCGCACGGCTACAAGCCGCCGCTCCAGCGCTGAATTTAAGTTGGTTCTGCAGTGTGTTAACAATGTTCCTTTCGGTAACTGGACCGCTTGTCAGTCGGCCACCAGCTGCTTCCAATGCTAAATGTGAGTTGATCCTGCACTGTATTGACTAGCTTAACAGGCTTCATCACATATCGCACGTGTACTGGCCGCGTCGCCCTAGCGCTATCTATGCATGAATTAATCCTGCTTTCACCATCAGCAGCAGCTGCAGTAAGCAGCTTCAATGCTACCAACACCTGTCGCCAACAAGACCGCATGTCGCTTGACTACAAGGCGCCGCTCCAGCACTAAACGTAAGATGATTCAACACTGCGTTAGGTAGCTTTACTAATTCCATCACTCATCGCTACTTAGGCTGCATATCGTTTTACGAGACTTCAGCTACTAAGTACATTTCCCCTACAACAAGGTCTATAGTGTAAGTTGTCAACTTATAACTTAAGATGTATGGTCATAGTATCCAGTAATTCTATCTACTATCTTACCCTTCATATCGTAACACTTCAATGCAAGCACCACCTCCGTTAAACGGCCGAAACCATCCGATATTGATCTGGAGGTTTCGCGGGTTCGATTCCCCGCGGGGTCAGAAGATTTTCTGGTTGATTTAGTTGGTGGTAGGCTTCTGAGCCCATCTGACTAGCTACCACCTACTTACCTAAGTTTGTTTATTCAAGAAAGACACATCTGATATATAATCTATATAAAAAATCAATGTATTACTATGTTTGTTTGTCCTCTATGCGTTCCGAAACCATTCATCAGGTTGTAATGAAACTTTGGTAGGGTGTTACGGGGACACCCGTGAGGGTTCATAGCAAAAAAAAAGGCATTTACGTGGCATTGCAACGCGTGCCGGGTACAGTTAGTAATTAATAAAAAAGCTATTAATACTTAGGTACTCCTCAAAAAAATAATAACCGCGGAAGAGTTCCCAAAATGCTGGCAGCATTTCCACTTTGTATTGCAAATGATATTCGTTTCGCGAGGAAGTTGCCAGTTTGGGTTCCCCCCGGTCACCTCGGGTAGGCGCTTTCTTAGGTCACTGTAGAACTGATGAGCACAAGGTCCCCACGGTCAATAATATCATTTCTTTGGAACAGGCTCACCCGGCTGTCGCCTCTTCAACATCGGTACGGCAGTCACCGGCGAAGCGCTGCTGTCATACATGTACGTACGATAGACTTTAGAAGTGCACCAGTTTTATTAATATATCTAGACATCTTCGTATCATTAAGACATATCCAATTCGTATCTTAAAGGTTTTCAATCAGCTAGTCATTCAATTTTGATAGGTATTAATTATGTGTTAAGTACCTCGTCACTGATACAGTGATGTTCTTATTTAGGTGTGGGTATAATCCGCAATATTTATAAAAAAGTAAGGTGTAGGTAGTTTTCGGAAAATATTTAGCAAACAATATCATCGTATACTTTAACTTTTAATGCACTTTAATTCCAAGGTGTGTAAATATAGGCCAGTTATCGCCCCCGTTATGTTATTTGTCGAGCTCGGTTTCTTCATTCTATTAACACCTTTGAAAATAGTCACAATATCCGAATCTCAGGTAAGTGTGTTACGATTTCGTTTCTATGGCGTACATCGCGGCATTATTACAAACAATAGCATAGTGCATATTAAAATATCATGGAAGGCTTCAAAGAAAACCCTTGAGAAGCGTACCGGATTCAATCCGGCGATAGGCTTGCTGACAATTACACCGCTCAATAGTAATTGATATTGTACACAATTGCTAATTTTTTAATGGCTCTCGAATCTTGCGATACCTACTAAAGAAGAAAGCACACTAAGTAATAGAAAGATCCTGTTGATAACCATGAGAGCATTAAGTTTGATGATATCATTATACCAACCAAAATGATAGAGCTATCAATGATGAACCAAATTTGAGTAACGTCAGTAAAGAGTCCTTAGCTAAAAAACACTATCATATAAGCAACGCAGCTAATATGCAAGAATCACTGAGATTACATTAAAAACTATCTAAATAGAAGGAATATATTTACCTAAATGATTTAGTAGGTGTACCAAACACAATCTAATCATCAAGATTAACACCATAGAGTTAAGTCGCGAACAACATTTCCATCGTCTTCCTAATGTTACCTAATTTAATGTTACGTTGTACATACTACGTTTCGAAATGCGTATAATTCTAAATGAAGCCATTATTATTATTTTATTGGTTGCCTTATGTGATGAGTTTATTTGCACTATTTATCATTGTATTGTAAGTAGGCTATAAAATATTAAGAGTCAATTTAAATATCAGCTTAGTGGATATCATATCAATCAATTTGTACGAGTACTTATATAAAGTAGATGAGTAGAGCAATTTATCGCTTTAAGATATCTTTATTTGCATTATTATATTATTCAAAGAGTTTCAGTTATATATTTAGAAACGAAATGAGCATAGCACATTTTGTTAGTAAGGTTAATTTATATGGACATAGTCCTGTTTGATTTTTAGTGCACTACGAGGCAGTGGCATTTGGAATTGGTAGGTAACTCATCAATGAAAAAATTTTATAAAGTACCTACATCATACACCAGATTACCTACAAAGAAGTCGCTAATGTGACATGCATAACCTTTCAAATGTCCTTGCCTCGTTGGTTTAGAAAAGTTAGTGGTGGTAGTAGCTATTCCTAGAGAGACGTGATGTTCTCGTCACTTGGCGGCCACGCTGTTGGTATTAGCCTCCTTGCATATCTAGTTCTGTGTAAATTTATTTTATCAAGTTTAAACTGAGTATCTGCACAGGACATTTATATACTTGATCAACTTGCGTCGTATTGTGTAATAACTTTATAAGATTCACAGTAAGTTCAAACGGTGGTTGGTTGAATAACCTTATAGGTAGCCATATATATTTTTTTTACATCTTCATCTTTAGTGTTACATCTTCCTTGAGTCCTTCATCATCCTTGAATGTTACATCTATGTGTTAAAATCACTGGACGATAACTTAAGCCCTATGTTAATATAATATCTCTATTACAGACTACCTACAGGAATTTATCATTTTAAGTCTTATTACGCACCATTAGAACCTTCTCTTATTTACCCGCGAGAACCAACATTTGCACAAGTCACCGATCGATCAATCACATCACCATATACACGGTTATTTTCCCTGGAAAATTTAAGGGACGCTTCACGACATGGTATTAGAATGTTTTATATATGAATAAAAAAAATCTCGCTTACTTAATTTTATATAATTTTTTTTAAAAATCCAAAAAATGCTGCCTTAGTTGAAAGCAGGATTTTTAGAGATTTTTTAAATTTTTTTGTATTTTTTTTTTTAATTTTTTTTTTAATTTTTATATAATAATAGATGTGTCCTGAAGCATCCCTGAAATTTTCCAGGGTGATAAAACAATAACCGTGTATAAAAGCAAAACTTAAAATTAATGATAAAATATAATTCTCAACATTGGCACTATTTCATTCACTAACATTGTACTCGTAACTACGTTCCCTCATAAGTATTTTATAATTAAAATTAAATTAAAATCAAATTTGCCAACGTTACCTCAAATTACTGAATCAATATCAATTGACACCCCTTTTAGTCAGTGTTTCATGCTGTTTTGTCGAACTTGTATCTTGAACTAATGAAGTGAAATATCAAGAAACAATTTTTTTTCAATCATTGACTGAACTTACTGCGGATGACTATAGGCTAACAGTTGGAGATTGGTGACCATATTCAAAACCAATTGACAAGTCACCAGTGCCATCCACCAGATAACTATATGCCTCATAATGTATATCTATTAGCCAAAAGCGGGTCAAGACAACGTTGAGACCGATATATTTTATATTGAGATCAACATTAATTCATGTTTCTCCGGCTACTTCTATTGTCTTTTACATACTCACTAAATACCCCAAAGTATTCTAACGTCGCTGTCTACCTATTGAATTTCCAAACCAATACCCTACACCAATAAAGTAGAATAACAATAGTATAGGTACACTAGACTTCACTCTTCACCTGTAAGCTATGACCAATCACCTCGCTTGTGTAAGTACTACTATATAATGTAGAATATTATTTTCTTGTTGGTAAGATTAGATTAGGAAAACAAAATAGAAACGGAATAACTTAATCCAGGTCTTCTTCAAATTAGTTAGAAATCAATCTACCATGGTTGGTCCTTTTTGTAATAGGTTTATAAGTAAAGCGGCCAACCGTCCCCCATTCTGTGAGACCGTCCCGTAACGACAGTTGTAATACCGCACTGCAGCATTTAATAAAATAGTCCCGCAAATCATCTAATGATGATAATACAAAAAAGATAGGAATGCGGGACATGCGGGACGCCGCATTCGTTCGTTTTCCATCGTCTCGCTCGCATATAGGTAAGTACTAGTGTTCCATATCAAAAATAGGAACGACGAGACGAGACGTACCGTACTTATATAGGAAACCCATAACTAGTAAAAAATGCCACACATTTGAAAAATATAACTTTAAAAATAAATTTTGATTCATTAATAGTGTTGTTTCTTTCGAATTTAAGTGCACCACCTTCACATCCTCAGTGTCCTTGTTGATAGGGGTGGGTGTCCTGCATTGACTTATTAAAAGTTGGCCACTTTATTTACGAGTATAAGTCTAAACACACGCCATCTAGGAACATGCTAGGAAAATGATATATCCATATTTAGTTCATACTTAATTTTAGGAGCTGAGGCAACGGTAGCATGTACAGCCTAGAATCAGAAATTTGTGGTTTCTCAAGTGAAGCTAAAAAATGAAAGTGAATAAATAGTGAAGGAACCATTAAAAACCATTCAAATTTGAAACTTACTACTCTAAAAAATATGTCTCATACTCATCGGTATCTTAATCGGCATTGATGCTGCCATTCGAAACTGAACTGGTTCTAAGCTGATTATGCAATCTTTCCTTCTCTTTGTTGTGCAAGCAACACTTCATTCGCAATAGCAATACACTGAGTAGTTGTACATAGTCGATGTTGTATTTAGATGCTTTAACTTGTACATACTTATGTAGCTATGACTTTGGTATAATTGCCATAGCTAGAAGAAATAGATTGTAGGTCTGTAATAGTATAATAGGAGTTGAAATATTCATTATTCCATATTTAAAAACAATTAATTTATTATTATACACTATATTAATATTTATTTATTATAGAATTGATTTGCTTTTAATCAATTTTTTTTTTTCATTTATTATCCAACATCACAATGTGAATTAATTTTTTTTATCTATTTAGCAGTTACTTAAGCTAGTTTGTTAATATGTAACAGCGAAAAATAAAAGCTCGATCGGTCAATATGTTAAAACTTCGGAATGAAAAATCTAGGCAACATAATATATTACTTAACAAGCATACTTTAGCGTATTTTGAGGTTAAACTATAACATCTGTGAACGTTGAACTCCTTTATCTCTGTTAAGAGAATAAATATCAACACACAATTTCAACTGCTACAACTTAGAATAATAACTTATTATTCTTCTAAGTGCTACAATTATTCCACCTACTTTGGAATACTTTGCGTATAGGGCGTCTCACGATTAACATTATTTGGGTGTTTTCAAATTATTAGGCAATCTCCCTCCATCATAGATCGTATCATCGCTTAACAGCAGACGTAAACCTATTTGAATATAAAAAAAAGGATCGCAACAACTCAAACTTTGTAAAGCCCTAAAGATAGCGAATATTCATCCGAGGTACGATTTCCCGTGGGTCTAGATTTTTTTTTGATTGATTATGTTGATGTTAGGGCTTCTGAGCCCGACCGACTAGCTGCAACCATCTTACCTATATTTTTCGCCTTGATAATAATGTTACCTAATAATATTGTTGTGTTCCGATAAATAGAGGTAAAATAGTCAATCTCTCAGTTGTTGGAAGTCCAGGTCACGCTATTACCGTGTCCAGGTGAAGCTCGTTTCCATCTGCGGCCTTATCTTCACTTGGCACCAGACCAGATGAGATAAAGGTCAAGAGCTCCCTTTTTTTGGCAAAAATCGTTTCGTAGCCTCATTTCACCTGCCAATACGAGCGTTTAATAAGGTGAAAAGGGGTGGGGTAGGGGCGGGCAAAATTCTTTATGTTTACTATAATTTCCAATTGGCAAATTTACATTTCGTTCGATAAAAGAAAATTATTTTACAGTTTCCATTATTTATTTTGCGACGAGTGTTGTCATTATCATATTTTATCAGACTCACGTTAGTGTTTTTTCGAATGTCAGTTGATCAGGATAAGAATAAATGACGCACTGATCGGTACAAAATGTTTTGCCATTATGAACATAAATATTTCACGTTTCTCACATGAGCCTTTCTGAGCATAGTACACTATGAAGAGTAATAATATATAGTGTTTTAAGGCGATGGTTAGCAAAATTAATGTATAAGGCAAAGGCAATAGTAGGGCAGGATAGAGTATTAAATTTATGTTAATCTCGTTACTTGAGTTCTTTTATAAACGACGTATGATTGTTTCACCATTTTGCTTTACCGGCGTTTTAATAATTTGTTTGGTTGTTTTGATAGGCTTGGCAGTACTACACTTATCCACTTACATGAGCGCTGTCGACATTTGTGTAAATGGATAAGAATAATACAGCGGGTTCAATATGCGGTATTTGCTGTGTTTTGTCACTTCGAACGCTGCTTTACTGTGGTACCAGCTAGTTTGTATTGTGTCTCACAGCAAAACTCCGCTGTACTTTGGGTAAACATCGGAGTGATGTAAGGTTTCTTTTTTTATTTCACAACACTTTATTGCTATTGTGCTTGGGTTCTCGTATGTTTTACTATGTTTATGTCACGTAGGGTCTTCCATGTAAATAACTGTAATGCCTTCATCTATTCAGTGCAATAAGACATTACCCTTATTGCAAAATTTCATATATTTAATCAAAAACTGCACTAAATCTAGGTCTTCCTACTTTTTATACATAATTGACACAATTTAACGAAGCAACGACAATTACGAAAAGTCACTGAATAGGCGTGCAGTATTTGTAGTACGTACTCAATTAGCAATATACGTGTAGGGTAATTATGGAGTTAATCTTAGGAGTTTTAGAGTTAAGTTTGTGTTGAAGCCGTCGGATACATAGACGGAGCACGGATAGGTATCTTACGGTGGAGAAGGGGAGGGACAAAATTAATTTTATTTACACAATTTTTTTACGAATTGGCAAATTTTTCCATTAGTTCCAATTCATCAGGTGATAAGTAGATATATTTTAAGAGTTCTGTTTGTTTACAGCTACAATACGTTGACATTTTAAAATATGACAAAAGTTCATTTGTCGTGGGGATTGTCATGGTTTTGTGGCACTTTTTCTCACTCGCATTTATAAATACGTTTTCATTTCAAGAGAGACCAGGCGTTCCTCCTGCAAGTTTTCGAAAGCTTCAAGCGCATATCACTGACTAAAAGATAACTCTTTGTACTAACACCGTTGTCCTTTTACAAAATATTCCACGGATTAGCGCATTCTTGTCCAAGTTAAAACCATTAGTTTCAGAAAATTGGCTCTACTAAAGTATTCGATTGGGACTTATATAAAGATCTGCTGTTGTTGTTGTTGTATGACGGTATGCTTCCTTTTCACACTCGCACTACAGAATAATACAGGCGAGTGTTCTCCACCAACCATCTCCTTTACGGCTCTATGTATATCTTCAGTCCTATGAAAAGACAAAGTATTATATTGCTTGTAGTACCTGATTTTGATTACTAACTGCACGATCCCTTATGAGTCGCAAATGTTATTAGAACATCAACAATCTTAAGTCTGATTACTGTGGAGGCATTGACCTACAAACAAAAGGTCAATGTTGTGGAGTTTATCTACCGATTATTTTGATCGTTTAGGCAAAAGTAATTTTATGTTCTGCTTCTCGAGTTACCTGCGCATCGATCAAAGCTTTTCGTTATAAATTTATGAGGTCTGGAAACTGTACGATGTGCGGCACAGGTATAGCTTCATTGTTAATTGTTATTCCAGAAAGATTGGACATAGTAAGAAGACATCATTGATTGGGTTGCTATTATAATGCTGAATGCAGGCTGAAATATATGTCCATTTGTGTCGATCATGTTGAGATCAATATATAGGTACCGTCTCTAGACCAAACCGTGCTCATTACTGTTGACCCAAAAAGAAAAAGCAAAAAAAATGAAAAAACATTCAAAAATTAAATAAAAACTGTTATCGACATAGCTTAAGATAAAATAGGTAATAGGTACATTTAGTATAACTAGTGTAAGTTAAAGTAAGAACGTTCTAGCAACGCAAAGGCTTGAAATCACAAAAGATGTTTAGTCGACTATCAAACCAAATCACTATTTCACCTTAGGTATTTCCTGTATTTACTATCACAAACTCATTCAACAGACAGACTACAAGAGCAAAACTATTAAAGTGTACTTTGACCAGAATAACGTACACGAACGCACGATGGTCTCTGAGGAACTGAACAGTATACATTTATTTTAAATTTTCATCGGAATTACGCGCAATTCACGTTTCCCACGTGAGCCTTTCTGAGCTTTGCACGTTCTGAAGAGTAGTAAGATATAGTGTTATAAGGCGATCGTTAGAAATATTAATGTAGAGGGCAAAATCAATAGTAGGGCAGGATAGAGTAATAAACTTATGTTATTCTCGAAGCTTGAGGAGTTGTTTTATAAATGACGTATGATTGTTTCACCATTTTGCTTTACCGGCGTTTTAATGATTTGTTTGGTTGTTTTGATAGAGTTGGCAGTACTATCACTTTTCCACTTGCATGATGAGCGCTGTCAACATTTGTGTAAGTGGATAAGAATAATACACCGGATTGTATCTAATATGCGGTATTTGCTGTGTTTTTGAGTTCGACCGCTGCTATAATGAGGTACCAGCTAGTTTCTATTATCTCACAGCGAAACTCCGCTATATATTGGGTTATCATCGGAGTGATCTAAGGTTTCTTTTTTAATTTCACAACACAAATTTATTGCTATTGTGCTTGGGTTGTCGTATCTTTTACTATGTTTATGACAAGTGGGGTCTTCCATGATACATTTGGGCTTGTAACCGTATTTCGTATAAGGTTATTGTAACGCTTTCATTTATTCAATGTAATAAGACATTATCTTCATTGCAAAATCCTCCTTCAAAGTTTAATATCTCTAATGAAAAACGGCATTAAATTTAGGTCGTCCCACTTTTTATAGATAATTGGCACAATTTAAAGAAGCAACGACAATTACGAATAGTCACTGAATAGGCGTGCAGTATGTGTTCTCAATAAGCAATATACGTGTAGGGCAATTATGGGGTTAATCTTAGAAGTTTTAGAGTTAAGTTTTTGTTGAAGCCGTCGGATATCTACTTAGATTAGACGGAGCACGGGTAGGTATCTTACGGTGGGGAAGGGGAAGGTCAAAATTGATTTTATTTAAAACTTTTTTTACGAATTGGCAATTTTTTCTTTTAGTTCCAATTCAACAGGTAATTAGTGAGTATATTAAAAAAATGTTTGTTTAAATCGACAATAGGTTGATTTTTTTAAATATGACAGAAGTTTTTTTTCGTGGAGATTGTCATAGTTTTGTGGCACTTTTCTTCACTCGCATTTATAAATACGTTTGCATTTCGCGAGAGACCAGGCGTTTCTTCTGCCAGTCTTCGAAAGCTTTAAGCGCATTTTACTGACCAAAAGATAACTCCTTGCACTAACACTGTTGTCCTTTTATAAAATATTCCACGGGTTATCTCTGCGCATTCTTAACCAAGTAAAAACCATTGATAACTCTTGCAGGTCATTGCACCGCGACTTGGCTCTGCTACAGTGTTCGATAGGGTCTTATATAAAGAAAATCTGCTGTTGTTGTATAACGTTATGCTTCCCTTTTCACACTTGCACTTCAAAATAATACAGGCGAGTGTTCTCCACCAACCATCTTCTGTACGGCTCTATGCATATCTGGTGGGTGATTTTGTAACTCATCGGCAATCGGCTATCGTATAGATTTGATAATTATGTTTGATTGAAACTGATTTTTAATATGTTTAACATTTTGTAATGTCGACGTCTAAGTGCTCTTGGTACTTTTGTTGAATAAATCAACCAATACCTATAGCTAATGAACATAATTCCGCGTTTCTTTGTAAAATCATTCAGTCAGATATCGATTGCCGATCAATCGATGAGTTACAAAATTACCACCCTGATATCAATCTGAAAGGAGCCAATCAGTCCCACCTACACCTATGAATGCCAATGTGCTTATAAGCGAGTGGAGCAAAGAACTAGGAAAGGAGATCAGTTCTATAAAAATACTAAGTATTGTATTGCTTGTAGTACCTGCTTTTGATAAATTACTGCACTATCGAATACGAGTCGCAAAAGTTATTAGAACATCAACAATCTTATGTAGTTATGTCTGATCATTGTGAAGCATTGACCTACAAACAAAAGGTCAATGTTGTGGAGTTTATCTACCGATTATTTTGATCGTTTAGGCAAAAGTAATTTTATGTTCTGCGTCTCGAGTTACCTACGCATCGATCAAAGCTTTTCGTTATAAATTTATGAGGTCTGGAGACTGTACGATGTGCGGCACAGGTATAGCTTCATTGTTAATTGTTATTCCAGAAAGATTGGACATAGTAAGAAGACATCATTGATTGAGTTGCTATTATAATGCTGAATGCAGGCTGAAATATATGTCCATTTGTGTCGATCATGTTGAGATCAATATATAGGTACCGTCTCTAGACCAAACCGTGCTCATTACTGTTGACCCAAAAAGAAAAAGCAAAAAAAATGAAAAAACATTCAAAAATTAAATAAAAACTATTATCGACATAGCTTAAGATAAAATAGGTAATAGGTACGTTTAGTATAACTAGTGTAAGTTAAAGTAAGAACGTTCTAGCAACGCAAAGGCTTGAAATCACAAAAGATGTTTAGTCGACTATCAAACCAAATCACTATTTCACCTTAGGTATTTCCTGTATTTACTATCACAAACTCATTCAACAGACAGACTACCAGAGCAAAACTATTAAAGTGTACTTTGACCAGGATAACGTACACGAACGCACGATGGTCTCTGAGGAACTGAACAGTATACATTTATTTTAAATTTTCATCGGAATTACGCGCAATTCACGTTTCCCACGTGAGCCTTTCTGAACTTGGCACGTTCTGAAGAGTAGTAAGATATAGTGTTATAAGGCGATCGTTAGAAATATTAATGTAGAGGGCAAAATCAATAGTAGGGCAGGATAGAGTAATAAACTTATGTTATTCTCGAAGCTTGAGGAGTTGTTTTATAAATGACGTATGATTGTTTCACCATTTTGCTTTACCGGCGTTTTAATGATTTGTTTGGTTGTTTTGATAGAGTTGGCAGTACTATCACTTTTCCACTTGCATGATGAGCGCCGTCGACATTTGTGTAAGTGGATAAGAATAATACACCGGATTGTATCTATATGCGGTATTTGCTGTGTTTTTGAGTTCGACCGCTGCTATAATGAGGTACCAGCTAGTTTCTATTATCTCACAGCGAAACTCCGCTATATATTGGGTTATCATCGGAGTGATCTAAGGTTTCTTTTTTAATTTCACAACACAAATTTATTGCTATTGTGCTTGGGTTGTCGTATCTTTTACTATGTTTATGACAAGTGGGGTCTTCCATGATATATTTGGGCTTGTAACCGTGTTTCGTATAAGGTTATTGTAATGCTTTCATTTATTCAATGTAATAAGACATTATCTTCATTGCAAAATCCTCCTTCAAAGTTTAATATATCTAATGAAAAACGGCACTAAATCTAGGTCTTCCCACTTTTTATAGATAATTGGCACAATTTAAAGAAGCAACGACAATTACGAATAGTCACTGAATAGGCGTGTAGTATGTGTTCACAATAAGCAATATACGTGTAGGGCAATTATGGGGTTAATCTTAGAAGTTTTAGAGTTAAGTTTTTGTTGAAGCCGTCGGATATCTACTTAGATTAGACGGAGCACGGGTAGGTATCTTACGGTTGGGAAGGGGAGGGTCAAAATTGATTTTATTTAAAACGTTTTTTTACGAATTGGCAATTTTTTCTTTTAGTTCCAATTCAACAGGTAATTAGTCAGTATCTTTAAAAAAAATGTTTCTTTAAATCGATAATAGGTTGATTTTTTTAAATATGACAGAAGTTTATTTGTCGTGGAGATTGTCATAGTTTTGTGGCACTTTTCTTCACTCGCATTTATAAATAATAGGTTGGGGAAAAAGTTTCTTCGAATTTTTTAAGAAAATTCAAAACATTTTTTAATATAGTTTATTTACATTTAACTAAAGTATGTAGGTACCATTTTGTTCGATAACTTTTTGCCATCTTGTAGGTAGGGACATGATCCCATTGCTATAGAAATTTTGGGACTTCTGGTCAAAATACCGCGACAAGTGGTTTTGGCAGTCCTCTCGTGATGTTAACCTGACACTGCCTAAAGAATTCTGAAGAGACCGAAACAGGTGGAAATCTGAAGGTGCAAGGTCAGGACTATACGGCGGATGCATTAAAACCTCCCAGCCAAACTCTCTTAATTTTTGCTAAATGGCTAAAGATGTGTGAGGTCTAGCGTTATCATGATGAAAAACCACACCCCTTCTGTTGATTAATTCCGGCCGCTTTCTCTCAACTTCTTGCTTTAATCTCATCAGTTGTTCGCAGTAGAGTTCAGAATCGATGGTCCTGCCTGGTGGTAACAGCTCATAATGAATAATGCCCTTCCAATCCCACCACACACACAGCATCACCTTGTTGCGAGTTAACCCGGGTTTCGCCACAGTCTGTGAAGCCTGA
The DNA here is from genome assembly GCA_963935595.1 of Schoenobius gigantellus. NCBI lineage: Eukaryota > Metazoa > Arthropoda > Insecta > Lepidoptera > Crambidae > Schoenobius > Schoenobius gigantellus. The sequence goes on from OZ012540.1 coordinate 47,273,170, forward strand.
CCGGCCTTTGACCACGACCTTTTTCGCACGTTCTTGTCGTACGTGATCCACTTTTCATCACCAGTTATCAGCTTCTTCAAAAATGGTTCGGTTTCATTACGTCGTAATAAAGAATCACAAATGAGTACACGGTTCATTAGGTTTCTTTCAGTGAGCTCGTGAGGTACCCAAATGTCGAGCTTTTTTGTGTACCCAGTTTTTTTCAAATGCGCCAAAACTGTTTTGTGGTCAATTCCCAGTTCTTCAGCTACGTCGTAACTACTGACATGCCGATCTTGCTCCACTTTTTCAAAAATGGCATCCATTTTATCTGTAATAGGGCGACCAGAGCGACGTGCATCTTTGACATCAAAATTTCCGGATTGAAAACGCTTAAACCAAATTTGTGCTACTCTCACAGACACTGCACTAGGTCCATAAACATCGCAAATTTTTTTCGCGGCTTGCGTTGCATTTTTACCTTTTTTGTAGTAAAATTTTAAAATGTATCGAATTTCTTCATTAGATTCGCTCATCTTGGCGGTACGAAAAACAAATGAAAATCACACATTTTCCTAATTTGAATTTGGAATTATGTTCTTTAAAATTTAAACTTTCAATGATACCAAAACCAGCCAGATACAAATAGTATAGCCAAAGAGATTTGATTACAAGTTTATACATACTATAATGCGAAAAGACTTTTTCCCCAACCTAATACGTTTGCATTTCGCGAGAGACCAGGCGTTTCTTCTTCCAGTTTTCGAAAGCTTTAAGCGCATTTTACTGACCAAAAGATAACTCCTTGCACTAACACTGTTGTCCTTTTATAAAATATTCCACGGGTTATCTCTTTGCGCATTCTTGACCAAGTAAAAACCATTGATAACTGTTGCAGGTCATTGTACCGCGACTTGGCTCTGCTACAGTGTTCGATAGGGTCTTAATATAAAGAAAATCTGCTGTTGTTGTATAACGTTATGCGTCCCTTTTCACAAATGCACTTCAAAATAATACAGGCGAGTGTTCTCCACCAACCATCTTCTGTACGGCTCTATGCATATCTGGTGGGTGATTTTGTAACTCATCGGCAATCGGCTATCGTATAGATTTGATAATTATGTTTGATTGAAACTGATTTTTAATATGTTTAACATTTTGTAATGTCGACGTCTAAGTGCTCTTGGTGCTTTTGCTGAATAAATCAACCAATACCTATAGCTAATGAACATAATTCCGCGTTTCTTTGTAAAATCATTCAGTCAGATATCGATTGTCGATCAATCGATGAGTTACAAAATTACCACCCTGATATCAATCTGAAAGGAGCCAATCAGTCCTACCTACACCTATGAATGCCAATGTGCTTATAAGCGAGTCGAGCAAAGAACTAGGAAAGGAGATCAGTTCTATAAAAATACTAAGTATTGTATTGCTTGTAGTATCTGCTTTTGATAAATTACTGCACTATCCAATACGAGTCGCAAAAGTTATTAGAACATCAACAATCTTATGTAGTTATGTCTGATCATTGTGAAGCATTGACCTACAAACAAAAGGTCAATGTTGTGGAGTTTATCTAACAATTATTTTGATCGTTTAGGCAAAAGTAATTTTATGTTCTGCTTCTCGAGTTACCTGCGCATCGATTAAAGCTTTTCGTTATAAATTTATGAGGTCTGGAGACTGTACGATGTGCGGCACATAGCTTCATTGTTAATTGTTATTCCAGAAAGATTGGACATAGTAAGAAGACATCATTGATTGGGTTGCTATTATAATGCTGAATGCAGGCTGAAATATATGTCCATTTGTGTCGATCATGTTGAGATCAATATATAGGTACCGTCTCTAGACCAAACCGTGCTCATTACTGTTGACCCAAAAAGAAAAAGCAAAAAAATGAAAAAACATTCAAAAATTAAATAAAAACTGTTATCGACATAGCTTAAGATAAAATAGGTAATAGGTACGTTTAGTATAACTAGTGTAAGTTAAAGTAAGAACGTTCTAGCAACGCAAAGGCTTGAAATCACAAAAGATGTTTAGTCGACTATCAAACCAAATCACTATTTCACCTTAGGTATTTCCTGTATTTACTATCACAAACTCATTCAACAGACAGACTACCAGAGCAAAACTATTAAAGTGTACTTTGACCAGGATAACGTACACGAACGCACGATGGTCTCTGAGGAACTGAACAGTATACATTTATTTTAAATTTTCATGGGAATTACGCGCAATTTACTTTTCCCACGTGAGCCTTTCTAAGCTTGGCACGTTCTGAAGAGTAGTAAGATAAAGTGTTATAAGGCGATCGTTAGAAATATTAATATACAGGGCAAAATCAATAGTAGGGCAGGATAGAGTATTAATCTTATGTTATTCTCGAAGCTTGAGGAGTTGTTTTATAAATGACGTATGATTGTTTCACCATTTTGCTTTACCGGCGATTTAATGATTTGTTTGGTTGTTTTGATAGAGTTGGCAGTACTATCACTTTTCCACTTGCATGATGAGCGCCGTCGACATTTGTATAAGTGGATAAGAATAATACACCGGATTGTATCTAATATGCGGTATTCGCTGTGTTTTTTAGTTCGACCGCTGCTATAATGAGGTACCAGATAGTTTCTATTATCTCACAGCGAAACTCCGCTATATATTGGGTTATCATCGGAGTGATCTAAGGTTTCTTTTTTAATTTCACAACACAAATTTATTGCTATTGTGCTTGGGTTGTCGTATCTTTTACTATGTTTATGACAAGTGGGGTCTTCCATGATATATTTTGGCTTGTAACCGTGTTTCGTATAAGGTTATTGTAATGCTTTCATTTATTCAATGTAATAAGACATTATCTTCATTGCAAAATCCTCCTTCAAAGTTTAATATCTCTAATGAAAAAAAGCACTAAATCTAGGTCTTCCCACTTTTTATAGATAATTGGCACAATTTAAATAAGCAACGACAATTACGAATAGTCACTGAATAGGCGTGCAGTATGTGTTCACAATAAGCAATATACGTGTAGGGCAATTATGGGGTTAATCTTAGAAGTTTTAGAGTTAAGTTTTTGTTGAAGCCGTCGGATATCTACTTAGATTAGACGGAGCACGGGTAGGTATCTTACGGTGGGGAAGGGGAAGGTCAAAATAGATTTTATTTAAAACTTTTTTTACGAATTGGCAATTTTTTCTTTTAGTTCCAATTCAACCGGTAATTAGTCAGTATATTTAAAAAAAATGTTTGTTTAAATCGACAATAGGTTGATTTTTTTAAATATGACAGAAGTTTATTTGTCGTGGAGATTGTCATAGTTTTGTGGCACTTTTCTTCACTCGCATTTATAAATACGTTTGCATTTCGCGAGAGACCAGGCGTTTCTTCTGCCAGTTTTCGAAAGCTTTAAGCGCATTTTACTGACCAAAAGATAACTCCTTGCACTAACACTGTTGTCCTTTTACAAAATATTCCACGGGTTATCTCTTTGCGCATTCTTGACCAAGTAAAAACCATTGATAGCTGTTGCAGGTCATTGCACCGCGACTTGGCTCTGCTACAGTGTTCGATAGGGTCTTATATAAAGAAAATCTGCTGTTGTTGTATAACGTTATGCTTCCCTTTTCACACTTGCACTTCAAAATAATACAGGCGAGTGTTCTCCACCAACCATCTTCTGTACGGCTCTATGCATATCTGGTGGGTGATTTTGTAACTCATCGGCAATCGGCTATCGTATAGATTTGATAATTATGTTTAATTGAAACTGATTTTTAATATGTTTAACATTTTGTAATGTCGACGTCTAAGTGCTCTTGGTACTTTTGCTGAATAAATCAACCAATACCTATAGCTAATGAACATAATTCCGCGTTTCTTTGTAAAATCATTCAGTCAGATATCGATTGTCGATCAATCGATGAGTTACAAAATTACCACCCTGATATCAATCTGAAAGGAGCCAATCAGTCCTACCTACACCTATGAATGCCAATGTGCTTATAAGCGAGTCGAGCAAAGAACTAGGAAAGGAGATCAGTTCTATAAAAATACTAAGTATTGTATTGCTTGTAGTATCTGCTTTTGATAAATTACTGCACTATCCAATACGAGTCGCAAAAGTTATTAGAACATCAACAATCTTATGTAGTTATGTCTGATCATTGTGAAGCATTGACCTACAAACAAAAGGTCAATGTTGTGGAGTTTATCTAACAATTATTTTGATCGTTTAGGCAAAAGTAATTTTATGTTCTGCTTCTCGAGTTACCTGCGCATCGATTAAAGCTTTTCGTTATAAATTTATGAGGTCTGGAGACTGTACGATGTGCGGCACATAGCTTCATTGTTAATTGTTATTCCAGAAAGATTGGACATAGTAAGAAGACATCATTGATTGGGTTGCTATTATAATGCTGAATGCAGGCTGAAATATATGTCCATTTGTGTCGATCATGTTGAGATCAATATATAGGTACCGTCTCTAGACCAAACCGTGCTCATTACTGTTGACCCAAAAAGAAAAAGCAAAAAAAATGAAAAAACATTCAAAAATTAAATAAAAACTATTATCGACATAGCTTAAGATAAAATAGGTAATAGGTACGTTTAGTATAACTAGTGTAAGTTAAAGTAAGAACGTTCTAGCAACGCAAAGGCTTGAAATCACAAAAGATGTTTAGTCGACTATCAAACCAAATCACTATTTCACCTTAGGTATTTCCTGTATTTACTATCACAAACTCATTCAACAGACAGACTACCAGAGCAAAACTATTAAAGTGTACTTTGACCAGGATAACGTACACGAACGCACGATGGTCTCTGAGGAACTGAACAGTATACATTTATTTTAAATTTTCATGGGAATTACGCGCAATTTACGTTTCCCACGTGAGCCTTTCTAAACTTGGCACGTTCTGAAGAGTAGTAAGATAAAGTGTTATAAGGCGATCGTTAGAAATATTAATATACAGGGCAAAATCAATAGTAGGGCAGGATAGAGTATTAATCTTATGTTATTCTCGAAGCTTGAGGAGTTGTTTTATAAATGACGTATGATTGTTTCACTATTTTGCTTTACCGGCGTTTTAATGATTTGTTTGGTTGTTTTGATAGAGTTGGCAGTACTATCACTTTTCCACTTGCATGATGAGCGCCGTCGACATTTGTATAAGTGGATAAGAATAATACACCGGATTGTATCTAATATGCGGTATTCGCTGTGTTTTTTAGTTCGACCGCTGCTATAATGAGGTACCAGCTAGTTTCTATTATCTCACAGCGAAACTCCGCTATATATTGGGTTATCATCGGAGTGATCTAAGGTTTCTTTTTTAATTTCACAACACAAATTTATTGCTATTGTCCTTGGGTTGTCGTATCTTTTACTATGTTTATGACAAGTAGGGTCTTCCATGATACATTGGTGCTTGTAACCGTGTTCCGTATAAGGTTACTGTAATGCTTTTATCTATTCAGTGTAATAAGACATTATCTTCATTGCAAAATCCACCTTCAAAGTTTCGTATCTGTAATGAAAAACTGCACTAAATCTAGGTCTTCCCACTTTTTATAGATAATTGGCACAATTTAAAGTAGCAACGACAATTACGAAAAGTCACTGAATATGCGTGCAGTATGCGTACTCAATAAGCAATATATGTGTAGGGCAATTATGGGGTTAATTTTAGAAGTTTTAAAGTTAAGTTTTTGTTGAAGCCGTCGGATATCTACTAATACTAGACGGAGCACGGGTAGGTATCTTACGGTGGGGAAGGGGAGGGTCAAAATTGATTTTATTTAAATGTTTTTTTTTACGAATTGGCAAATTTGTCTTTTAGTTCCAATTCAACAGGTAATTAGTCAGTATATTTACAAAAAATTATTTGTTTAAATCGACAATAGGTTGATTTTTTTAAATATGACAAAAGTTTACTTGTCGTGGAGATTGTCATAGTTTTGTGGCACTTTTCTTCACTCGCATTTATAAATACGTTTGCATTTCGCGAGAGACCAGGCGTTTCTTCTGCCAGTTCTCGTAAACTTTAAGCGCATTTTACTGACCAAAAAATAACTCCTTGCACTAATACTGTTGTCCTTTTACAAAATATTACACGGGTTATCTCTTTGCGCATTCTTGACCAAGTAAAAACCATTGATAACTGTTGCAGGTCATTGCACCGCGACTTGGCTCTGCTACAGTGTTCGATAGGGTCTTATATAAAGAAAATCTGCTGTTGTTGTATAACGTTATGCTTCCTTTCCACACTCGCACTTCAGAATAATACAGGAGAGTGTTCTCCACCAACCATCTCCTGTACGGCTCTATGCGTATTGATATCGATCTGAAAGGAGCCGATCAGTCCTACACCTATGAATGCCAATGTGCTTATAAAGCGAGTGGAGCAAAGAACTAGGAAAGGAGATCAGTTCTATAAAAATAGTAAGTATTGTATTGCTTGTAGTACCTGATTTTTATAAATTACTGCACAATCCAATACGAGTCGCAAAAGTTATTAGAACATCAACAATCTTATGTAGTTATGTCTGATCATTGTGAAGCATTGCCCTACTAACAAAAGGTCAATGTTGTGGAGCTTATTTACCGATAATTTTGATCGTTTAGGCAAAAGTAATTTTATGTTCTGCTTCTCGAGTTACCTGCGCATAGATCAAAGTTTTTCGTTAGAAATTTATGAGGTCTGGAGACTGTACGATGTGCGGCACAGGTATAGCTAAATTGTTATTTGTTATTCCAGAAAGATTGGACATAGCAAGAAGACATCATTGATTGGGTTGCTATTATAATGCTGAATGCAGGCTGAAATATATGTCCATTTGTGTCGATCATGTTGAGATCAATATATAGGTACCGTCTCTAGACCAAACCGTGCTCATTTCTGTTGACTGAAAAAGAAAAAACAAAAAAAAATTAAAAAACATTAAAAAATTAAATAAAAATAGTTATCTACATAGCTTAAGATAAAATAGGTAATAGGTCCGTTTATTATAACTAGTGTATGTTAAAGTAAGAACGTTCTAGCAACGTGCTTGGGTTGTCGTATCTTTAACTACGTTTATGACAAGTAGGGTCTTCCATGATACATTTGGGCTTGTAACCGTGTTCCGTATAAGGTTACTGTAATGCTTTCATCTATTCAGTGTAATAAGACATTATCTTCATTGCAAAATCCACCTTCAAAGTTTCGTATCTTTAATGAAAAACTGCACTAAATCTAGATCTTCCCACTTTTTATAGATAATTGGCACAATTTAAAGAAGCAACGACAATTACGAATAGTCACTGAATAGGAGTGCAGTAAATGTACCTACTCAAAAAGCAATATACGCCCAAGTAGCACATGACAGCCGCACAGTGACTTGATTATAGAATATGTGACTACTCAAGGCTGTTTTAGTTTCCTGCATAAGGGCTGTGTAGTTAGCTACGCAGCCCTTGTAATTCTAATTTGGGCCCCAAATTAGCCAGCCTTGAGCATTACAGTGGCTGCTTTACGGCAGTATAATCATTGGTATAGCTGTACAAGGCCTGTACAATGACTTATAAAGTCATTTAACAGTCATTGCAGCCCAAGATTTAGCTACTTTAATTCTCTTCAACAGCTTTTAGATGTTTTGAGTCTTGGCAACAGCTTTTATTAAAGTATAGGTAAATAACCAAAAAAATGATTTTATTACTTTTGTGTATTGTGATAGACGACATTTATTGTTTGTTAAAGTGCGCGGGCGGACATATTTAAGAGACGATATTTTTAATAGTTTTCAAGTTGGTTTTGAGTATGTAAATGCTGCTTGTATGTAAATTAAGTTGCGAGTATCATTTTACTGTAAATGTGTTAGGTAATAACATCAAATATTTCACGAATATTTTACGAATAATATCGTTTTAACTAAAATATTTCACAAGATAAATGGTGTACGAATACTTAATAGATTTATAACTGAAATTATTGCTTTCTAACTTATTGTATTCTATTAGGAAATAAGTGGAAAATATTTTGTTTCAAATTAAAGCTATCAAATATCCTTGAAATCAGTAAGAAATTGCATTTGGATATTAATAACAAATCGTTTCTGTAATGCCAAAATGGAGTTCATTTGTTAACCAGCACAAATTCTCCATTAATTCTTTTGAAAAGTTATTTACTGTACAGTGGTGTTATTAAGTCTATGTACCAGCTTGTAGCATTATGCTGACCGAACAAAGGTTTTAAGTTGTTCATTTTTATTTAAAGTGTATTAAAATATACGTATGTACGTGTAACTCTTGAGGTCGCGTCGCACGTTATGAAAAAAAATGTCAAATCTGACGTAATTTAAACACCAATAATCTAGATTTACTCTTAAATAACGCTGAAAGCTGTAAAATAGCTGTCAGCTACACTTTATGCATTGGCATTAGAATGTTGTGCACCTACTCCAATTTACAACTCAGGGTGAATTAATGATTCTCTTATAAATGTAACGGCATTTGTAGAGATTACATATCCACTTTTAATCAGCCATTAACAAGCTCGTTGAAGAAGAATTAGAATAGAATTAGTGTACACCAATTAAAAGCTAATGGCATTATTCAATACTTTAATGCAGCCTGCACCATTACAAGAGAGGTGAATTTTTCACATTAACCAGTCGTTAACAAGCTTTGGACTTCTAAATCAGCTAGCAATATCACATGCAGACATAAGCTGGATTAGATCATTTTAAAATTCTACTTAAATGCTTTTAGTATATTTTTCCCCCATTATAAAGTCATTAGTCAGCTATGCTGTTTAATAGTGTATAATCTTTCCGTAATACAGTCTAAAGAATAGTTCTATCCTTTAGTACATCTGCACAAAAGCTGTAGACTGTAATGTAGCTTGTTTATGATCTAATTCATCGCTAATGTGCTACTTGGGCGTGTAGGGCAATTATGGGGTTAATCTTAGAAGTTTTAGAGTTAAGTTTTTGTTGAAGCCGTCGGATATCTACTTAGACTAGACGGAGCATGGGTAGGTATCTTACGGTGGGGAAGGGGAGGGTCGAAATTGATTTTATTTAAATGTTTTTTTGTTTGAATTGGCAAATTTTTCCTTTAGTTCCAATTCAAAAGGTAATTAGTAAGTATATTTTAAAAAATTATTTGTTTAAATCGACAATAGGTTGATTTTTTTAAATATGACAGAAGTTTACTTGTCGTGGAGATTGTCATAGTTTTGTGGCACTTTTCTTCACTCGCATTTATAAATACGTTTGCATTTCGCAAGAGACCAGGGGGCTTAGACAATTGGCAATTGTCTCATAGCGAAACGATAACTAAATTCGTCATCGTCTCTGAAATAACGGAAACTAATTTCTAGCCAACGTAAGGATTAGCGATCGCTGTATCGAATTGTTCTTTCAAGACAACATTTGTTATCCAAGTACCCAAAACTGAAAAATGGAAAAGAAATTGTAAAATAAATGATTGAAATTAATACTTTCATTTTATTTTAATGAAAAATTACTTGTTTTGAGTAGTATCTGTAAGTTGCGAAAAAACAATTCGCTGCTTCATCGATCCGTTGCGAATCAATTTGTCTACCAACTTACATATCGATGACTTTGATCGATTCGCCGCGTCATTTAGCGATGGCATATGTCAACCCCATACATTTTGATCTTATCGAAATTCGTTATTGTTTTTGAATTGTCACTTTGTCTATGCCCCCAGGCGTTTCATCTGGCAGTTTTAGAAATCTTTAAGCGCATTTCACTGACTAAAAGATAACTCCTTGCACTAACACTGTTGTCCATTTACAAAATATTCCACGGGTTATCTCTTTGCGCATTCTTGTCCAAGTAAAAACCATTGATAACTGTTGCAGGTCATTGCACCGCGACTTGGCTCTGCTACAGTGTTCGATAGGGTCTTATATAAAGAAAATCTGCTATTGTTGTTGTTGTATAACGTTATGCTTCCTTTTCAAACTCGCACTACAGAATAATACAGGCGAGTGTTCTCCACTAACCATCTCATGTACGGCTCTATGCATATCTGATATCGATCTGAAAGGAGCCGATCAGTCCTACCTACACCTAATGAATGCCAATGTGCTTATAAAGCGAGTGGAGCAGGAGCAAGAACTAGGAAAAGTGATCAGTTAAAATACTAAGTATTGTATTGCTCGTAGTACCTGATTTTAATAAATTACTGCACGATCCAATATGAGTCGCAAAAGTTATTGGAACATCAACAATCTTATGTCTGATCATTGTGGAGCATTGACCTAGAAACAAAAGGTCAATGTTGTGGGGTTTATGTACTATCGAGGTCTCTCGTGCCTTACCACTTTGTAGAAATATTCGTTTGAAAGCGGATCGCATCGGACACGCCCACATGACCCATGCCTATCCCTGATTGGCTACGTATTTTTATTACGATTTACTACGGCCAATCATAGACGGACATGATACGCCCACACGACCAATCATAGACAGACATCTGGTTTCATTGAAAACGCTCTTGGTGTCAGTCTGCTTTACGCTTTACTATTGGTGAATGAATGGAGCGGGGCCTGGTCTGACGCGATTGTCATCGTGCAGTGTGCAAGCGATTTTCGACGTAGGACTGGTAAGGTGCCAGTGTCCTCGATAGTACCTACCGAATATTTTGATCGTTTAGGCAAATGTAATTTTATGTTCTGCTTCTTGAGTTACCTGCACATCGATCAAAGTATTTCGTTAGAAATTTATGAGGTCTGCATACGATATGCGGCACGAATATAGCTTCATTGTTAATTGTTATTTCAGAAAGATTGGACATAGTAGGAAGACATCATTGATTGGGTTGCTATTATAATGCTGAATGCAGGCTGAAATATTATGTCCATTTGTGTCGATCGTGTTGAGATCAATATATAGGTACCGTCTCTAAACCAAACCGTGCTCATTACTGTTGACCCAAAAAGAAAAAGCAAAAAAAAATGAAAAAACATTCAAAAATTAAATAAAAACTGTTATCTAGATAGCTTAAGATAATAGGTAATAGGTACGTTTAGTATAAATAGTGTAAGTAAGAACGTTCTAGCAACGCAGGCTTGAGATCACAAAAGATTTTTCGTCGACTAACAAACCAACTCACTATTTCACCTTAGGTATTTCCTGTATTTACTATCACAAACTCATTCATCAGACAGAGTACCAGAGCAAAACTATTATAAGGTATAGTTTACTTTGACCAGGATAGCGTACACGAACGCACAATGTTCTATAAGGAACTAAACTGTATACATTTATTTTAATATAGTTCTTATATTAATATATAGGGCTAAATTAATAGTAGGGCAGGGTAGAGTATTAAATTTATGTTATTCGCGAAGCTCGAGTTATTTTATAAATGACGTATGATTGTTTTACAATTTTGCTTTACCGGCATTTGAATACAGTACTACACTTACTTATTGTTTGTCATGTAAGTGGATAAGAAAAATACAGCGGATTGTACCCAATATGCGGTATTTGCTGTGTTTCTCAGTTCGAACGCTGCTATTGTATCTCACAGCAAAACTCTAACATCGGAGTGATCTTAGGTTTCTTTTTATAATTTTATAACACAAATTTATTTGCTCGTGCTTGAGTTGTCGCGTGTCTATGACAAGTAGGGTCTTCCATGATTCATTTTTGCTTGTAAGCGTATTCCGTGTAAGGTTACTGTAATCTATTCAGTGTAATAAGACATTAACTTCATTGAATGTTCCATCTTCAAAGTTTGATCTCTTTAATCAAAAACTGCGCTTAATCTAGATCTTCTCACTTCTTATAGATAATTGACACAATTTAACGAAGCAACGCCCATTTCGAAAAGACTCTGAATAGGCACTCCACGCTTTCGTAAGTTTTTTGTATGTATAGTATTTTTACGTTTGAAACGGTTTTCCGCGTAACGTTTTAACATACACCTGCTTTACAATAGTTGGCGGTGCACCTTTCCTCCATTGCCTTATAATATTTACATAGTCAAGTAAAGATATATCTTACCTACAGTATTAAAATAAGAAAATAAAATATAAATGTCACCATACAGGCGACACGTCTCGGTAAAACAGCTTTACACTGATTAGATGCCATTTCTTCCGAAATACGTAATTGAATTGTTGAGCAATAACTAGGTGTTATTTTATCTTCTGTGGCAATGGTAAAACTAATTGACACGCATTTTTGTATCGATCAGCCGCAAATATCATATAGGTTTCGTAAGATCATTTATCTTGATATTTATATATACTTTGAAACTGTGTTCCATGGTTGTAGCTGATTTCTTTTGGTTCGTTATGGTGAGTGCTTTTATGTCAACGAATATCAGTAAAGTAATTTGACAGATTTTACTAAAAACAGTTTTTTTTTTATATTACACATTATCTATACCTTCAGCTTCGTTATACAGTCCATGTGATGTTGCGAATTGTGCAACATAATACGTAAGGTTTATTATCAACACAGCCCTGCGAGCATGGACTTGTCGATCGACATATTATATCGATCGACAAAAGCATCTGTCCTTTTCACTCCTTAGGAATATCTGTGAAATTTATCGATTTTTGTCGATTATGTCGATCTTAGCTGTCAAATTTTGTTTATCGAGATCTTTATCTTTTGTAGTTTAGGGGAAAATTTAATTTTAAAAGTGTAGTTCTTACTTTTGAAGGTCAGTGTATTTAACTCATGTTTTATTTTCCCATACTCACCATCTTAAGGGTACACTGAATAGAGATAAAAAGGTACCTACCTACCTGCAACATACTTATTTCACTTGACTGTACTTGCATTATAAGATGTAGTCAAACATGATATGTAGTCATTTTGCGACCTAGTCATTAAACGGATGTAGTCAATTAAAAGACCTAGGCGAAATGATACCTAGTCATTTTTATGATATAGTCATTAGTGTAGTGTAGTCTTAATGCTATCTAGACAACCTGAGACCGACCCAAGTGTAGTGGGTACAACTTCTCTACCTACTATCTCTATCGAAGTACCTACGTACATGTTTATTTTGTTCACAAGAAAATTTTTATATTACCTATGAGTATTCCAATAACCTTTAACTGATATAACCTAAAAAATAATATAAGTGTTGACATGTATACGTGCTCTTTCAGATATTCACCTTTAATTCATTTTTACATTTGATTTTAGTTTCATTAATAAAATAAACATAAAATATGTTTATTTCTATTTAAGCCATCTTTCATTCATTATTGTATTTTTATTAACAAAAACATTCTTTAGCAATTAATTCAAATCAATAGGTAGGTACTTTAGATTAGAACAGTGTATATACCTACACTCGAGAGCAATGTATCTTGGTGTGACCCGGATTCATTAATATCACGCCAAAAGTCTTCCAGGAATTGTTTTATGAACGGATTGCGTAGGTGTGAGTTGTTGCGATGTGTTTATTAATAATCATACAAACGGATTCTGAAATAACTCTCTATTGAAGATCTATAAAAATATTTAAGAACATTTGCCTATCAGTTTATTTAGTGGCCATCGGTCAAATATAGGTAGCTACCTAATTATGCGAGTGATGGAATTGGCTGAGATTGGGTGCCGTAACCGAAAATCGATGTTATAGTGAGCCACAATGATTTAAAGAAAGGTAGGGCATAGAGTTGATCATTGAGATGAGCCGCCCGCCTGGGGTAGTACCTCCACCTCACAGAAGACCGCAGCCAACAGCGTAGCGTTGCGTTGCTGCGTGTGTGAGGTCGCCAGCGCTCGCCGGGGAACACTTCCAGCTTTGTGCTGTTGGCGATAGGTTGGGGTCAGCAACGTGCACGAGATTACTCTTGTTGCAAGCGTGTTATACGCACTTGACACCAGGTGAACTGTGCGCTTGTATGCCAAGTAATAATAATGCAATATAAGTGCAAACTAAGTTTGATTAGGTGCAAATTACTAAGTTCCCCGATAAAAGCAATGTAGAACCGTTACTACGTAAACAGATGAGGTAAATAGCGGAAAGAGTTAAATGGAACAGATTTTGTTTTTAAATTGGCAAATCGGCATTTTTTTTAGTTTCATGTGTACTTACTCCGCATTCTAAGCGTTAGCTCATAGAACTCATGAGAGTAGTGTGTAGTTTGTACGTCGGTGTTGTCGTTTCGTTCTATATACATTAAATATTGTACTGCAATATACTAAATAACCAGTAGGTACTTACAGTAAAAGAAATATTTGAACATATCACTTGAGACACCACCTGTCAAACACTAAAAAAACTTTACGAGAGGGGAACTGTGTAGGTATACCAGAGTCGTCTACCTACATAATTACTTACTACCGTACCTTACCTCTATTTCATATCAGTAAAAATATACTTCAGAGTAAAAATTATGTTTTGCTGAAAATAATATTAATAATGTGTATGCGCAATGACACATCAGTACAATCTACGGCCTCCTAATGTTGGGCGCGTTCCAGATAAGCATTTTTAGCCATAAATATCAACATTTTTAGCATCTCTGCGTTTCATTAGCGGCGATGCTAGTTTTTCTTGCTGGTTGTCATGCGTTTCATTTACGCATTATTAGCACGACATGCTAGCATCAAATACCTATGCTAATAGATGGGTCCTCTGATACCACTTTTTGACAAGCTTTCCTTGACATTTGGAAACTTTTTTTCATGAATCAAAGAGGATTTTCAGCGGATTTAAAAAAATCATTGAAAGATATTTAAAGTACCTATTAGCCAATTCTGATGTATATTATTAGAAATTTTAAGTGGCTGGACTAGTAGGTGAGGTGTCAAAATTCAGCACAAAAAATCTGTACCTTCCGTTTCATTTGTAACAATTAGCGCGGCTAAAAATATTAACATTTCTTATAAGAAACGCAAAACGAGGCTAACATCAGATGTTAGCCTCAGAAAGTAGCAGTGCTTATCTGAAACGCAGGGATTGACGCCGCCGTTTTGCCAAACCTAGTAATATCACGTAAAAAATGTCTTCCAGGAATTGTTTGTTGAACGGTGCATTGCGTTAGACTTAATTTGCACCTAGTGAACTTGTTAAAAGCCATGAACACTGATACTAAGAAAAAAATTATTGGGAATCCAGGCATTCCATAAATAATAACTAAACGTAAACACAGTCTACAAAATCGTCTAATCTAGCCAACTACACCATCAACTTCAACACATTTTTACCGGAGGGAGACTCTGTACCAGGGTTGTGTGCATGGGTACCTCCGTCTTACCTATTTCTGCCGCAAAGCAGCTTGCATTGCTTGCATTGCAGTGCTTGCATTGCTGTGTTTCGGCTTAAAGGGTAAGGTTGAAATTACTGGGTACCGTGACTTTACATCTTAAGTCACAAGCTGGCAACGTACACTGTGGTTCTTGTGGGAGTTGCAGTTTTGCTGCGAATCTCACAGGAACCACATGTATTATAAGTGACCTCTTACCATCAGGCCAGTAAACTGCCCAGTTTACTTGTTTGCCAACTTAATTGCAATAAAAAAAACATAAATGTTTTTTGTTTTTTTTTACCTACAGAGATATCTAGACTTTTGCCAATAGATCCAGCAAGAAACGGGGACAAACATTTACCCATTTCTTTTTACTAAAATACTTAAAGCTGTTGTGATTTTTAAATTGTATGTTGATACATAGCTATTAACAGTGAGTAAAATCTATTTTGGCTTAGCAACGTACAAGAGAGATGAATACAGTTAAAGTTTCGATACGGCTGGTAAAGTCCTCGGTGGCCGAATTGTTCAAGTCGTCAATCAAAACGGTACCGTAGAATGCTGCAACTTTGCCTGGATTTTGAAGTTTTTTGTGAATATCTCTAAACCTATACATTATTATGACTATTAATGTGCTTTAGATGGAAAACAGACCTCATGCCTTGCTAGACAGAGTCGAAATCTCTTCAATCCTTGCAGTTCTGCTGAATTATAAGTATTCAGACGTAGGCAAAGTTGTGTGAAAAAGACGCAACATTGCCTGCAAGGATACCGCAATTCACAATACGCTTACACTCCCAATATTTTTTTCCCGAATGCGCTGGACACTGTGTTTATTGTCTCCCGTTTAATAAATGCAATGTAGGTATTATTATTTTTTTCACAGTTCATAGGCAAAGTTGTAGCAGGTACCACAGACATCCCATACAAAAATGTAATTGACTGTAGGGTTGAACCAAAAAAAATACAGATTACTTTGTATTAGTTTTTATTTATTAAAAAAATATTAACAATGCTCCGTCGAGGGATCCCCAACTGCTTTTCCGCTTCATATGAAGAAATAGTTTTGTTTCGCACGAGATCAGCTGCGACACTTAATATTTCTCCCGAGTAATCGGCGTACCTACGAGCGCCTGGTTTTCTCCTGCTTCGGTTTTTTTCGTTTCCGATTTTTCAATGAACTGCAAAAGAATTGTCTTATTTGAATATCTCTAATACAAAACATTCCAGAAATGCAAAAGAATTGTCGAGAGGTGTATAGGTACTACATGACGTTTTTCCAGCTTTAATCCTATATGACTTTAGTTATCTTGTTCGAGTCGCGATACAAACTGTGTCACGACTCGAAATCGTCACTGGATTATGGTCGTAGCTTGGTATACCTACATCTTCGAAATTTTTTTGGCACAAAAATAGTTATAAAGAGCTATTACATATATGATAACAACGTTAATTTTCTGTAGTCTATGATTTTACTAAATCTGTACGATTATACATATTATGATATGATCAGAGACCATAATTGTAAATACCTACTACAGAAAATTAAAGCTGCTGTATGAATATCGCTTTTTCTAATTATTTTTGTGCCATGAGATTCTGATATACCTATACCTATCGTAATTTTATATACTAAGATCATAATACATTGGTTTCGAAATTTGAAAATTTTTCGAATTTTGCTTTAATGTCAGATAAATATATTACTGAAATAAATAAGTACTTACTGAATCAAATTATTTCAAAATGCAACTAGTGACAACCCTAGACCTAGGCAAAGTTGTGTCACTCAAGTTAACAAAACAGTACACAACATTGCCTACTAGATTATTTTGATGAAATCGTGTCGTTTTCACAATAATCTCAAGCAATACGGATAAAACACAGTATTTACTTACCTTGGAATGTTATTTTATCACCAAAACACCTTTTTTACGGTTGAAATTGAAAAAGTTAACCAACATCAAAAAAAATCGCCCACACGTACCGGTTTTTGTCGTCAAACTGACAGAATCAGATTGGTGTTACTATTATAAAAAATGAAAAATATGTTACCCTAATAACCAATAGATATTACCAAATGGTAGAAAACAAGAAAATAGTTAGCAAACGCGAAATATCGTATTTTAAATGAAATAGGCAAAGTTGATCATTGTTGGCAAAGGTGCAGCGTTTTACGGTATGTTGAAGACACAGGTTCCAATTTTCCTGGAGGTGATTTTTTTTTCTTAAATGTATCAAAGTATATCGCCGTTGCAACAGAAAAAGACCTAACCATAGTTTATCTGACTTAATCTAAGCTATCAACAATATATTATCACGAGTTGACGTGAAGACACTGCAAGTAACGTGTCATGCCAAGGGTTAGATCACCTCCAGTAATGACAGCGACATAGAAATATTAGTTATCAATATCCAAAATAGTAGTAATGGATATACGAGTATACTACCAACACAATACAGGCACAACGTGCACAAACGTCACGTATTCAATTGTTTGATTGTGACCGATCGAGTTACTTGTTCTAGGATGCATGCTTTTGTATATTTCGATATTTTATATTTGCAATGAATTGATTTATTTCGGTGTAATGGTAGTACTGCGTAGTGTATCCGAAACGCGCAAGAATTGGACACTGGTGAACTTTGTACATTATACATAGCTCGGTCCGGTGAGATATATTATTGGTTCGACAGTAAATTTGTAGTCAATAAAGATAGAGTAATAAAACGTAAAAATATGCCTTGAGGCTCTTTCTACGTTAACAATAAGATCGCAAGTAGATAACATATAAATAAGTAGATATTTTCCTCCGAAATCCAGATTCTACCATCCCGGTATTAGGTAGGTATTATGATCGGTGTGAAGTAATGTTATAAGAATAAAGGTGTATCTTTATGAATGTGAAATATATATTACGGTAGCGGATTAATAGGTACTTTTTCGAATAGAATAACTTCTGGTGCACTT
Organism: Schoenobius gigantellus; assembly: GCA_963935595.1. Lineage (NCBI taxonomy): Eukaryota > Metazoa > Arthropoda > Insecta > Lepidoptera > Crambidae > Schoenobius > Schoenobius gigantellus. The sequence continues at coordinate 47,291,365 of OZ012540.1, forward strand.
CTAGAACGACATCGTACGTTAGCTATAACTATCGAGCTTTCTCTATTTTATGTGTTTTTTTTCTTCTAGTTAAGGCTTTAAATTGATGTGCGTCAGCGAATCAACTGTATCGCGTTACTATAATCGCTTATTTCATATGCGCAAGTGCGACAGATAGTGTAAGTTTTATTTATGTATGTTTTGAGTTCAATGTTTTTGGAGTGTTACACGTACCTGAACATCGGGCTAATGCCGTAGCTCTTATGCGTATATGTATAATTGCAGTATTAATAACCGTATTATATTAGTTTTAAAATAAGTAGCATTGCATTTATCGCATTATCTGTCCCACTAGTCGACGGAACGTCGACTCATTAATGCTGTGTAAACGTATTGGTTGTAATGTGAGTTTTGTAGATATAACTTTTGAGTCGGCTTCGGTGAAGTCGAGTGGGTTGCTGAATGGCGAGCGTATTTTGTGGCCTCTCGAGGGTATTTTGTGATGCTTAGCTGTTCAGTGATCGACTCATTCTCGGCCCTGCCACGTCTAGTCGTTTCCCGGTGGCAGTGCCCAGCGGCATCTCTTCACGTCTGCCCCAGCGCCCTTCGTCCAGCGCCCCCGCGATCTTCCAAACTCAAGGCCGCCCTGGCCAATCCCCTGACCAATGGCACTACTGTGGTAAGCGACGAAGCCAAATGCTCACGCTGTAAGCGCCTTCTCACCGCTTCCTCCCTCGTCCCAGTAGTGGCACGTAGACCGTCGGCTGGTCGTGTATTGAGTTAGCTGTGATAGAACGCGCCGATGTTTTATCGCAGAACTTTGGTTACGGCAAAAACTTCGGAATGCTCAATTAATGTAAAACGGACAATAGTCGACGATCGGGTTGTTTTTAAAGTCCTTATGCGGACGGCCTTCGGTCTAATAATTTATCCAAAGTCTAACTCCTATTTTTTTAACCTGTTTTATATGTTTAAGGTTGTATTTTAGAGGAGGTACGCCTCCTGGGTGCTTTTGGCCCCCCCTTGCTTCTTGTTTTCTACATCATTTCGGTAGGCCGCGTGGCTTCTGCGAGTTGAGTGCGAGGCGAAATTATGAGAGAGAATAATTTAGTAGAGTGATCGTTCGACTGTAGGTCGTGAAACGGGCCAATTAATGAGAGGTTTGCTGCGGCGCCATTAGCGGAAGCAGCGCGGCCTACCACGTGGTAGACAAACCGAATTACTTATAATACCTTTGTAGTTTCGTCTAGCCATTTGGCCCCATATCGTAATAGAAATAGATATCAAGATATTATGAGTGTTTTAATGTCACATTGTAATCGTCGTCACCATAGTAAGACCCCTGTAAATCCTTCATGGCGACCCCGTGTCATCGATTAGTTACTATATTATCACGATAAAAATGCTTTAGATCCCGACACTGCAACGATGCTTGATTCTGTTTTACGATTCGGTAGAGATGCGGTCGATATCAATCTTGATAGCTCGTTTAAATCAGCTTGACAATGAATACGAGATCGATACGTTCTTTCAAAAAGGCGACGCAATATTGACCGCGTACAGTAAATTAATAAAGCTTAAGCCACATAGTGTTCGATGATCCGGGGTGCGCACTAGTCCTTCAATCTATCAACTAAGGTTTATAATATATCGGTGTCGTCTCAATGTATCCTTAGCTAGTGCCACAACAGAGGTGTTTTATGATGGCAAGTGAATAGAAAAAAGGACATGATTATGTCTTTAATATCTAATCAGTTAGTAAAAATAAGCTGCCAGCAAAGTCGATCTAATATTATGCCACAAAGTCATAGTGGAAGTTGCAAACGTTACGCGTAATATTACCAAATTAGTATGATTGTATGTTTTAATATTAATAAATGATAGGTTATTGCTACATTAAGTAAAAATTTTAGGTTTCACAGGTTCGCGAACAATGAAAAAGTCTCCATTGAATTGTGATGTTTGCTTTTTCATTGATTGAAAATCTCGTTTGTTTATATTTATTTTGTACATTTTTACGAAAACATATACGTGATATTCTCGCAAAGCAATAATAATGAGTACTTGATGTTATCATAAATTTATAATTGCGTTGACGCCTGATAAAATTTACAGTGATAGCTATACATCTGAACACGTTGCAATCAAGAGTGTTGCTTCTACCGTACATTTAAATTAGCGAATCGAAGAAATGGACTTAAATGCTTACAACAGTAAGATTTCTTTATATTTTCATTAATTAATAAATTATCATTTTACTAACAGTCACTACGTGTTATAAAACCTTTAAAAAAACATTCTGATTACTAAAGGCTATCCCTCACATCCCATCGAAGATAAAAATATTCCATACGATTCGTGTCATGTGGGTTTTTCAGAAACTGACACATTTTGGTCACTCGCCTAGGCGTTCGAAGGATATTTGGTTATTGTATACACTAGAAAACGAATCAAACTTACGATCTAGATTACCATTTCCTTAAAGTCTTCCATAACAACGTTTACAATATTGAAGATTCCTAACAAATACAGATCCACTCCATAAATTCAATTATTTCTAACTCCATAATTTCTAACTAAGTATCACTTTTCATAAACATTTTTCAAACTTTAAGGATTTTTCTTCCAATCCACTTCGATATTCCACTAACAATTGGCAATGTAGAGGCAACTAACACCCTCGAGCCACTACAACTTCGTCGTGACATCGCCTCACTTAGCGCCTTTTACCGAATGTCCCACGGGGAATGCTGTGAGGAGCTCTTTAACCTTATTCCCTCCCTCTCCATTTCTTATGTGAAACACGCGTAAGGGGCTTTGAAGTCATCCTTACACTGTTTCCTCCCTTTCACACCGTACCAAGAAATTCCAAGATTCCTTCTTCTGTCGTTCATCACACACTTGGAATTCTCTACCAGCGCATGTGTTTCCTCTATCCTACAACACGAGTTCCTTCAAAAGAGGCGTGAAAAAGCATCTTTTGGGCTGGCAGGGGGCGGGGAGGTAGGATAGTGGGTGTCGTCCCTCCTCTATCTGTCAACTCATTAGGGCCTCTTTCACCGCTTAACATCAGGCGGGAGGAGGTAATTTGTCGGGCCTCCATTGCTGGAAAAATGAATGCTACCAAAAAAACATATTACCAAACTAATAGTGGATATAGAAGTATTTCAAAACGACCGCTTAGAGTTAGCAACCAGACTTACGTAATAGGGGCAGAGCTCAGTACCTACCCATCCTTGATTCAATTCCATAACGTTGCAGTAAGCAAATTTATTGTCACAAATGTTTTGATAATTACCGTATTACCTTCATTCAAGTATCTATCAGCAGTGTTTTTACATAACAAATACATTGTCTTTAAAGTACCATTTAACATTGCTTATTTTGTCCCATTTCTTCATTCGGCACGATTTTAATGCACTGGCTGCAGTGTGTTCGGTTGCCTAGACACTTGTACATAAGGTCCGTTGTTGAGAAAATACTCCCGGACGTCTAATAGCTATTACAGTATTTTTTGTGACGGTCACCTTTGAGACGGGTAGGACGGTGTCAACAATGTGTCATACTTTGAGCCATACGTAGTGCGTATTCGTTTATTCTGTATCAAAAGGCATCACAATCATACTTAGAGCTAAGTACCATAGTTAAGGTAAATTGATAAAAAAAACATATACTTAGACCACACTCTCTAGCATCATAGGTAGGTATTGCAAAGCGGTTTCAATACAACGAAAAATATTAACAACGCCTTGTCAATTTTACGGAATAATCGATGTATTTCCAAAGTGTCACGGTTACTGACACCGCCTAATATTCGCTCGCTCCTTAATTGTAGAAACACTATATGTAATACTTATCAGCTAATTATAAGGTTATTTAATATAAGTTTCGGTGTTTACTGTTATCAAATCCCTAGAGTAATCTGCGAGTATATTAGGTATAGTGCTACCATTGCTGCAGATTAGATGTTTATGGCGGCAATTATGCAATATTTTATTATAGTGTATGATTAATGGACATGCATTGATTATATTATCATGGTATATCAATTGTTGATCTGTGTCAGTGTTTAGAGTAATTGCCAATAGCGGTACAATCGACTGACTTCTGTTCTGGCACTAGCTGTAAAATCCCAACGCGTAATTTTGTATAATTAACATGTTTAAAAGAAAACAGGTTAGCTAAGGTTCCCCTAGTCTTAGGTCCCTGCAAGAATGTATTTCATTTTATAGAGTTACGATTTAATATAAACTATTGTTGTACTTTAAATTTGTCATATGGATGTTGTCGGTGGAAGGAAAACTTTTATTGAGGTTTGCGAACAACGAATGTTAACAATGCCCCTTCGACGGGCGCTTAGAGTTGGTTTGAGAGGAGAAGACTCCTCCGTCCATCCGATTAGTTATGCACTATCTATGCATTTAAAAATTAAAAATTTGACGGCCGATTTTACTTAATGTTCGTTGTTTCAATGTTTTGAATGTACTTAATAAAGTCCATCGGCCACAACTTAAATCGTTAGTAATTTAAACTTTGTATTAGTAATTAAATTAAATACACATACAACGTTTTCTTCTAATTTAGGAATGTCTCATCGTTTATTATTAAGATGATTAATGTTAAATTGTAGCGTAACTTTGTCAAAATATTCGTTCGATTGCTCGACTTCTAACCCATGATTGTGACTTAGACACGGAGCACATTTAGATCTATGGCACATTGCTAAAGTCCACTGTGTCCATTGGTGTATAACTTACTCTACAATCTTTGTCGAGCTAACCGACACGTTTACCTTGGTCTTTTATCATGAATATCATATCATAGCTTCTCGAAACGTTTCGTCTGCATTTTTAACGTTTTCAAATTATTTTCTATTTAACCTATATTAACTCTATATGTAATGTTACTGGTTTTAACTTTTGGGATGTGGTAGTAAAGAGGTCTCCTAGATGTGCATTGTTAGCTATAACTGGCTCGGATCGTCGGAAACAGCCGGGGAGACCTCTTCGCATGTGGTGGGACCAATGTCTAAGGAAATGGATATCATCCGTGATCGGTATACTGACTGCTCAGATCGTGGCAAATGTATTCGACAGTTTAAGAAAGTGTGTATAGCGCCATCTATTGAGCGGTCTTTGTGCCTGGAAGCTCGTAAAGACAATATTCTTCTATTAGTAGAAATTCATTTATCGGCAAAGCCTATGTGATCCATTTACGATGCTAAGAATTGCTCAGTTAATTGTAACGCAGGCCAACAAGTAGATCACGTGAATTCGACTTCTCGAAGAATCTTGGTATACGTCTGACATAATGTGTGGAAGAGTTCATTGCATGTATGTATAAGAGCATTGGAGGTTTTATTGAATACTTCATGTGTGTACTTGTTCTGTTTTCTCTTTCGCAACGAAGGCCGGTCATGCAGTCGCAAGCCTAGCGGCGGACGTGTTTCAGAGCTCAAAGTTCCCGACCAGCGTGTCCGGTCTAGTGCGCCTATGTATTTAATCGCTGAACACTCTATAAATGAAATCAATTCTGTAGGTACATAATAAATAATCAAAGACTTTTAAAGGCAAAATGCCTTCTTTTTATGTAATTTTAAATGTTAAAATAAATGTTGATTAACATATCAATAATGGTGTTTTATTTATACTACCCATACCTAACTATCCATTGCATATGCAAAACTCACAGGTTTAAAAGACCATGTGAAAAGAGAACCGGGCTTGTTCGAACTTTTTTTATAGTCTATTCAGAATAAGAAGCTTCCCGTGAAGTCGAAGTTTTCTGTTTCATGCATAGGGAAGACCTAGGAGACCTAGGAGAGTTGTGACAATTTTTAATTTATGCGACATATCTCGCTCAGCCCCCGTAGCACGTCCACCAAAACACGATATGATAAAGCGATTTATCGCGGTGAACTGTCAAAATACGTCGAAACCCTATTGTATTTTGACTGTTCGCCGCGATAAACCGCTTTATCATATCGTGTTTTGGTGGACGTGCTAGGGGGGCAGGAAACATTCGGCAGTTATAAACTATGTGTATTATTATAGCACCATGCCTTCTCTTTCCAAAACAATCATCAAAATTAATAACAGTATTGTGGTTTCCGAGAAAATCAACAAAAAGGAAGACTATTCCCTCTGTCACAACTCCCCTATCACCGAGGTAAGTTGTGACAGCTTTGTATTTAGACTATTTGAGTATTAAAAATACCATTACACATATACCTAATAAGTAAATAAAACATGTTTATATATGCAAAAAGTATAGTTAAATCATCTTTTTATATATTAAGTACCAACAAAAACAATGTAAAACATTCTCATAACAAGTAATTATATCTTATAAGTAATTATGGCATCGCTTTGAGATCAATCACTCTACAATCACTTGAAAATTTTAAACTAATCTGATAGGTAATTATGGCAAATGTATTGCAGCCAGGGACCGGACCCGGTCACCGTTATAGCCGGTAACCTTAGGGTTTTGATGGGGTATTTTATAATGCTGGGTTTTTAAACCCTTTGCCTTACGGTAAGCTTTCAAACGGCTTACCGGTTTACACATTAATCCTTTCGATTGAATTAATTCGGGTTACCGCTAACCGATATCAAAAACCCCCAAATGGGTTACCGTTCTAAACGCTGATTAATTTGTAAAAAATATTTTAGACCTTAGGTATATCGCGTGTAGATTGCTTTTGCACCGCATATTTGCCGAAGGTCGCGACCGAACGCTGGCGTTATTGCGCCCGCAGTGCTATTTCAATCGCTCGGTGTGCGTGAGGGAAAGGGTTACCCTAACCCGAACAGTAAGCGGTTAAGCGCATAAACACTAAAAACCTTTAAGATTAGGTAAGCGGTAAATTATTGTTGTGGGTGGTAACCCCTATTTTACGGGTTATCGTTAATGTTGGGAAACCTGTTGAACGGCTTACCGAGCCCACTGGGTTACCATACGAATGGGTTACCCTTTCGAACGGCTTAAGCAAATGAACGGGTTTTCCGGTCCCTGATTGCAGCACGCCTTCAGTACAATCTGCGTGTGATCAGCCTTTGCATTCTAGGCATTGCACCCACTGCTCATTCGATCTGCTGTTTTTATTGCTAAAGGTGACTGTTCCTGATCGATGAAGTGGACTGTATTGTTAAATGAAATTCGGAGATTTTATAAATATATATATTAGAACACATACTAAAATAATTACAAATAGATATATAAAAATATGAGCTATAATAATATGTAATTTTATTGTTGACAATCCAATCTTTAGAACGCGAATGACAAGTCACTTTTACTACTTAGACATAGAGCTTCGTATTGTAGAATAAACGTCTAACCGGCCAGTTGCCAACATCCCCGCCCCCAGTGCAAAGCACTGTTAGGTAGTGGCAACTGCCTGGTCAGCAGGCACTAATGGTACAAGTTTTCTCGCTGGCCTTTTCAAGATCCCACCCCTAGTTAGCACGTCAGCAACTCTTACTACATTATCTGCCCCGGGGTAAGTTCTAACAATTCGACCCAAAGGCCAAACGCCACGCGGTAAGGACGAATCGGCCACAACGACAACATCACCTTCTTTGAAAGCAGGGGTAGGGCCTTGGGTGGACGGTCTCCTGATTAGTGTCGGGAGATACTCGCGAATCCATCTTGTCCAGAAGTGATCTGTGAGTCTAAGCGCTTGCTTCCAATGTGTTCGCCGTATTAAATTGCTATCATCCAGTTGCCCAGCTAACCATTGGCTGTCATTAGAAGACGTACCCATAATGAAGTGGAAGGGTGTAATGGCCTGTAGCGTGTTGTCAGCAGACGTGACATATGTTAAGGGTCGGGAGTTACAGATAGCCTCGACTTCATCGATAGGAGTATGTAAGGTTTCCTCCTTGGGTGCGCGTTCCTTCAGAGTGGCTTTCAAGGCCGTTTTTACTGACCGGACCATACGCTCGGTGGCACCGGCCATAAACGGGGCTGCTGGAGGTAGAAATGACCAACATATCTTACGGTTCGCTGCGAAGTCTTGCAGAACCGTGCCAAACAAAATAGATAATTCGCGACTGGCTCCTACAAAAGCGGTCCCATTATCTGAAATAATCTTCGATGGGCAACCACGTCTGGCCATCATGCGTCTAAGACTTATAATAGCGGAGTCCGTCGACAAGCTGTATACAACCTCAAGATGAAGAGCGCGTGTCACAAGACAGGAATAGAGCGCGATCCAACGCTTTTCGTGTCGACGTCCAATCGTTACCACGATGGGTCCCATGTAATCCAGACCGACCTTCGTGAACGGACGCTCATGGTGCTCTAGTCTCTCCTTAGGAAGGTCTCCAAAAGGTGGTTGTTGAGGCTGATTTTTTCTCCGCTTGCATTCCCTGCATTCGTTTGTAACGCTTTTAATGGCACGTCTTCCCCGAAGGATCCAAAAACACTGCCTAAGTTCATTAAAAATTAGCTCGTCGAAACCATGGTTAGCTTTTTGGTGGTTGTGGGCGATTATGAGACGTACAATGTGGTTGTGATCATCAAGGAGAATGCGAGTTTTCTGCGTTTCGTCACCAGTTGGAAGAGCCTTTAATCTAGAGTCCATTACGAGGAGGCCGTCCGAAAACTTCGGGGCGAGCGAGAAAATTCGACTTGATTTTTGTAAGGGTTTACTCCCTTTGAGAGACAATATCTCTACTTTAAAACTGTCAAATTGAGAATTTTGAAGCAAAAATTTTTCTGCCAAAGCTATGTTTGATGCCTGAATACTTAATACGGGGGCACGATCACGATTTGACTTTTACAACATTCGAAAACGTTTTGCGCAGACAATTACTCGAGCTGTAGTTCGTAGCAACCGTAACCAGACGCTAAAACGACAAGGATCTGGCACGAGTGGAGGTTGGTAATCGCTCACAGAAAGAAACTCTACCACTTCCTTTAAATCTGGAAGTGGTGAGGCTTCCCCCAAGTTTGGTTGTGATGGCCATTCTTTTGAATCATCCAATAGAAAAGAAGGGCCGTCAAACCAACGATCAATTTTATCCGTAAACCTAGTCGCATCATCAGCTACATTTAAGACACTTGGTAGCCACCTCCAGTCTGTGCTATTGGTGTTTTCTAAAATTTCACCTAGTCGGTGTGCGACAAAAGGCTTATAGCGACGAGAGTCGCCATTCAACCACCTCATAACTGTGGTAGAGTCAGTCCAATACGTGACAGATGACGGAGTAATCTTTTTATGCCATTCTATGACGGTTCGTGCAAAACGCGAAGATATAAGCGCGGCCTGTAATTCTAGTCGTGGAATCGTGCAAGCTTTTAAAGGTGTTACTCTAGCTTTACCGCCTATCAGACTAAGCATAATGGTACCGCAAGGAAAACAAAAGCGCCAATACGCGACGCAGGCGTACGCTTGTTCGCTTGCGTCTGAAAACATGTGTAGCTGAATATCGACTGGCTGAGAATCAAGTGAAATGTAACACCTAGGAACTCTCACGTTTATGATTGAAGATATTTCTGATACCCAATTGTTCCACATCTCGATATATCGGGGAGGCAGTTCATCATCCCAGCCTAAACCTTCACGCCATAGATCTTGCATAAGTATACGAACCTTTATGACAACCGGGGTGAGCAGACCTAAAGGGTCATATACTTTCATCACTCTTGAAAGAATTTCACGTTTTGTTAGCTTTACTCTAGTATCATGGTGGAGGTCACCTATACGGAACCCCAAAGTGTCACTAATGTAATTCCATTTTATACCCAGAGCGCTAGTGTCAGTTGGCAAGGGTATTTCAGGTTGTGCGTTACCCCATAATTCCTTAGGAATCGCCTCAAGTGCGCGAACATTATTGGACAACCGAGATCTCATCTCGAAGCAACACTCTTTGTGAATATTAAAAACGTCAGACACAGTTCTCGTAGCTATATCTATATCATTAAAGCTAGAAATATAATCGTCCATGTAATGATTAAATATTATTTCATCGGTTGCTTCGGGATGCGAGACTTTAAATTCTAATGAGTTTTTATTTTTCAGGTGAATAGCCATGGACGGGCTAGATACGGCGCCGAATATCATCGAAGACATTCGGTATTCCTTTATTGGCGGCGAAGTGCAATATACATTATTTTCAGTGGCATTATAAGAAACGGGTTCGCGCCATAAGAAACGTTGAGCATCGCGATCTTTTTCAATGATTTTAATTTGCGGGAACATTTCACGAATGTCCCCGGTCATGGCTATTTTACTCTCCCTAAAGCGAAACAATATGCCTAATAATGGTTGCAATAAATCAGGGCCTACTAATAACATACTGTTTAAACTGACGCCCGTTGTGTTTGCAGCGGCATCATGTACCACCCGCAACTTCCTCTTTTGGGGATGGTATACACCAAAATGAGGTAAGTACCAACGTATGTTTTCATCTTCAACCTTACTACTATGGTAAGTCGCGGGTAAGCATTCCTCAGCATAGTCTTTCTTTAAGATGTTATCAATAAATGTCTGATAAGCCAAAGCAAAACATTTATCCTTAAGCATTTGTTTTTCCAGGGATTTAAATCGAGACAGGGCTTGCGAATAGCTGTCCGGTACGTAAGTAGGTCGAGCGTGGCGCCATGGAAGACCAACCTCGAAACGACCGGAAGGTAAACGTTGTGCTGTGGTCTCAACTAATTCGATGGCACGTTGATCGTCAATGCTGCCCTTCGGATTGGTCTTACAAATGCCGATGGCATCGAGTTTATACTGCTCCCGCATCAAGGCCTCAACCGAGTCGATTTCTGATTCTGTTAAGTTATTTACAAATTGTACAGTTTTAGTAGAACTAGACATAAACCCGTGTAATGTCCACCCTAGGCGAGTGCAAGTGGCGACCGGTTCCGACGGCTTACCAGCTGATACTTTTTGGCATATTGATAAAAACCAATCGCCAGCACCGATTAAAATCGTAGGTGTCGCATTTTCGAGTGCGAGTAAGTCAGCTAATTCTACTAAATGTGAGTATTTCATGAGGTCGGATTTATTTACAGTTTGTGGGTGCAAAGAAAGCTTATCAATAATACGTGCGTTATCAATTAAATATTCTTCGGGTAAATTCAGACCACGGATGTAAAATTTTGTAAAACCGACAAAAGTTTCTTTGCACATGCCACCTACTCCATCAATTCGCATTGGCTGCCTGAATACTTCCTGTGCTCCTATTTTCTCTGCAATTGTAGAGTCGATTAACGTAGTAGAGCTGCCGTCGTCTAGAAGCGCGTACGTATTATATTCGCCGGCAGGACCGCGGACAGTTACAGGAAGCACCTTCAGCAAGGCGCGGGATCGGACTTGGGATTGGGAGGCATCTGAAAGGTGACATGACAGAAAATGAGTATTTTTGTTTTTCTCGCTTGCACAAGTTTCAGTGTCCGCATTGACATTGGTGGTTGCAGTTGCAACATTCGATGCTTCGCCGCCATCACCGTGCAATAATGCGTGGTGCCGTCTTGAGCAGTTGTCAACGCCGCATGGCTTTGCTCGACAAGAATTCCACCTATGCGGACTATTTTTTAGGCATCGGTAACAAATTTTGTGGTCGCGAATCCAACGCCATCGATTTTCGACATTCAATGCAGTGAAATCTTTGCATAACGTTATCTTATGATTTTGTTTACAATAACTGCACGTTGATGGTATATTACTGGTATTGTTGATATTGTTAACATAATCGCGTTTAACAGCGCTCACCACAGGTACAGGCTTCACAAATGTTGGGGCCCCAAGAGTAAAATCAGGCACGTAAGTAAATTTTAATTGTCTGTCGGCCTCCCTTTACAAAAATGAAGATAGCGTCTCCATAATGGTGTCACGCTCATCGTGGTAATCGACTGCAAAATCAGAAAACCTAGCCCTTGTCAAGTCGTTGAGCTTGGATAATGTGCTCTTAAATATTTCGGGCGAGTGCAAAAACTGGGTTTGTTTTAAAACTTTAACAGTGGAAATGCAATTGCGTACCTTGTTAGCGAATGTATTTAATTGTTCGGGGTTACCGACTTTAGGTAACGACCGCAAAATAGCGATCTCACGCGCTGCAACGATCTGCGGCCGGGCGAACGTCTGCTCCAGCGCTCGTAGGACGTCTTCGGGGCTCTTCGTCGTGAATAGTAGAGCTTCGACAGTCTCTCGAGCGGGACCTCTCAGAGCGTCACCTAAACGTGTCAGATTTTGAGAATCGCTAAACAATGATTTTGAAGTGTTGTAAACGTGTAGAAAGGCTAACCACTCCCTATAGTTCCCCGAGAACGTGGGAAGAGTTTGTTTGGTCGGGTTATTGGTCATGGCGGCTGGTGCGTAAATATGCGCGGAACGGACCGCAATCAACATTATATATTGAGGGTAAATAATTATAACTGTATTATTACCTACCTACCTACCCTATTCCTATCATTATTGGGACTGATTGACGTCTCGTCACTTCGCTTCCGGACTTCCGATCAGTAACTTGGGTCGAGCATCTCCACTCCCCAAACGCGAACCTATCGTCGAAGTACCGATCAGCCGCGATCTACGCGTATTCTATTCACGAATCGTGCATCATCACCTACATTTTATACGGAGAAGAAACATTGGAAGGGAATCAGGAAGAGCGTCTATACCATCCAGCACGCAGGACGACGGCGAACCAGGTCGGTCCCAATCTACTTTCCTTTTCTCTTGTTTTTCCCCGTCATCCCCCTTGGTCCTTCAGCCAGATCCTTATTTTCCTATAAAATCATCTTATTTTCTAATATCCACAGTTGTTATTAATTTTTACCCTCAACTTTTTTACAAAAAATAACGGTGATACATTTCTATCGTTCATTCATCATTCATTCAAATAACATTTTTATTTCTATGCTGGCAACATTAATGAACGAACTATTCTCAAGTTGCTTAGGATCGTTCATTCCCAACTGTCATTCATTTGTCGGTTTGTCACTTTGACAATTGATCAGTAAATCGAATTTCTATTTATTTACCTTCAGTTGCAAATAATTAAATTTCTTTACGATTTCTGAATCCAAACAACACAAAATGGCAAAACTTAGCCAGTATATTGTGCGTTTCAACATTTTGCAAAAGCGTATGCATGATTTGTATGAAATAGCTAATAGATGCAGTGCAGTGCGTGAGTTAGGCGAAAAAGATCAAACTCTTGCGCAGTTCCAGGCTAGGTATAGTGATATTGAAAGGCATCGTGATCAAATGGATGATATATTTACTACATTAATGTCCGATTCGTCACTTGATGATTCGAAACGTTCTGATTTGGAACGAGGTTACAATGAGTTTCAGGAACAGTTCTATTCTATTAAAGTTTTATACTCTAGTTTGAACAAGCAGTCACATTCTAAACCGGCAGATAGTTCTGACCATAAAATAAGCACAGAATTTCATTTGCCTAAAATATCATTGCCACGATTCAATGGTGCTTCTGTCGAATGGCCTAACTTTATCTCAATATTTAATAGCCTAATTCATGACAATACACACTTAAGTAATGTAGAAAAAATGCACTACTTGTTGAGCGTTCTAGATAAAGAACCTTTATCTTTAGTTAAGCACCTCACAGTGACACGTGAAAATTATATGATAGCATGCAGGTTGCTTACTGAAAGATATGAAAACATTAGGATTATTGCAGATAAACATATTGATGCGATTCTTAGCCTACCTAACCTAACACAAATAAATACAAAAGCATTGAATAGATTTTTATATACAATAAAAGAAAACACACAAGCGCTAATCGCACTCAAGTTTGATGTGAACTCTTGGTGTTTTTTGTTGTTACATATCATCTTAAAAAAACTATCTATAGATATGAGAACTAAGTTTGAATCAACAATACCATTAAATATAATTCCAACATTTGAGCAATTACTTGTATTTTTAGAAAATCAGCTGCGAATTCTAGAGAACTTATCTAATTCCACATTCAAATCAACATCAAGTAATTCTTTCAATGTTGTTGATTCAAGCAATCACTCAAACAATAATTTAATTACTTGTCCTTGCTGCAATGAACATCATCTTATTTACAAATGTCAGCAGTTTGAATCAATGAGTTCTATAGACAGAAGGAATTTTGTTAAACAACATAAACTTTGTTTTAATTGCCTACGCACACATCATATATCAAAGTGTATGTCTAAAAGTGTTTGTCAGATATGCCACGGCCGTCACCACACAAAGCTACACACAAACATACCGCAGCCACACGATGTGCCTGTATCTTCCGTTGCACCTGCGACTAATAATGCAACACAATCTCAATCCTTGCACGGCATTGATGGTTCATCAACCATGGTGCTTGGTACTGCCATTGTACACATACAGGGTGCTGATGGTTTTTATCACTCTGCCCGTGCATTGATTGATAGTGGCTCACAAGTCTGCATAATGAGTGAAAACTTAGCACAGCAACTTAGACTACCCCGCTCTCATTCTGCTTCCTTGTACGGCTTAGGTATGACATCTGACCATCAAACAAATGGGACTGTACAAACGCAACTTAAATCTGTTCATAATTCTAATCAAATGTTATCTGCTGATTTTGTTATTTTAAAGCGAATCACTGGTAATCTTCCAACAGTTCCCATACATAAGTCACTTTTAGAAACTTGCAACAATTTGATTCTCGCAGACAAATATTTTAATATACCTGGTCGAATTGACTTATTATTAGGCATCGGCTTGTATGACCAGATCTTTGATGGCAGGAAGTTCAGTCTAGGTGATTCAATGCCTACTGCTTATTCCTCTCTCTTTGGCTGGGTTATTATGGGTAAAGCTCCAGCGGCATCGAACTTAGTGTGCCACTCTACTACTATGGCTTGTACTATTGATCTTCATCGTGCCATAAGCTTGTTTTGGGAAGCTGAAGAACCACCCAAACAAACAATTAAAGATCCCGAGGACATTATATGTGAGAAGCACTTTACAGAAACTCACACTAGGGATAGCACTGGTCGATTTACTGTACGATTACCGTTTAAAGTCAACCACAAGCCATTAGGTGATACTTATCACACAGCACTCAAGCGGTTCTTTCATTTGGAACGGCGACTATTAAAGGATAGCAAGTTGCGTGAATTGTATATTGCATTCATGTACGACTACAAAGAATCTGGTCACATGTCAGAGGTTTCTGAACCATGGTCTGCTGATCGATATTTTATTCCTCATCATGGTGTTCTCAAGGAACACAGCAGCAGCACTAAATTACGTGCTGTATTTGATGCATCAGCGCCTAGCTCGTCTGGTGTTTCACTTAATCAAATTCTCATGTCTGGTCCTAAATTGCAGAAAAATATAGAGGACATCATCTTGCGATTTAGGATACATAGCATTGTATTTACTGGCGACATTCGACAAATGTACCGCCAAATTAAGATTGACGAAGCTGATCGTCATTACCAAACAATTCTCTGGCGCGAATCTCCCGATCAACCGCTTAAACAATATGAACTGACAACCGTCACTTACGGCATTACTAGTTCTGCCTATCAAGCGATTCGAGTCATTCACGAGCTTGCACATCTTAACTCAGAGCGTCATCCTGAGGCCTCTAGGACCCTTCTAGAGGACACATTTGTCGATGACGTAGTTTGTGGAGCTTGTAGTGTGAATTCTGCTCTCAATTTACAGCGTGATGTTGTTGCTATTCTCAAGCAGGGAGGGTTCGAACTTCGGAAATGGTGTAGTAACTCTAATGACTTTTTGTCATCTTGTCCCTCAGAGCATTGCGAGTCCCCCTATCGGTTTGAGGATGGCAACAATATTTATAAAATTTTGGGCATCGAATGGAACTCTAAATCCGATTGTTTCGTCTATAATGTCAGCGAAATGGGCAACATCATGACTAAGCGTGGTGTCTTGTCAGATATTGCAAAACTTTATGACCCCTGTGGTTATTTAGCGCCGACTATTTTCTACGCTAAACATTTCATGCAGCAGCTTTGGTTGCTCGATTCTGGTTGGGATGAGCCACTGCCCTTTGCCTTAGCAAAGGAGTGGAAATCATTTTTAACTGACTTTCATAATTTAAATCGTATTTCTATTCAGCGACGTATTCTCACCGATCAACCTGTTGATATTCAAATACACGGTTTCTGTGATGCGTCCGAACGAGGATATGCGGCTTGTATCTATCTGCGCGTTGTCAACTCGGATGGCAGTATCTTAGTTCAGCTCGTAGATGCCAAGTCACGCGTAGCTCCTATAAAACAAAAACTTACAATTCCAAAGCTCGAATTAAACGGTGCCCTATTGCTCGCTTGTTTAATGGAGCATGTTTATAATCTTTTACAATCAAAATTTAAAATCAACGATTTATTCGCTTGGACTGACTCCAGCATCGTTTTATCATGGTTAAGCACCTCTCCTCATAAACTCCAAACCTACGAAGGCAACCGTGTTTCCCAAATACAGATGATCATGCCCGATGTTAGTTGGAGGCATGTTCCATCATCAGCGAATCCTGCCGACCCCGCCAGTCGTGGGATTCCTCCCTCACAGTTAGTCAACCATGCATTGTGGTGGTCACCACCATGGCTCGAAGACTCTTCTTCGACATGGCCTGGCGACATACCATTAATTAGCGAAACTGACTTGCCAGCTATCAAGGCGCCTCCGTTCGTATCAGCTGTTGCACACACCCTCATTACAACCTTTTGTTTTGACAAGTTTAGCACGTTTGCCAAGTTACAGTCAGTTGTAGCCTGGTGCAAGCGCTTCTTACACAACTGTCTTAACCCAACGCACCGTCGTACTGGACCTTTATCTGTCTCAGAACTGAACGATAGCTTGAACTCTGTTGTCAAGTCTGTGCAGTCTACGGCGTTTGCTACAGCGTTGGAGTCATTGCGCTCAGGCAAAGGCGTAAAGGGTGGTTTGATGCGTCTTAATCCATTTATCGACTCGCAAGGACTTTTGCGAGTAGGCGGTCGGCTAGTCAAATCTCAGCTTGATTACAACGCAAAGCATCCTTTGTTATTACCCAAAGATCATTTCGTTACTAAACTTATCGTCGATCATTATCATCGTTTGTACCTTCATCCAGGCTTGAGTTTACTTCAAGCATTACTCCAACAAAAATTTTGGATTTTGTCAGCACGACGGATAATCAAGCATGTAGCTTTCAAGTGTCATCGCTGCTATCGATTGCGTCCCAAATCTATTCAACCTTTTATGGGTGACTTACCTGCTAGCAGGGTTACGTCATGTCGAGCCTTTCAGCGTGTCGGCATTGATTTTGCCGGACCTTTCTTCCTAAAAGTATCCCGACTGAGAAATGCAAAGTCTGTGCGTTCATACCTTTGCATTTTCGTATGTTTTACCACCAAGGGCGTACACTTGGAAGCAGTGTCCGAGCTATCTACTGAGGCTTTTATAGCATGCTTGGATCGATTTGTGTCGCGGCGAGGGCTACCTACTGACATTTACAGCGACTGTGGTACAAACTTTGTAGGGGCTAAGAATTACATCAAGGATGTCACTAACTTTTTACAAACCACATCATGTAAAATGCATCAACATTTAGTTCATCAACAAATCAACTGGCATCTTAACCCTCCTGCCAGTCCCCACATGGGCGGTTTGTGGGAAAGCGCTGTTAGGTCTGCCAAACTTATTTTATGTAGAGTCATCGGCGAACGTCCGCTTGTTTTTGAGGAGTTATCTACCATATTTGCCAAAGTAGAAGCAGCATTGAACTCGAGGCCGTTGTGTCCAATAACTAGCGATCCCAACGACTTAGATGTTTTGACGCCCGGTCATTTGATTATAGGACAACCGCTTTTGGCATTGCCTGAACAAAATATGACTGACGTCAATGTTGGCCCACTGAAGCGCTGGAAAATGCTCCAACAAATAACACAGCATTTTTGGAAACGTTGGCAATCTGAATATCTGCACACTCTGATGCAACGCCCAAAGTGGCTCAACAGGTTTGCTGATGTTCAGGTTGGCGACTTAGTACTTATTAAGGACAACTCTCCTCCACTTCAGTGGCGTAAGGCACGTGTCATCAGATTGTGTCCAGGCACTGACGGCATAGTTCGAGTAGTCGAACTTAGGACGGCTTCTGGAACTCTACTTAGATCAGTAGTCAAAATTTGCCCACTTATACATAGCTTGTAACTATCGTCTATATCACTCAACTCAACACAATTATTTTTTTATTTATTTTATTAGCATTTCATCAAATCAACTTTATTTACATCAACTTTTATTAATTTTTATTCATCTTAAAGAGCCAACCCGCTCTTTGGGGGGCGGTATGGTGCGTAAATATGCGCGGAACGGACCGCAATCAACATTATATATTGAGGGTAAATAATTATAACTGTATTATTACCTACCTACCTACCCTATTCCTATCATTATTGGGACTGATTGACGTCTCGTCACTTCGCTTCCGGACTTCCGATCAGTAACTTGGGTCGAGCATCTCCACTCCCCAAACGCGAACCTATCGTCGAAGTACCGATCAGCCGCGATCTACGCGTATTCTATTCACGAATCGTGCATCATCACCTACATTTTATACGGAGAAGAAACATTGGAAGGGAATCAGGAAGAGCGTCTATACCATCCAGCACGCAGGACGACGGCGAACCAGGTCGGTCCCAATCTACTTTCCTTTTCTCTTGTTTTTCCCCGTCAGCGGCTATAGCTGAAGCCAGCTGGGTGATAGGTTCATCGCTTGTATGGCCCTGAGGGATCGCAGTGTGCGTTGGTTGCGGGTTGGTGGCCACGTTATCAGCGAGGGTTGCCACCGCGGGTGACGGCGGCGGAAGGATGCCCTCGCCAATAGTTGGCACTGGAGAAGCGGGGCGATGATTGTCTCGGACGCTTCTAACCCAAGACGCTGTGCGTAAGCGAGAACTACTGGTGTGACTGGCAGAATGACCAGCTTCAATTGCAGCTATGGTTGCCTGTAATTCAAATTCTGGAACCTGCTTTTCACGTTCAATACGTTTGCGTTTTGCTTGTAAATCAAGTACTTGTTTTTCACGTTCTATACGTTCAAGCTCGTAGTCCATTTCAGCTTGCCGACGTTGCAGCTCAGCCACGGCGGCGAGTTTACGGGCCACGACAGTAGAGGAGCTGTGCCGCGAGCTGCGTGTGCTGCGATGCAGTGACGAAGGCTGGCTAGCTGTCTCTGCAACCGAAAGAACAGGCGGCGGCAGCGCGGGCTGCGCGGTTACGGAGGACGTAGCTTGATCAAGCGTCGGCCTCGTGTTTGAATTTAGCGTCACTGCGCTCCCGAAACCTGGGGCGGAGGTGACACGAAATTCATCAGAAGCCGATGGATTGTCAGCGGATAGATGATGAGATGATTTCGACACAGCGCGAGTTTCTACCATGATGGTAATGAAAATTGTATGGATCTAATGCAAATGAATAAAATAAAGAAACTTACCGTAAAATAAATACGTGATGATGATCGATGGTATATGATGTCACGGTGAGATGGACCAAATGTTCCTGATCGATTAAGTGGACTGTATTGTTAAATGAAATTCGGAGATTTTATAAATATATATATTAGAACAAATACTAAAATAATTACAAATAGATATATAAAAATATGAGCTATAATAATATGTAATTTTATTGTTGACAATCCAATCTTTAGAACGCGAATGACAAGTCACTTTTACTACTTAGACATAGAGCTTCGTATTGTAGAATGAACGTCTAACCGGCCAGTTGCCAACAGTGACAGACGAGCAAGTGGCCCACCTGATGGTAAGTGGTAACTACCGCTCATGAACATCTGCAATGCCAGGGGCAAAGCTCAGTTGCTGCCTACCTGGAGAGAAGTGCTCTTTTTAAGCTTCGTTTGAAGTTGGACATATCGTAGCGCTGAGGAAACACCGCAGCTGGCAGTTCGTTCCAGAGTCTGCACGTACGTGGAAGAAATGAACGCTGAAACCGAACTGTGCTAGACAAGATCGGTTCCAGGTGGCACGGATGAACTCTATTGCGGTGGCGGGTGATGCGATGATAAAAAGGTGACGAAGGCACCATTGCAAACAGTTTCTCAGAGCATTTTTGAGCACCTAGGAGAGTTGTGACAGCCTGTCACAACTCTCCTAGGTGCTCAAAAATACGACTTGGCCAGAATAATTATTCGTATTTTCAAACCACAATGCAAACATGAAAGATCAATGCAACGCCTAGAGACTTAAATGACCACACAACTTAATAAAAAATAACACAACAGCGCACATGTAATAAAACAAGATATAAAGTGAATCAAAATTTTGAAGAAAAACTTACTGTTCGAATTTTTTTGCACGCTGACGTCGTAATTACCGAACCGCTCCTCGTGCGCTTCCGGTGGGTATTGAGTCAAGTAGCGCGTCTCTAAATCGACAAATGTGCGATGTTGCCAGCTCGCTAACTATTATAGATAGGGAGAAATCGTTCCTGTCACAACTCTCCTCTGTCAAATCTCCTAGGTCTTCCCTACTAGTTGCCCTTTAAAAATATTGTTTTAAAAATATAACATCTCTTTAGGTTATTTTTATCAAAACTCGCTTATGTACTGACTGTACTGCACTCGATCGTTATGTTAACAATTTCTGGTTAGTAGTTAAAAGTTTAGCTAGGAAAGTGCTCATCTCTATACTTAATAGGTACCTACTACAGTACCTAGTTCGAACAAGTTCTTAAAGTGAACGTGGCGATATTCACACGAATCACCCTCTTTTATTTACAAGCTTCTATTTACTTTCACCTGTCCGGTGTCTGTAATCAAATCTTGCAAGTTAAATTTGACCCACTTCCCGGTTTCCGGTTGAGCTGAAACTTTGCATGCATATTATATTGCATGACAATGCAATATTATGATGATATGGAGCCTAAGTGCTGATCTAATGCTGGAGTTCGAAAGTGGCCATAGGAACTCCGCAATAAAATGACACAACCCCATCGAGTTTGGGCTCGTCTGATTCGTATTGACGAGTACTAAAAGCTTGTATTTAAAAGTTTTTTTAAAATAATTTTACTTGTTCTAATCTTGTTTTCAAAATGGTGACTCGTAAAACCAGCAAAGGAATTGTCAAATGATCAATTAATATGGTAGATACAATAGATGGCGCTATGTATGTTGCTAGCTAAGCAAAAAACGCTAAAATTATGAACCCAATTTCTCTGTTCTTTTCTCCTCTCGGTTCTCTTTCCACATAGACTAACATTTCACGGGTATTCGACAAATAAAATGAAATAAAAATGTTATTATATCTCATACCTTTTAATCATTTCAATTGCTCATACAGTTTAACAGTTCTAAGCATTAAATGATACAACATTATAATATTATTCTACAAGTTTCTCACATACATAATAAAGGTACTATAGCAGCCACTTAAGACTTAAAAATTAATAGTAACAGAAAGCAGTCACTTGTTTATTGATATTAAATATATTAGATGTCATTAATGTATATTTATTGGGTAGGTACTTATTGTAAAACCATTACTTATACTTAGTGTTATCGTTCTTAAAATATTTAGAGATACATATAGATAGAAAAAGTAAAATCTCGAACGTCGATTTTATGTAGTACATGACATTCGATTTTATGTATTAGGGACTTCACGCACTACACGGCTACGATCAGCCGTGACTAGGGTTACCAGAGCTTAAAAAAGAAAAACTGGTTGCAACTAGCAAAAAATCCTGATTTGTGTAAGTCTTTTGCCGAAATTAAAACTCATTAGATAATAATAAGGTAAATAATGTTTATTAACTTTAATTATATTTTTTGAACATTATATTTATGCATGATGCATTTGTTTCAATCAGTCAGTTGTGTTGCCTACGTGCGGCGAAAAACGCATGCACGTAGTGGCATGAATAAAAAATTCGGTCTTGAATAAAATCCGTGCGGAGTCCGGTCTAAACTCTTAAGATCCGGTGTATACCGGATTTTTCCGAACAGATGGTAAGCCTAGCTGTGACGGCCCATTGTTTGTGGCTGCGACCAATTGCGTTCAATAGTTAACCTGGTTGTTTGCGGCCACTATGGTTACAGATTAGAAAATAGTTACTACGTAATGATATGGTCGTGGTCGCGACCCATAGTGCGCGAGATCCTTTAAGGTCAAGAATCAATCAGAAGAGATTGACAGCCTCGATTTTTCCAGTAGTTGAGATGTGCTAATAGGATAACGGACACTGAAAGTAACTACAATAATACATTCAACATCATAAAAACCCAACTAAAGGGTACGCATATTTGTATTTAAAACAAAGTACAAAGCTTTAGTTGTATGTTAAATATACTTAGTAATCCTAACAGAATGTACCTAACCTGTCTACGATAAACAGTGTAACTTATCTACCTAAACAGGTATATAAAACTACCACGGAATTTCACTAAAATGAAAAAATACACGTTTTGTAATAAAGGATACGATAAAATAGGCTTAACGACAATAAGATTAATCAAAAAACATTGCCAGTATTCTGCGGTAGAATTACTACCGATTACTAACCAAAAATCCTACGGTGAAGGAAAACATCGTGAGGCAACCTGCATACATCTGCGAAGAAATTCAATGATGTATGTGAAGTCGACCAATCCGCACTGGGCGAGCGTGGTTGACTAAGGCCTAATCACCCTAACATTGGGTAGGCTCGAACCCCTCGGTGGGGACGTATAAGAGCTGTGATGATGATGACTAACCAAAAATATTTTATTTCGTATAATCAGCAACTAGACAGGTATATTTGTACTTATATCATTAAATACTTTGTAGATTGTCTGTAATTTAGGCCTACACATGGAAGCTCATAAATTCATAATTTGATAAAATACGCAAGTCGACGAAAACGCAAGATAATTGTACATAGCTAGTTACATAACATGTTATAAACGCGGGCGAAGGGGAGAGATGGGGCTATATTTTGAATCAGTGGTTTAGCGTAGTTTTCAATTTAACATTAATACAATTTTCGTAATATTCTAATGATTTTCATTGAAAACGAAACAATAATTAAGAGGAACCGAGCGCCAAAGTTCAAATAAGTGCCAGATTCGCAAGTCTATAAATAACACTAGATTATAAAACAGACCATGTTCGCTAGATAGTCTTCTATATGCACGTAATAATTATACACATTTTTCACATATTTTAAGAATTTGCTACATTTAATAGCTATTCAAATCAATTATTGTTCTCGTTTACCGAACAATAATCATTTAATTACACTGCATACATTAATTAGCAATTTTTAACATAAAACACTATTTATTAACAAAGCATTTAGTATTTTCCCGTCAAAGTACTAGAAATTCCATGTTGAGTTTCATGTTTGAAAATATGAGATTACATTCAATATCTTAAGTGTAACAACTATATAACAATGTGACGCTACTGCAATGGTTTGCTATTATTACTCAGCGACAGACTCGAGGTGTTATAACATTCTAATGAGATTGTTCCGTACAATACACTTACACATACATATACACCTTGCAGGTACACTTACTGCCCACAGAAGAAAAGTCTATAAAATAGAATAAGGGTCACAACAAGAGGAATATAAAAATATATGACTATCGAAAAAATACATTACCATAGTTATATAAATATAGTATTATTTAGACCGATCTATAAAATCCTAACAATACAAATCCACTTCTGTCAGTTTGATAAAAGCATTACAGAATTTGGAAATTGATTCTACTTAAATTTAAAATATGCTTTGAGATTTAATATAATGAATAACTATATAAATTGGAACTACACATATTTCGTACGACAAGTATTGCTGAAATTGAAAACCGGTAATTCTAGTTACCAATTAAAATACATGATGGGCACCAACGGATGCATATTGCAACAGTAAGAAGGGTAATTAAAATAAAAAGTATATAGTTAGGTAACCAATTGAGAAACAATTACAATAGCGACAAATATAAATACCAAAACAAGATAAGGTAATGTTAAATTTATTAACATGAGACAGAATTTACAAAAAAAATATTTTCGATACCAGTACAATCATGTCCGAGAGATAATTTTAAAATACTAATTGCTGCCACAACAATTCTTACAACAACGATATTATCTCCTATCCACCATTCCTTAGAACAATATTACACAATAGCATTTATGTGATCCTATTTCTATGGTAGACAATAATGATAGACATATATATTTTATTTGTTGCTATCCGCTAAATTAAAGAACGACTAAACCAATTCGTATATTTTCATCAAATATTTATTCAAGTCTGAGGAAGTTTTCATGACAGAAGAAATTTGAAAACTTCCTGAAAAAATATGGAATCCAATTTCTTTCCTATTCTCATTTACACTGTTCCTGGTTGCCAATCAAAATATTTATATTAAATATAAACATCAAAATATAGTCTCTTTTAATATTTTGACACGAAATATCGGATTCTGGGACATATTTGTTCCAACCAACCGACTAAATCAAGTAAAGTGAAAAGCGGACTTTTATATGCTGGGGAAGACAACAGACGCCACAAGTGGAAAAACTAGATCATGACAGTGTATGTTACATTCATAGTACTAGAGATCGGATAATCGGATACGAATATAATATTTACCTAAAGATACTATTTGATTAATATATGGAATCGGCTTCATATAATATTTTCATTAAAAATAAAATCGCACAAGTAAATTTGCCTTCTCACTCGCACACTTATAAACTACTTATATTCCCTGAGGTTTTAATAGGCCTCCTATGACAATTGTTACGACGTTATAAGGTTGTGCTTGCTTCGTCAAAAATCGCTGATCATAATAGTAGAGAAAAGCAATAAAGCACTGTAACTGTCATCTGTGTCAGACCGAGGGCGCTACCGCCTAACTCATAGCAATCACTCGCTATCGCTTTCGTGACATTAGAACGATAGCTCAAATATCACCTGTGAAGTTAAAACTATTGTTCTAATGTCAAGACATCGATAGCGAGTGATCGCTATGAGTTAGGCGTTACGGCCGGGGGTTTATTACATCTCACTCCGTTCACTTATATTATTAATCCCGGAATCGCGGGATTTTTATTTTCGATAATAAAGTACTTTCCACGATAGTCGACTTCTGACCTTTCGATAAATATGCATCCGAATATCCGATCTGGTGATTATAGATAGAAGTATGTTCATTTAAACAGTTTAAAGTAATATTAGACTCAAACTATAAGATCTTCCTGTAAGACTTAGTAGGTCGGGTATTAAATCGACGGAGTAAACCACATGACGACGCAAAAATAATAGACTATATAATCAGATCAAAAAATGCCACCGTAAAAATAAGCACCAAATTAGTTATCATTACTTAGATAACATAACTGCTCAGATAAAAAGTTTCTATTAAATAGTAACTTAACTTTAAACTGTAATATTTCATATACTCTTTAATTTCCAAATCTTCATATCTTAATCAAAACTTAAAATATATATACCGTAGTGTTTCGTTATGAATTGGTCATCACAAATATGTAATATCTATAAAACCTATTCCGATGTACACTAACTGGCATAAAGTACAATAATGCATTAGGGTCGGCGCACATATGGCGAAGCACAGCGGAGAGAATTTTTCACTGCTCAACTATTATGGATATTGCTCGCGTTAATATAAAATTTAAAATACAATTAACACGACAAACACTCTCCTGAAGCATCGAAGCGACTGCAGGAGAAAAGTAGTGGACAGAGGCACGACTGCGCGAGCATGCGTCGCTCCGCTTTTGGACGCCGCCGCCGCCGAGCTCGCCGGAGCGACGTACAATTCACCGTTTTTTTTTATTCCTCTTCTTCATCTGCAAGTAATCTGACGACCAGCACGTCCCAATCCATCATTTCAATTAACTATCAATTATTAAGCCGCCTGCTTTCACGAAAAATTACAAAACGAATAAAAATGGTCTGTCAAAGAGTGACAATGCAGGACGGGGTTCGCACATTTGTGCGAAGGCTCGAACATCCGCCGCGCGCCTATTTCGTCTAGTGTGCCTTGTCAAGGAAAATTGCGCGCGCATGCGCAAGCGCTCCGCTGCTCTTCGCCATATATACGTCGTCCATTAGAAAGTTTATCCATGTTATCAATAACAATAAAGTTGCCAAGAGATTAAAGCTGATCAGGTAGTAAATAACTAAAAAGTAATCATATCTTAAAATTACCACAACAAATATATCACGGGACTAGTGCTAGAGGGAAATATGACGTAAAAAGAAGTAAGAAAATACTTTGAAAAAAATACGTAAAATCATTTCCTAGTGAGTTTTACTCAAATGATGTTATGGCAAATAAAATTTTCCGTAGTACCATTGATGGTACGATACATTATACTGGAAAGTCAAATATAAAAAGATGGGTGGAATGTGTCGTAAAATATAAGATTTGACCTTTTCCTTTTTTTATGGCTAAGAGCAATGACAGTGAACACTCAAACAGTAGATAAAATTGCAGTCTTATAGGGCGATAATGTTATTACTTTATCTTTTAATAAACATCAAAATGTAAAAATAGATCGCATGTTTAATGCGATGTTGTAAATAGTTACCCTTTACAAAATATATTATCTTGCAGAGAAAAAAAATGTAAAAAATATACATTAAACGTAAGTGTACGTTAACTTGTACAGGGATAAAGTTCAGTAAAGTTATAGTAAAATGATACACATTTAATATAAACATAGTAATAATACTTATTCAAAGTTTCAATTTAAAACATCAATTCGAGAAATAATCGACATACATAATAATCAGTAGCCTAATGGTTAATGGGTTAATTGAAGATAAGATGAATGATAATTAAAACAAACATGATGGTATTATAATTTCTTATTACAATCCTATCACAAGCAAATTAAGTCCTTATAGTGAAATAATTGCACGGACTGATAATGAAAATTCACTTATTAGAAGAATCGAGAACTTTGAATTTCTTCAATTCATCAATCGTAAGGTTTATAGGAGAAAACGCAGTCACATCCAAAATATTATGTGTGGTGAGTATTAATCATAAAATAGAATAGTCCAATTCAACATCACTATACAAAGATTCAACTACATTAGGCTTTTTTTCAAAAGGAGGGGGAATCTCTCTACGATTCGACAAGGGACTGAAAAGCTGACAAGGCCGTCTCAAGGATATGAAATTGGACTCGGGTAAACCACCCTTCAGCAACTTCTACCCCCATAGAGGCACAATCGGGATCGGCGTTAGCCATTCTCCGAGTGGCTACATTAGGCCTAACAGTGCAATAGAGACCAATATACTTGAGTTAAATTGGACGAAGAATCATTGCAAGCAAAAATTTGTCATAGTTATTTTTATAATATTAAAGTAATGTGTAATGTGGTAGTTGAATGATATAAAAAAAAATACCATATTCAGTTGATTTTTTAAGTAATACTTATTTTTGATAGAATATTAGTCGAAAAAGTGATCAATATGACAGATGGACCGTTTCTAAATATGTATAACTTATTGATGACAGTATATAGTCTATTTTGCAGCTCACGTTTCTTCCACTACGACCTGACGAAATCCCATTGGTTGTTGGGTCGGTTGTCGCATATTACCATGAGTAAGGGCTCAGATCTGTACGCGCGTTCGACGCCTATACACATACCAGCGGCCGTGTTGTATATAGGACTGCCGGCCTGCAAATAAGCTATGTTTTACGTTCGTGTTCTTCAAAAAGGAATGTTTACACATTTTCGCACCACCTGCTCCAAAATGACATACATAGGTCCCAATAAAAGTTTCCGGAATCGCTTAAATAAACATTTGAATACAATTTGCTTCATCTGGCTGTCAATTGCTTTACATTGTGGCGTCATTTTGAAAATTGCGTGATTACAATAAAATGGATTTAACTCGGGAAATTTTTTGTTGTATGATTTTTTACGATTTTAAGTGTCATTTGACAACTCAGCAGAGCCTCGTTCAGCTTCAATCTGCTTTTGGGCAAAGAAGCACTATGCAAGACGACTATTTTAACTAGTTAGCAGAATTCAAACGCGGTCGTGTCAATCTCCATGATTAATAAATAAAGTAAAGGTATAATTCGTAAAGGTCACTCGTCCACCGCTATGAACAACAAAACATTGATGATCGAAACAGACAGGCATGTGACTTACCATGAGATTCGGACATCTTTGGACATAGGTATGAGTCAAATACACTCAATTCTACACAAACATTTGGGTGTGAGAATGCTGGGTTCTCAATGGATCCCACACAATTTGACTGTTGCTCAAAAAACGGACCGCATCGCTTGGGGCCATGCCATGCTTGCCAGATACAACGAAGGGGCTTCAAAGTTGGTGTGGAACATAGTAACAGGTGACGGAATATGGATTTATAGCTACGATCCCAAAACAAAGCAGCAATCGAGCGTATGGGTCTTTCGAGATGAGCCAAGTGGTGCGCGTGAAAAATGCCTCGAAGCGGATGATTGCTTCTTTTAAAAAAAAACTGGACAAGTGGCTACTGTTGCTTTAGAAAATTGTCGTACCGTGAATAGTGACTGGTGCACGGCCATTTGTTAACCGGAAATTATTGAGAAACTCCGTGAAAATAACACTAAACGCCGTACCATCGAAAGGCGAAAAACGTACAACTTATGAGTCATCCTGCATGCAGTCCTGACCTGGCACCGTGTGACTTTTTTCTGCAATCTAGTCGTGCACGGCGACTGCTTTATTGCAAGGTAATATAGTTGATAATTGCATAGCCGCTATTGTCGCTTACGCGCTGTGACTGGACTTAAACGTGACTTTATTACACACGCTTTAATATGTTTGTGCAAACTGCGGTATTAAATAAAAATGTATTTTTGCAATTTTCTAATCAATAAAAATTGTTAAAACTTTAATGTAATTTACTATAGCATTTTCTGATTCACAGCTATTTTAAAATATTAAACAGCTTTGGGTTGTTTCTATCGAGTGAAATATCATGTTTCTGTCTTTAAGAATGTTAAGATAAAATGTTTAACAATGTCATTATACTAGCTTTCCGCTCGCAGCTTCGCCCGTGTGTATTCGTTCTTCCCGTGGGAATTTTAATTCTCCCGCGGGAAAATATTCTATCGCTAATGTTCATCAGGATTAATGTAGAATTCTATATATGAAAGAATTTTTCAAATCGGTCCAGTAGTTTGGGAGCCTATTCAATGCAAACAAACAATCAAATCATCCTTTTATAATATGAATATAGATGAATTTTAGAACTGTATGATTTATATTTATGGCGCC
Source organism: Schoenobius gigantellus (assembly GCA_963935595.1). NCBI lineage: Eukaryota > Metazoa > Arthropoda > Insecta > Lepidoptera > Crambidae > Schoenobius > Schoenobius gigantellus. The sequence continues at coordinate 47,320,631 of OZ012540.1, forward strand.
ACAGTAAATCGGTTCGAAAACGGAAAGTAGCGCCTTAAGTAAAATAATGTATGATTCAATATTAAATTAATATGACTTTGAATAAATGCTATATTACTTAGTTAACATTTTTTTAATAATAATAATATTTTCTTTTCTCGCAAGTGGTGCGAAAAATAGAGTATTTTCCTCGGGGATAAAGCAGTGTTAGTCTTAGGTGAGCTTAAATCTCTCGCTGCACTCAAGTCAGAATTCTAGTCTTAAATCCTGAGCGTAGCAAGGGATTTTAAAAATTATCTTGATTATTACTACGAATCAAAATTGCCGTATATATAGAAGCCCTAGTAGTACTCACAATCCCCTTGTGTTTCCACTCCTGCGAGCCGCCTTGCTCGTGGCATTTGGCCAGCGTTGGTGCCACATTGTTGGACGCGTCCAAGCACAAAGTACGACCTAGCACCAGCTCGTGTTTCTCAGTCTCGAACCACATCTAGAATGGAATGAGTACTGAGTTGATGACAATCATTTAAACTATTAATATTACTTTTTTCTAAATAGTACATATTTACTATTTTACTTTATACAACAAAGTTGGCACCCAAGCAAGCTGGTCACCTCAATCAGTCAATAAGCACCCACACGAAGTTTTTGTAAGAATTGCAAATTCTTATAAGGACCGCGTGTGCTTAAGTTGCCAAAGTACGTAGCCAGCTTGTGATATTTGATATCTATGTGATGATGATGTGTGCCATTCGATATCTACAGTCTGATTTTTAATTCGACGGAATTCTGACATTACATAAGTGCTGCCAACCTTGAAAAATTCTCACCAAAAAGGGAGAGCATTTTAGCAAAATAAAAAATAAACCTTTCTTGAATTTAAGTTTTCAATTAGAAAACAAAGACTTAAAAAATGACTGATAATTTTTAAATATTAATTAAAGACATTGTTAAATATCATATTATTGAAGTTACAATAATTGTCAAGGAAATTATTTTTGTATTACTGGGATCCCTGTTCAATAATCCATAGGCTGTTAATTTTAATTTTAGAAAAACCTCTTTATTTGTAAAGTTTTTGCTTCTTCTGAGAGCCAATATAACAAGATGTCAAATCTAAAATTAAAAAACTATTTGCGCCGCGTCATTCACCACGGTCCGAGTTGCGCAAAGTGAAACAATTAATATTAGAGGGCATATAATATCACAGCTGAAAAATGGCAAGAATGCATAAACCATATTATTAAAGATGATAAAATGTGCCCTCTTAATGATCTGCTGGATAGTGTGTGTGATTCTTTTATAATCCGAGTTGATGATCATGACGACAATGATAATATAAGTGATGATGATTAATAAATATTTTTATTTCATGAATATGTTGTTTTACTCTGATTTTCCATTTAGCACTTAAAAATTTACATTCTTGCTAGTGTGCATTGAGTGCACAAAACCAAACACTATTTACAATGTCATTACTTGACCTACTTCTGTTTCATATATTTTGTTATTAAATATTTAGCACCGCTTTGGGGCAGATATAGATAAAATAGAGGCACCCACATCGAGGCAGACATCATTTTGATGTCTCATTACCCTAACCCCTAGCATGACCACCGAAACACGATATAATAAAACGATATATGCTGTTAAAAAAGTTGGATTTTTGAGTTGAAGTTGATGTTTTGAGTGTGTTTTAGATATTGGTATTGTTATTTTGGGCATTATTTATATATTCATGTCGATAAAATTTCAATGTGGCCATTATATCCAATATATTTTGACAGTTCATATCAAGTAAACGTTTTATCATATTATCGTGTTTCGGTATTAATGCTACGGGGGCTGAAAACTTGTGATCTTCATTTCATTTGATGGTAATTGACGATAAGACAAATGTAACTTTATATTTTAGATAGTGCAAAAGCCTGGGTGATAGCACAAACCTACAGAAAAATGTTTTTTTTGTTGCTGGCAATCTTGTAATATTATTTAATATAAGGCCCTCCAATCTATACAGTGATTTGTCTGGTCTGGACAGCCCTGCAATAGAGTAACAAGTGTGTCATAAATGGCAAAAACTTCATGGCAGTGACTGTAGAGTGACAAGTGTGTCATAAATGGCAAAAACTTCATGGCAGTGACTGTAGAGTGACAAGTGTGTCATAAATGGCAAAAACTTCATGGCAGTGACTGTAGAGTGACAAGTGTGTCATAAATGGCAAAAACTTCATGGCAGTGACTGTAGAGTGACAAGTGTGTCATAAATGGCAAAAACTTCATGGTAGTGACTGTAGAGTGACAAGTGTGTCATAAATGCCAAAAACTTAATGGTAAAATACCCTAATGTATTAGATAAATTTGTATAGGTTGATTTATTTGACAAATATGCCAAGAGTGCTCGGAGAATGTTGAAAAATTCTAAACGTGTTTTTAAAATCGATTTCAATAAAACAGAATTATCAAATCTATTCAATGAATCGATAAAGAGCGAACTCTGCACACAAACGATAACCTGAAATGATTTCGAACAGTTTTTATTCCAGTAGAGTACCAATTCGAAAATACGTAAGACAAAATGGGAATTTGAATACGAAACATTCCACACTGATTGGCATGTGCAGGTGTTCTGAATACCTACCTAACGTAACTCAATCCAACCTCGTTTGCTCACAATGCAAACTGCACTGTAAGAACGAGAATATTGCTTCGAACCGTTTCCTACAAACCTACCAGGTCAGGCCTAAGCCTTCCTTCTTAAGGGCCCACCATCCGCGCGAGCCCGAGCTAGTTTAGGTAAATTTCTGTAGTCTCTGTTTGTGTGCGTCGCTCACGCACACAAGCGCACTCGGTCGCGCAATCGGTACGGCCGCCTAGCAAAATATCGTAGATGTTAATTTTGAATTTAATAGGTGTTTATTATTTACTGTGTTATACTATAGTAAATACAGGGATGTGTTTGATCAACTTTTATTTTTACAAGCTTTTATTTAGCTTGCACTGTATGTATGTATGTAGATTTGACCACTTTCGGTTTTCGATTGGGCTGAAATTTTGCACATAATAATATGTATATCGTGACAATGCAATGTTATGATAACATGGAGCTGATATGCCCCCCTAGCACGTCCACCAAAACACGATATGATAAAGCGGTTTATCGCGGTGAACTGTTAAAATACAATAGGATTTCGTCGTATTTTGACAGTTCACCGCGATATATCGCTTTATCATATCGTGTTTTGGTGGACGTGCTACGGGGGCTGATGAAGGAACTGGACGGTGGCCATAGGAACTCCGTAATAAAACAACGCAACCCCATCGAGTTTGGGCTTGTTTGATTCATATTGACGAGTACTTTGGTCCTATATAGTAACCAGGGTCTGATGCTGGAGCTGGAAGGTGGCCATAGGACCTCCGCAATAAAACTACATAATCCTATCGAGTTTGGGCTCGTTTGATTTGTAATGACGAGGATTTTGGTTCTATATGGTAACCAGGGTCTGATACTGGAGCTGGAAGGAGGCCATAGGAACTCCGCAATAAAACGACACAACCCCATTGAGTTTGTGCTCATTTAATTCGTATTGACGAGTACTTTGGTCCTATATGGTAACCAGGGTCTAATGCTGGAGCTGGAAGGTGGCCATAGGAACTCCGCAATAAAACGACACAACCCCATTGAGTTTGTGCTCATTTGATTCGTATTGACGAGTACTTTGGTCCTATATGGTAACCAGGGTCTGATGCTGGAGCTGGAATGTGGCCATAGGACCTCCGCAATAAAACGACATAACCCTATCGAGTTTGGGCTCGTTTGATTCGTAATGACGAGTACTTTGGTCCTATATGGTAACCAGGGTCTGATGCTGGAGCTGGAATGTGGCCATAGGACCTCCGCAATAAAACGACAAAACCCTATCGAGTTTGGGCTCGTTTGATTCGTAATGACGAGTACTTTGGTCGAGTTTCGTAATGGCGGCCATGCGGTTACAAAATGATAAAATATAAAATAATAGTAAAAAGAATTAAAAAAAAAGTCGTCCCACACTAGGATTTTATTTTAAAGCCCTAATAAGACGAAAATAAATTTTAATTTATTACATGATACATCTAATATATAAAATTCTCGTGTCACAGTGTTTGTTACCGACCTCCTCCGAAACGGGCTTGACCGATCGTTATGAATTTTTTTGTGTATATTCAGTGGGTCTGAGAATAGGTCGTAAACTATTTTTTATACAATTATTATGGTGAAACGTAGTTCGCCGGCACAGCTAGTCTTATATATAAAATTCTCGTGTCACAGTGTTTGTTACCGAACTCCTCCGAAACGGTTTGACTGATCTTTATTAATTTTTTTGTGCACATTCGGTAGATCTGAGAATAGGTCGTACTCGTAAACTATTTTTTATATTATGGCGAAACGTAGTTCGCCGGTACAGCTAGTTTTTAATAAAATATAAAAGCTTGTCGCAAGATTTACCCATTTTATAAAAAACAAATATATTTTTTTTTATTATCAATATTTATTTATTTAAGGCTTACCAAGTAAATACATACGGGCAAGGTACTTAAACCGTTTCTTTTATGGAGGGCCTGGCAAATGACCTCCTCCCGCCTGATGTTAAGCGGTGAAAGAGGCCCAAATGAGTTGACAGATAGAGGAGGGAGGACATCCACTATCCAACCTGCCCGCCCCTTGCCGGCCTAAAAGATGTTTTTCACACCTCTTTTGAAGGAACCCGTGTTGTAGGATGGAGGAAACACGTGCGCAGGTAGAGAATTCCAAGTGTGGGATGAACGACAGAAGACTTACCGGAGGGAGACTCTGTACCAAGGTCGTGTGCTTGGGTACCTCCGTCTTACCTATTTCTGCCACAAAGCAGCAGTGCTTGCGTTGCTGTGTTCCGGTTTGAAGGGTAAGATATGGTACTGAAATTACTGGGTACCGTGACTTTACATCTTAAGTCACAAGTTGGCAACGTACACTGTGGCCCTTGTGGGGGTTGCAGTTTTACTGCGAATATCACACGAGACACATGTATTATAGGTGACTGTTACCACTTACCATCAGGTGGGCAGTTTGCTTTTTTGCCAACTTCGTTAGCGTTAGCAATAACAAAGAAGAAGAAGGAATCTTGGAATTTCTTGGTACGGTGTGAAAAGGAGGATACAGTGCTTCGGTAAAAGGCGCTAAGAGAGGCGATGTCACATCGAAGTTGTAGAGGCTCGAGGGTGTTAGTTGCCTCTACATCGCCAATTATTCGAATAGCGCGACGCTGCAATCTGTCCAGATCCAGAGCATCGAGGAGGTACTGAGCGGAGCCGGAGTGCGAGCAATATTCCACGCAAGACCTAACCTGAGTTTTATACAACAGGCATAGTTGGTCCGGCGCAAAATACCTACGCACCTTGTTCAGGACACCGAGTTTCCGTGAGGCAGCAGTTATAACGAAATCGAGTTTTTCAAAAAAGGGATCATATATGCATTTAAATTTCAGAACTGCACAGCATTGTCATGTGTGTATGACAATGCTGTATAAAACGTTATTTAATACAAAAAAATAAAGATAATAATCAAGTTAAATTGTTTTATTGTTTATCCTAATTCTCGGGACAAGCTTTTATATTTTTATAAGAAAATATATCTTGTAATAAATTAAAGTTTATTTTCCTCTTTTAAGGCATTATAATATAAAATTGTTTTTAAAAAAACTTTTTTAACATTAATTACTCAAATAATACGAAATATTTTAATGACTACCGAGTTCTTTATTGTTAGTTGTATCTACAAATTAATTTATATAATATACATATAATAATTTAGTAATAAACAAATATGAAATGAATATTTTCTTGTGCTCAACGCACTTTTTAGTGCAATGAAGCCATTCGCTAGATTGTAATAAAAAATAAATTAAAGTTTATTTTCTTTTTTTAGGACATTAAAATAAAAGCTTGTTTTTAAAAATCTTTTGTGATAGCGGCCATCTTGTTTTAGTTTTTTTCATGGTGTACTGTATTTTACGAACTTTCATTTGATACCCCATATACAGACCAATATTGTGGGGATTGTTCATAAAAATAATCTGTCAATTTGTGACGGCGGCCATCTTGTATTAGATTGTCTTTCAGAATATACTATATTCTACAATTCATTCTACAATTCAAGCTCATTCATTTGACACCTAAATTGGGGAAGGTCGCACAAAAGGAATTGATGAGGTTGCGTATGGATATTATCTAGGCTAGGCTCAAAGTACTCATCAAGAAAAATCATATAGGACCAAAGTACTCGTCAATACGAATCAAACGAGCCCAAACTCGATGGGATTGTGTCGTTTTATTGCGGAGTTCCTTTGGCTATCTTCCAGCTCCAGCATCAGACCCTGGTTACCATGTAGGACCAAAGTACTCGTCAATACGAATCAAACGAGCCCAAACTTGATGGGGTTGTGTCGTTTTATTGCAGAGTTCCTATGGCCACCTTCCAGTTCCAGCATCAGACCCTGGTTACCATATAGGACCAAAGTGCTCGTCAATACAATTCAAACGAGCCCAAACTCGATGGGGTTGCGTTGTTTGATTGCGGAGTTCCTATGGCCACCTTCCAGTTCCAGGATCAGACCCTGGTTACCATATAGGACCAAAGTGCTCGTCAATACAATTCAAACGAGACCAAACTTGATGGGATTGTGTCGTGTTATTGCGGAGTTCCTATGGATACCTTCCAGTTCCAGCATCAGACCCTAGTTACCATATAGGACCAAAGTACTCGTCAATACGAATCAAACGAGCCCAAACTCGATGGGGTTGCGTTGTTTGATTGCGGAGTTCCTATGGCCACCTTCCAGTTCCAGGATCAGACCCTGGTTACCATATAGGACCAAAGTGCTCGTCAATACAATTCAAACGAGCCCAAACTTGATGGGATTGTGTCGTGTTATTGCGGAGTTCCTATGGATACCTTCCAGCTCCAGCATCAGACCCTGGTTACCATGTAGGACCAAAGTACTCGTCAATACGAATCAAACAAATCCAAACTTGACGGGGTTGTGTCGTTTTATTGCGGAGTTCCTATGGCTACCTTCCAGTTCCAGCATCAGACCCTAGTTACCATATAGGACCAAAGTACTCGTCAATACGAATCAAACGAGCCCAAACTCGATGGGGTTGCGTTGTTTGATTGCGGAGTTCCTATGGCCACCTTCCAGTTCCAGGATCAGACCCTGGTTACCATATAGGACCAAAGTGCTCGTCAATACAATTCAAACGAGCCCAAACTTGATGGGATTGTGTCGTGTTATTGCGGAGTTCCTATGGATACCTTCCAGCTCCAGCATCAGACCCTGGTTACCATGTAGGACCAAAGTACTCGTCAATACGAATCAAACAAATCCAAACTTGACGGGGTTGTGTCGTTTTATTGCGGAGTTCCTATGGCTACCTTCCAGTTCCAGCATCAGACCCTAGTTACCATATAGGACCAAAGTACTCGTCAATACGAATCAAACGAGCCCAAACTCGATGGGGTTGAATTGTTTGATTGCGGAGTTCCTATGGCTACCTTCCAGTTACAGCATCAGACCCTGGTTACCATATAGGATCAAAGTATTCATCAATACGAATCAAACAAGCCCAAACTCGATGGGGTTGCGTTGTTTGATTGCGGAGTTCCTATGGCCACCTTCCAGATCCAGCATCAGACCCTGGTTACCATATAGGATCAAAGTACTCGTCAATACGAATCAAACGAGCCTAAACTCGATGGGGTTGCATTGTTTGATTGCGGAGTTCCTATGGCAACCTTCCAGATCCAGCATCAGACCCTGGTTACCATATAGGATCAAAGTTCTCGTCAATACGAATCAAACGAGCTCAAACTCGATGGGACTATGTCGTTTTATTGCGGAGTTCCTATGGCCACCTTTCAGCTCCAACATCAGATCAGCTCCATGTCGTCATCATAATATATTTATACATATGCATGCAAAATTTCAGCTTAATCGGAAACCGGGAAGTGAGTCAAATTTAACTCGCAAGATTAGACCCGAACATGCAAAAGATAAATAAAAGCTTGTAAAAAGGTTGAAGGTTTTTCGTACGGCAGCCACAAATAATAAAATTGTTAGTTATCAACTTCTCCGATTACTCCGTAGGACTTCGCGTCGTATACATACACAAATAATTACGTAACCGGGAGCTAGCTCAAAGCGACGTGCTCTCACTTCGAGTCTTGATTGCACACTGAATTTCGACGCGCCCGAGCCAAGTATTTGTAAGAAAATCGATAAATGTATGTAAAAAAATTCATATAAAAATCAATGTACGATAATTTAAAAAAATACCATGGTGTCAGTGTTATGCTCACCTTTGTTCTATATATTTGTTAAACTAAAATATAATAGGGTTAATTAATGAAGCTAAAAATCACGAACGGTATGTGGGTGTAACGTAAATTTTAAGTAAAATGGACGCTATTTTTTAACGAAATGGTATGTAAATTTGAAAAATGGTGACGGTGATTGTGTAATCATATAATTTAAGAATTTAAATTTATTTTTTCCCGGTCAGTTAACTGGAACGTTAACGTAAAATATCAAAAACGCCAACGGCCTTTTTGCTATTTTTCGCGCCATGGGCCCTTAAGAGGACAATGTACCTACTACTAGCGCCGCCATTCGTTTTTTATTAATGACGATCTAAGTAAATTAAAGACGTTTCTACAAAAAATAGCACAGTCAGGAACTCAATATAGATACTTCAGATTTATACTTACGAGTACGTATTTTGTACACATTAACCGTATAGAATAGTCGAAATCATAATTATTGCTTAAAGTGACCACTTTTGGCAATAATTCTGATTGATTATTCCTATACTTTAATCTATGCCTGAATGGTTTCCAAAAATCTAAAATATATATATTGAGTTCCTGACTGTTCTATTTTTTGTAGAAACGTCTTTAATTCATCATAATTAATAAAAAACGAATGGCGGCGCTAGTAGTAGGTACTGTGGCCCCTTAAGAGATGGCTTTACCCAGAAGTGCGTGTATTGTGTCTGAAATTATACCAAAATGAGTGCTCACTTGATTCAGCGTTCGTATGCAATTGGAAAGCACTAAGCCACTGCCTTTGGACTTTATGTCCTTCATGCTTTGAACGCACAGTGTGGTGTTCTTCAAGCGAAGCTGGAATGAGTCGGTGTAGTTGCGTTTCCTGAAAACAAATCAAATAATTCAATATGAAAAGTTGTATAAATATTATTAACTTAGAAGAATATATAACTTAGATTGAAGACTTGGAAACACTTTTCTTATGACCTGATTAAGAACATCGCCATCCGACAGTATAATTGCAAAGGAAAATCACTTGTTGGTATTTTATGGTTTGAAACTGATTTTAAACTTTAAGACCTGGTAAGTTCATGAAATCTTCTCTTTCACGAGAATTGATTATTGCATTTCAATATGGTTAAATTTATGTTAAAAATTTCATATAGTTTACATTGAAAATATTGGAATATTGCATAGATGCTTAACCTGTCACTGCGCCAGGTTCACGAACAAAAACTGGAATAAAAACTATTTACTACATTTAATCTAACAGTAAAAAAGCTATCCTTTTTATAAAAAAAATTTTAGCACTGTCGTTCAAAAGTAGTAAATTACTGGAAATATTATGATTTTTTATAGAGTTACAAAGCCATTTTTTCGGGTGTTGCATTCCTTTGTTTCTTTTTTCAGTCTACGGTAATTGGTGTGTAGTAGAATTCTATATTATTTCTTTACACTGTCTGCTTAAGGATCAAGATTATAGTTATACTTCGCGAACTGCCTTAAGGTGGCAGACGATATGATTTCGCGACCGCATTACCAGTGAGTTCATTGTCCAAGAAAACATCGGTCACGATCCCCTTTAATTTGACAGTCATTGCGCCGTCAACGTAAAACTTTGTGCCGACTTCCTTTTATAAAGCAGTGATGAATATACTGCGATTGTCAAAATTGAACGATCGCTTTCAATTTTGACAATCGCAGTACATAGATTTTTGACGTAGACAATCAAGGGTCAGAGCCCCATCAAACATAGGCCTCACCTAGAATGCCACGGTTGGAACTTATTTTTCCCCGGATCGTTGAGGGCAGCGACCCGCTTCTTCTCAGCGGCATCGTTCCCGGTCTCCAGTTCTGGATATACGTTCTCCAAGTACCATTTGAAGGAGTGACACTTGAGACTTTTGCGGAGGGCAATTCGGTCCGATATATCGCCGACCGATATGTGAGCGGCGGAGGGATTTTGCTCTATCACTTTGTTCTGGAACAAACAGCGACATCCATTGTTAACACCTGAGGGATTTCATACAGTCATTTCGCCATCAATGCGAGAATGCTGAGCCAACTCTCTTTTCTAAGAAAGTGATAGAAGCACATTGACTGTCAAAAGTGAAAGCGATCGTTATAGATTTTGAATACGTAATCAAAGGCGGATTACATTTCAATTTCGGCAAATTCAAATTATTGAAACCTTATAAATGTGTAACTAACTAAGAGTATCAGTATGTTTTCAGGAACTAGGTAACTAGGTCTTAAAATTTCAAAAGTATTAAAATCTTTATTCAATAATAGTAGATTGTTGCACCGAGCCCACTGTAAGATTTGCAAATCCACAACTGATACAATAAGGACCCCAATGTACGTTGCGAACTTGTGACATAAGATGTCAAGTAAAAATCAAATGTAAAAAAACCTTTTTAAAAACAAGCTTTTATTTAAATGCGCTAAAAAGTAAAATAAACTTTTACACTAAAACTTTTACTTATAACGTCATTTCACATTTGACACAATTTATATGACATAAAAACTTGTCGCGAGATTTACTTGTGTGTAGTAACTTAAAAGTACTTAAAAGAGTACTTTTAAGTACCTCTTCGTATTTACGTTGAAAATTGTAATGTATAAAATTATTCACATCAAATTATTTAATTTACTTGTTTATCTACAAAAGTAAATCTCGCGACAAGCTTTTATGTCATATAAATTGTGTCAAATGTGAAATGACGTTATAAGTAAAAGTTTTAGTGTAAAAGTTTATTAATTCTTTTTAGCGCATTTAAATAAAAGCTTGTTTTTAAAAAGGTTTTTTTTACATTTAATATATTTTTTACTTTTTAGTTATCACTGGACACGTTTCTCAGTCTGTTCATCTCATTCAACGCATCATTGGTGCAAGGTCGTTTGCCGGAACGTCTATACAGAATTTCAGCTCAATCGGTTTAAGATATCTACTTCATAATTGATTTTTAGCTTTAGAACGACATATTGGATTAATAGTGACGGCACATTATTTTTCGAGTTACTCTTAGCAAGACCTTTTATTTGATACCCATATTGTAGGGGTGCATTAAAAATAATTGATCCGCCATCTTGGGTATGCCGCCATCTTGGATTTAAAATGACGTCACACAGTCAACCATGCATTGTCATCCAAACTGAACGTGTATACAAAATTTCAGCTCAATCGGTTAAAGATATCTGCTTCAAAATTGAGTTGCAAGATTCCACCCGAACATAAATACTTACATACATTGCAAGTTAAAAATAAAAGCTTAACAAACAGACAGGCAGTGAAATCACTGGATACTGTGACTAGACGTCCTTTGTCACAAGTTGGCAACATACACTGCAGTCCTTGCAGGGGTTACAGATTTGGGAATATTACCGGTGCTATAGGCACTATGCGTTGCACCTTTTACTTTCCACTTACCACGTACTCATCCATCCAAACGCGCGCCATCCTCATAGAGTTGTACATCATGTAATCTTCCTTCTCGCTCGTGCTGTGCGGTCTCCTTTTCCGGAACACATGACCAACGCGGCTACAAGGAACCATCTCTAGACTGCCACCGCACATCCATATCTGAAAGAATTAGGAAAAAGCACAGTTATAGCTTTTGGGGTAGACCTATGTCGACAGTAGGCGTCCTTTGGCGATCATCACAGCCAATGGAGAATAGGCTAGATGACAAAAAAATTTGTTTTGCTTTAATAGAAGCTCATTCATATAATAAACTGAAAGAAAAATTCGGTTTTCGAATAACTAAAAAAACAACCAAGTTATAAGATTTTTCTTCATCTCTTTCTAGCAAAACGGCAATTTACATGGAGTTTATATGGCCGTACTAAACAATGACGTCACGGTTGTTGTCGGATCTCTCTGTCTAATCGCTTCCAAATTAACAACTTAAAATGCTTGTATCTAATGTATTTCTAAGCCGATTTTAATTATAATTTCACAGGATTGTATCTTTTTCTACGGTATTTTATTATTTTATGACGAGACGTGAAAATTAGAATTCAGTCATCATCCCTATTGCAACCAAAAGGGTCACGCGCGCGTTGCTGAGCGTAAATAGCACAAAATTAGAATAGAGAAAAATAAGTTAATCAGCTTTTTAATCACATCGGTTTTCTCTTCGTTAATTCAGCCTAATATCGAGCATATCAAGACGATCAAATCGCTCCCACAAAGAAATTAGCTCGACGAGCCTCCAAAGCTACAGGAAGTGGTAGCAGCTATCATGAGTCAGCAAAATAAAAAGGCGATTGGTCTTGACGGTATCCCTAGTGAAATGTTGAAATACGGGGTGGTGTGCTACATGGTGCGATCTGGAAACTTTTGACACAAGAAAAAAGCCAATGAGCAATGTCGACCATTGTTTCAGTGTTTTGTCGATCTAGAAAAGGCTTTTGACAGTGTTCCCCGTGAAGCCTTATGGATTGTATTGGAGAAGGTAGGTTGTCCAAGCAAATTCATATGCTAGGTTCGCCTACTTCACGACTGTATGACATGCTGTGTCTGTAAATGGGACCCAATCAGGACATTTTCCCATCATGTGTGGTGTTAAGCAAGGCTGTGTCCTTGCCCCTACTTTATTTACCATTTATTTTGCACCGGTGGTCAACGAAACGCTGCAGAAGGCATACACATTCGCTTCCGAAAAACGGGCAACTTTTTAATCTGGCTAGACTGAAATCCCGCACAAAGGTTTCTCATGAGATGATCACCGAGATCATGTAAGCGGATGACCTGTGCTTTTTTGCAGAGACTCTTCCAGAAGATACCAAAATAGAATTGGAAACCATATCAATCCACTTGCTGCAGCGCTCTCAGAAAGACCAGCATAATAGAAAGATGTTGCCAACCTTCCTACAAGACATTGAATAAAATTTACCAGAGAGAAGAGCACTCCACTGGAACGCCATAATACGAGTACATACATAAAAACCGTGCAAGCACTGATCGCAGTTAGAATAATAATATTTAAAAAAAATATTTTTTTTCATCATCAAAAGATTTTTCTTCGTTTGCCGAAAGATAAAGTATGATAGTAACTCGTCGCGTCTAGTAACAATCTTTACCACATTATTGTATTCCAACGATCAGAGGTTTATTTTATATAGAGCTAGTTTCTCAGCTAGAGCCAGAGCTAGTTCCTCAGTTGCTGAGGAGTTCAGGTGGAGCGCGCATTCATCTTAGGCCTTTTCGTCACTTACCATTAAATGAGATTAAGGCCAAGAGCTTCCCTGTTGTTTGTATAAAAATGTAGGCAGCCTGCTTGATTGCCTACATAGTTGTATAAAAGAGACTTGATAAACCGGCCGTAAGCACTTTTTTTAATTCCTTATAAAAATGTTTTTATTCCATCTTACCCCTATTTTTTATTTATCAGAATTATTCATACGATTCAGGATATATTATCAATAGTAAAATTTTATAACCGCGAGTTCAAATATGATAAAAAAAACTTCGATAATTTTATTAAAATTAAAGCACATCGCAATCGCTTTGTTTGATTATATACCTATATAAAATAAATAATAACATTTGAGTTTTACTTTGACCATTTTGTTTAATTTATGTTCTTTGTACAACCCTTAAGTTTTCGCTAGATGACGCAATCACGCGGTGTATGCGGAAGTCTCGATTCGCGGCGGAGTCCAAATCGGTGGTGGAGTCCAAATGCGAAGATACTCGTAGCTATTGCAGAAGAAACAATACACGCTGCATTAGCCACCCTCACCTTGCCGCCCTGCAAGATGTTTCTTCTCGCCTCTTGTAAAAGACGCGGGTTTGTAAGAAGAAAGAAACACGTGTGCTGGCAGAGTTTCATTTTTTTATAGTGCGATATAGAAATGAGTTGCCAAATCTCTTAGTTTGTATTGAAATGTCTTCTTGTTTGACAGATTCAAACGTTAAAATTACTGGGTACTGTTTCTATACATATGGTATCACCCTTAAGAGATACCTTGGTGATTGTAGCTAGGTCTTCTGCATCTTGTTTGCAAACTTAGTTTTTTTTTAAATAAGGTAGCCAGATGCCCTCAAAATCCTTACAAACCGAACTGAAAATGTTCAACCACTAAAGATCGATTTTCGGCCCTTCAGATTAGAAGCAGATTGTCTCATTGACAAAATCACGGAAACGGTCCAAAGGCTTTGATGAGTAGTATAAAAAGTTGCCTTACCCTAAACGATATCTCGAGGTTCTCTCCTCCCCATATGTGCATTCCGGCGTCGTATTTTCCAATGTAGTTGAAATACTCTCGGTATATGGCGAACAGCCCACCCGCCATAGTCGGAGACTTGATAGGTTTGACGAAGTCGTCTTCGTCTGAAAATAGTTTAATCATGACAGTAACCATCAACCTATTAACTGTTTTATATCAATTACATAAAATTACATCCAAAAAGAGGCAAGGCAACATCTTAACTTCTGTGTATTTAATCATAGGCGATTAACACATTGCCGCCGCATCCCGCTGCGGTGTACGGAGGGACGAAAACCGCATGCGGCTGCGGCGGCACGGAACCGTGCCACCGTACGGTTTGCTCCGTATCACCGTCCGGAGCTGCGGTGCACGACACCCCGCATCACCGCATTATCTATTAGGCGTATGCATGTCCTTTCTACGCAAAAATCCGTACGATACTGCGGCACAGTGTGGCATACCCCGCGGACCGCACCGCATCACCGCCCAGGAGTGCGGTGCCGTCGCGCGCGCCGCACAACCGCACGGGCATGCGGTGTGAGTGTGTTATACCCTGCGGTTTTTGTATACAAATTAAGATTGAGTTAAAATTAAAAACCGGAGCGGTGTCCGGTGCAATGTGTTATGCGCCTAATTAGCAGGCTCGCACTATCTTGAACGTATCAAGCTACCCTGCCTCACGTGAGGTGGCCTTAAGCTCGTTATCCACCTAAATAATCTACACGATCTTTTTTGCGCCAAATACTTTTATTAAACTTTCCGTTCAATTGACTGGTAGAGAATGCCTTGTTGCATTAAGTCCGCACTTTGTACCGTTTTAAGTGCAATAAAAATTAAATAAATATATTATTTTTTTCTTTTGTGTTCATGTTTTTGTTTTTTAAGGTTAACCATAAGCTCTTTATCCACCTAAATAATTTACATGATGTTACCAAAGTGTCCAAATTGTCCCGCTCAAATAGTCCCTGGTTGCATGTACCCCGGCTAACAGAGAGGAACTGTACTCGAACGTGTGTCAGGTTGCGGAAGCTACCATATACGAGGGCGGGTCAAAAAGTTCGCGGAAAGAGGGCATGGAGGGGGGAAAGGTGACTTTTAACTACCTGCACTAGTTGTGACACTCATTAAGAGTAAAAATACTAAGTTTCAAAAAAATTGGTCATAATTACCCAGGGGCGGTCGACTTTTCTATTGGCGCAATGAGACATACCTACTAGGGATACATCGAGTGTTACCTCAAAAAACATGTTTCTAAAAATCCTAAAATGGTAGTAAATAATAACAAAAGATTCATAGATGTTAACCATATTTTCTGATGACAAACATCTTTTAGAACATAAATTTGCGTTATTGAACTAAATTTAATATTTTTAAGTATATTTTGTTTAAAATTATCCAGAAAGACGAGTTTGAAGATTATTTATTAAATGGATAATGGATGTAAACTCAATGTTAGAACTGGCAACATACATTCACAAAAAAATATGGCCGAATTTATATTTTTAACATGTTGCCGGCGCATGAATTATTTTCCTTTTGTTTCTCCATTGCGAATTTACGCAGTAATATCGAAGTGTGCTTGCTTTTGAGATAACGACTTTTCTTGATAGTGACTTTTTGTGTTTTTACGTGAGAAATAGACTCGTTTGGAGACAGTGACTTGTTTTGATTTTTGTGTTAAACTTGAGTTCTTTTTCGTGTTGTTACCTAAATTTAATTGCTTTTCCTGAGACAGTGACTCTAAAACGTGTCAATTTGAACAATAGTTTGTCAGGGAACATGCCTGACAACCTGAAGAGAAAATGTCTCAAGTGTGGAATCTCACCACAAGATGATGCAAACATTATACTATATCGCTTTCCAAAGCCAGGAACAACAAATATTCGACGGTAAGTGTTGAAATTGACCAGTTTAAATACTTCTAACATTGCCACGTCCTTTTTTTGTTATTCAACAACCCTTCCTCGCAGTTTTCAAACGACGATGTTGAAAACTTCTCTCAAATATCCGCGAAATTATTTTATGAAACTGTCTATCCTGGCACTTGACACTAGCAGTAATGGTTGTTTTCCTCTCTAACAACCAAATGCTACAATAAATAAAAACCGAAAAGACCCCTGTTAAAGCGGTAGCGGTTATGTTCACAATAAAAGAGATACTCTTCTTTGAGTTCTATTAGCCCTTCTGCAAAAACATAAAATTATAAGTCTCTAAATTCTGTAGATTAAATATCATAATGATAAATGAACTTTCGCTCATAATATTTTCTTTTTCAGATGTGAAATGTGGGCCAAGTATTGTTTTCCAAATGACAGTTGGTCATCTGTGGACTTCCAACGTAAATTATATGCTGAGCAAAGGATTATAAGATTATTTAAATACTATTGACTTTATTAATGTTGAAGAGAAGAGATTATCCAAACATGCTGTTCCAGATATGATTGGTTTTGACAAGGTGAATAAAAATAGCTTTTGTATATATCCTACCTGTTTATATCTGTGTTCAAATAAATATTTCTAGCATTTTATGCATTCAATGTGTGGATGCTGAGTCCTGAGAGTGGACTCCATCCTAAGACTTGTGATAGTTATATGCCGCCTGTAAAGTGCTCTTGTTGCATATTAATAATGATTATTTAGACAGTTCAGTGGTGTGACTATGGTTCATTTGTTGATTGATAATGCCAAATTTTTAACATTTCAAATTGAGACAGCATACTTTATCAATAGTGCTTGCACTCCATCCAAATGTCCGAGTCTGAGCACTATGGATAAAGTCTGTATTATCAATTTCAATTGCTATGCAGGCTGTACTATAACTAAACTACAACTCCTTACAATCATCATCATCATCACAGCTCATAATATATGTCCCCACTGAGGGGCTCGAGGCTACCCAAGGGTTAGGGTAGTAAGGCCTGAGTCAGCCATGCCGGCCTCGTGCGGATTGGTCGACTTCACATACACCTTTGAATTTTATCATAGATGAATACAGGTTGCCTCATGATGTTTTCCTTCACCATAGGAGCATCGACAAATGTACTTATAAAATTCGAAAAACGAAAGACACATTGGTACATGATCAGGCAGGATCGAACCACGGACCTCCCGATTAGGAGGACAGTGCCGAGTCCACAGCACCACCAACGCATCCATACTCTACTCCTTACTGTACTATAAATTAAAAATTTGGAACTCAGTTAGATATGAATGAGCCTTATTTAAACAATATACAATAAAAACTTGTCTAGAAGATATCAATTAATATAGGAAAAAAATCCTTGGTTTCTAAAAATAGTTCTATTTCTTTACAGGCATTGCCAAGTGGAGTCACATTCAAGACTTTTATGACCGAGATAATGTAAATCCAAATTTCGTGTTTGCTCCATCACTGAGGAAGGATCACCTTAACCCTAATTGCAAAGAAAAGATGAAAGTTAGCTCAGGCAGCTCAGGTTTTGAGTCATTCGGTGGCTGCAGGCATGTTTGCAAAAATATCCCAAGGTAAACTTACCTACATAATAATTTATATTGTTATATCAATTAATCTGAACCTGAAAATTTATAAAGATTTGATATGAATACCTAAAAATGACTTAACTAAAATTTATAGCTCAGAGCAAAGAGTTCTGATTAAGAAAAGCCATGGGTTCGATTCCCACCCCAGCCCCCATAGCATGAACACTGAAACACAATAATTATGATAAAACAATAAATCAATATGAATGATAAAGCACTAAACTGTTTTATCATAGTGTGTTTTGTTGATCATGCTATGGGGCAGGCCTGATTAATTTTTTCTAGTTTAGTTTAATACCTTGAGATACTTAAACAATTCCTACAAAGTTCATAAAAAATTAACAAACAGCAGCTGATTTTAACTGAAAGTAATATTTATAAAAATATTTCATCCAGATGTTGGAATGTAAGATTTCTCATTGTGAGGGTGAATATTGGCTAACAATGCAAAATAAGGAACAGCTAGAAGAAATAAGTCGATTGAGTTGTAGTGTTGGACTATCGGATGGCTCCTAGGAAAAATATTGCCTGAATTCCTAGTTTATATATTTCTATAGTTTTGACAATTTTCATTATTTAGTTTTTATTACATTTTCAGGGGAACTGCCTGCAGGTGCAATTACAACGGTGGAACTTGTCGCCGTAAATAGCGACTCGGCTGATTTGAGGAGAGGCAAACCACACTCAACAAACATAACCATGAACTCGCCGCATTTCAAACATTTTGAACTAATGAAAATTTTTTTGAGGAAGTAGTTTGTTGGATGCCGGAGCCCACCACCCACCTTCGAAAGATGGGTGGGTCTGGACGTTAAGAGGTATTTTGCAAATATTTAAAATTTTAAAGAAAAACAGGATTAAATCTCTGTCAACCCGTCGGCTACAGCAGGATGCAGTGGAAAATTTATTTGGCTCAATCCAGGCAAATTGTGCAAATTGCAATCCTACTGCCTCACAATTTTATAGGTGGATTAAAAACATCTATAATTTCTAACCCACATAGGGTCAGGAAACTGTGAAACAGACATTTATTATACAATAATAAATAATTTCAAGGACATGTTTTCTACACCACACACAAGCCAACAAGTAAAACCCCTAGAAGCGCCTGATATTGTGATCAATATGCTAGCTTCAGTGGACCACACTTTTGAAGCAAGCATGACCGACTCAGCTGAAATGCAAGCTTGTCTTTATTATGTGCGTTTATTATAAAAAAAAAAACTAAATGTGACTTGTGGTGTGTGTGAGAAGATATTAAAGTTGACAGAAAATGTACATTCATTCGTAAAATGTAAAGAGTATGTCGACATTAAGAAGAAATAAATTTATGCATCAAGAAATTTAATTAAATGCGTTGAAGATTGTGCTACTCTATGCGATAATTTCTTTTTTATGTCATCATCAATATTGGATTTAAAAACATCGTTATTAAAAAACCTCTGTGAGGATATAAATTTCACCTTTTAGAAACAGTGTGAGAAATATGTCTCAATATATGTACAAATTATTATAAATAGTGTTTTTCACATAACTATTAAAAGGTATTGTACATTAAAAAACCGAGAATATGTAGAATCTGCTTCAAAACTAGCATTAAAAAAGAAGATGAACACAATAAAACATAAATAAAACTGTCATACTTTTATTTAATTTTTACCTTTACTATTCTGCGAATTCTGACGTGATTTATGGAAACTAGAAAATAATATGCAATGATTTATAATTAAAATCATTGCATATTATCTAGTTTCCATAAATTACGATTACAATAAAAAAATAATATTATACTGCTTTTGAATTTTACCGCGTAGATAGTGCGTGGGGCCACAGTAAGATGGCAGCACAGTCCAAATTTGTCCAACGTGTTTTTCTATGTAGTTGTCATTCTTCCCTTGGGTATATGTGTTCTGTGTAATTACCTGAGCTACACATCAATCAACAAGTCAATCCGGAAGAAAATTTGCAACATGGAGAAAATTGAGTTTCGCGCAGTCATCAAGTTCATTACCAAACAAGGAAAACCTCCCCAGTCTATTTTGGAAGAGATGTCTTCTGTTTACGGGGACTCTTGCCCTGGTAAAACCATGGTTTACAAGTGGCACAACCTGTTTAAGCAAGGCAGGGATTCGAATGAAGATGATCCGAGGCCAGGGCGGCCTGTCGAGGCAACCACGGCAGAAAACGTCGAAAAACTTGAAAAAATCATATTGGAAGATGCCCGTTTAAAGAAGAAACAGCTTGCAGAAATGATTGGAGTATCAGCTACAACCATTTTGAACATCCTACACGACCATCTTGGCATGTGAAAGGTGTGTGCAAGATGGGTGCCAAAAATGCTCACGCCACACCAGAAGCAGCGGCGAGTTGAGTGTTGTCGCAAGTTTTTAGCGCTCTGTGGTGAACAAAAGGATGAAGTTTTGAACCAAATTGTGACTGGAGATGAAACTTGGGTTCATCATTATGAGCCTGAGTCCAAACAAGACTCCATGCAGTGACAAAAAGGGCACACCACCTCCGAAGAAATTCAAAGTGTCTCCGTCGTCTGGAAAACTCATGGCTACTGTTTTCTGGGATTCAGAGGGAATCCTCCTTATTAATTATAGAGAAAAGGGTGTCTCTATCACTGGAGAGTACTACGCTGCACTATTAGAACGAAAATTGACTAAAGGTGTGCTCCTTTTGCACGACAATGCACCCGTGCACAAGGCGCAAGTTGCGATGGCTGCTGTTCAAAGAGTTCTTCGTAATCTTGGAACGTCCTCCCTATAGCCCAGATTTAGCACCAAGTGATTATTATTTGTTCCAGCGATGAAGAAGTGAAGAGCGCAATTTCGGCCTATTTTGACGACAAAGAGAAATCATTTTTTTTTCGAAGGTATTAATAAATTAATTGATAGGTCTAATAAATGTATTAGAGTTAAGGGGGAATACATTGAAAAGGAAAAATAATTTTGTGTTTTATTTCTTACTTTTTACCCTCCAGTCTGCGAACTTTTTGACCCACCCTCGTATCACACCTTTTAGCATGCCTTTAGAGAAGTCGGACACGTAGAGTGCATGACTCCGTTCAATTCACGAATAATATGTTCAGACTGTATTCTATCATGTACAGTTAGAGTAACTGCCTTAAATAATGCAACCTATCATACCCTTCAGAGTGCCTTTGGGCAAGTTGTCCCACTTGAAGTGCAGACCCCAGTTGAATCCGCCCCTAACTAACGGACTCGCACTGTACTCGAAGGTGTCGGCGTTAATCACGTCGATAACGGGCATCACGGCGCGTGGAGAGTACCGCATGTTGAAGCCATTGACGCCGTTCGCCAAGCGAGAGAGTAGCGGCTGCAGCCAGTCAACGTTCACCTCTATGTGCGAGTCCAGAAAGACGAGTACCTTGCAAGTTATTGTATGATATTTGAAACGGATCAAACAATAAATACAGATGTCACAATTCATCTAGAAAATACTTGTATATAATATATGAAATAACTTACATCTCCAACACTGTTATCCGCCCCGTAAAGTCTCGCGCGAATAAGCCCCTCGCGTTGACTAGTCTTCAGTAATTTAATACTTAGTCCATTCTTGGATAATTTGTTATTATAGTTTCTATACATATCTTTTTTATAGAGGTCATCATCGTTCATATAATCAACAACATCATTATCATCAATATTATTAGTTTCCAGCATTTCCTCCTCTTTCCGCATGCGATTATTCAGATCATTAACAGCGTTGGATACATCATCATGCAATCCGTCGATATCACTAAAGTCATCCACCAAGATTATTTCAGTTAAATATTTCAGATCTGTGCGATCCAATATCGAATGAACAGATCTCATCAATGTTTCGAAATGTTCATTGTAAAAACATATGATTATAGAAGTCTTTGGAAGTTTCTCTGGGTACTGTTGCGTTCTGCACCTGTAACACATAGAGTTTTATTGAATAGTTATGAAAATAAGTAAATTGGCTGTTCTTGTGTCATGTATAAAAACATCATTTCTTTAAGATAACCCCGGCCGTACCGCCTAACTCAAAGCGTTATCGTGACAGAACAATAGTTTTAATGTCACAAGTGACAATCGAACTATTGTTCTAATGTCACGAAAGCGATAGCGAGTGATCGCTATGAGTTAGGCGGTAGCCCCCCTGGTGGGTGGTTCGTATCGGGATCACCTCGGATGGACAAGATGGTTTAATCGGTATGATCGGCACACTGCGGCTGAGTACTAAACACACCTGACGACTAGCCATCAACAGGTACAGTGCGCAAAAGCATTCAACATCGTAAAAAGGTGAGCTAAGTGTTCGTATTTAGTTACACAAAATGTTTGTATTTAGTTGAAAGCCACTATGCTATGACCTACTAGGAAATAATTTTTGATTCCTCGATAACTAGATGACAAATTCGGTCTCTGTACACTGCCACTATTTGCAGCGACACAGTAGTGATGTAAACGGTTTGCTGCCGACATCCAAACTTTTGTAATAATTAATGGACATTCACATCGCTACGAGGACTTTACATAATAGTTAATAGACATTTCCAAAAATGGACATTCATTCCAGTGAAATTGAAGTATCTTCTACCTCTCTAGAAATTGGTGTTTACATTTGTATTTAAGACTAGTGGGCCCGGCAGACGTTGTCCTGCCCGGCGATTACAGCGCCACCTACCGGGTCCAACTTTACGTTTAAACCTTCCTTGGACCTATTCAAACATACACAGAAAAATTCGTAAGAATCGGTGGAGCCGTTTAAAAGTTTTTGCGAGACAAACACACAGCGTTTCATTTTTATATATAAGAAGAAGAAGAAGATTATAATACATTTGTCCAGTATACAAAAAACAAATATATGACTTTTACTTCAAAGATTTGACCCATAAAGCAAACACTTTATAGCTTAGCAGTGTCACATACATTTTGTTCCTTGTGTCCGGCAATCCCCTGTGGTTTCCGATACGCTGGGACACGAGTGTGTTGAAGGCATGCAAATTGTAACCCTTCTCACGCGCCCTAACATCCTCAGCGTTACGTATCAGACCAAGCTGGTTATCTAAAACAATTCATAACAAAAAAAGCTTTTTTTATCACAGAAATCTACATTTTAAACTATTGTCTCCGTTTCTCACAACTAACTTTCTTAGGTGTCAACTCATTTATTTCAAGATATATATACCTATGGCTATTCACGAATCTATTTGTAATTATTTATTCTGACTGGCATTAAGTAGCGATCCTTTATTTAAAAATTTATGGAAAATTTAATAACAATGACATATTATTACGCAATAGCTTACGTAATACAATAAGCAGTTTGTTTTAAAAACTAAACAGTTATGTGTCTGATAAAACATAGTCAATGCGAAACAACTGTCCGCGATTTTAACCTTAAAGTTAGGTTTAGACGGAGACTATTTTCAGCCCCCTAAATTACAGCGCCTACAAAAGGCACCGTATAAACGCTTTCGGTGCCATTTTTTCGCGGCATGCCAGCGCTGGAACGAAATAGATTACGCGCCTATTTTTCGGCACCAGTGACCTCCGCCCGCATCTCTCGCTGCCCCCGCGCCTATTTTTCGGACTCGTGTAAACACGACGCTGCCAGTCGCTAGCACGCCTCCGTGCCGTAAAGTAAATTAGGGTGTACCGTCTTCTGAGGGATCTTCCAATCTTAACTGTTTCAAAATCAAAGCTGAGGCTCCAGTAGCATATCTGTCACTGATCCATTTTCTTACCCAAATTCGTTTCTTCTTATGTATTTCTTCTTCCAACATATTAATCAGCTCCTCTCCTAATAACGCGGATAGTTTGATTATACATTGCCTTTTCAACTTCAGAGCTAGTTGTCCTGAATTCATTTTAAATGATGGAGATCTAGCGTAAGAAAGACTGGCACAAAAACTGGCACTGTCGGATGTTGCGGCGTGCTTATGACTGGTACTGAAAAGACGCCGTGTAAACGACTAGTGTCGGTTTGCTGGTCACTGGCGGCGAGATTTAGGCGGCTGAAAATACTCTTTGTCTAAACGGTCTGAAGATATGCTGTACGGTAGACACTGGCGCCGTAATTTAGGCGGCTGAAAATAGTCCCCGTCTTAACCTACCTTAATGCTTTCCTTTTATTCTGTCCAGGATAGGGCAGAGAATGATCACAAAAAATAAAATCCTGATCCTGTGATAGGCAACCATTTAAATTAAGAATGTTAAGTATTATGTACTCGTATGTATGTAGAAAAAAAAGGTTGGAAGACCAAAGTAAAGGTGGGCAGATGAAACATGGTGCACAAAAGGGAGGATTGGAAACTGATGCGAGGCTTTAACCCAAAATGGACTATTAGGCGCTAGCCACGGGAAAGACGTAAGACGCGGAATCGTCGCGGACAGTCGTTTCTAACAAGTAAGCGTCGTGTCTGCGCCCCGTCTTTTCTATCTGTGTTATGTCGCGACGCTTCTATACATTTTGTATGGAAGTAAACTAAACGGGCGCCGCGTCTGCGCCCTGTCCGCGACGCGTCGTCGCCCTACGTCTTTTCTGTGTGGCCAGCGCCTAAGAGACATGACATATAAAATATACACTTTTAATATCTACTTAGATTAGAATAAGTTTTAGCTAAAAAAAATGTAGGTAAATAGCAAAAATAGAAAAAATAAAGCTTATTATTATTATATTATTAGAAGTATTATATATAAGTATATATTATTGTAAGTAGTATGTGATATGTGTATGTATTTACATGGATCGAATTTGATGAATATTTATTTAAATTCGTGTTTTTAACCAACTTTGAAAAGGGAGGAGGTTCTATGTTCAACTGTATCTATAATGTTTACCGATTACTCAGCCATTTCTGGGCCGATTTTCAAAATAATTTTTGTAATCGAAAGAGTATACTCCCAAGGTCCCATTGTTACCAAGTCATGATCTGATCATAGATCCCAGGAAAATCGAGGAAAACCATAAATTTAATAGGCATGTCCAACGTGTTTCGTGTTTTTTCTGAAGATATTCAGGTAATTGCATCTGGAAGTCATCAATCATGATGTCACTGACCTGATGATGGAAGGTTTCTGGTAGATTAGGAGTTCGGGAATAATTCTTTCAATACTGTTTAGGGCGAAAGATGTGTTACCCTGGTGTTTGCCTTGGCTCAAATTGTAATATGCATGTATTAAATTAACTAAAAAAAATTGACATAAAATATAAAAAAAATAAAGCCGATTTCAAAAATACCAAGTCATAAAATAATATATGAATATGTCCAACATCGCGGTTTGCTAAGCAATGATTACCTGGAGAGTCTTAAAAAATTTAAGAGATAATTAATGTAGTTAGATAAAATTTGGCACCAACTTCAATTTAAAAATGATGTTGTTGTTGTACATATTCATATATTATTGATTGCTTTATGGTGTTTTTGAAATCAGCTTTATTTATTGTTTTTTTTTATATATTATATTCAGCTCGGTGCTCAGCTCGGCTCAACTGGTATCGTTAAAATGCTAGTGGAAAACCATTTTCTTGGAGCTGTTAGAGCATATGCAGTTTACCCTTATGTATTATAGAAGCTTCTACTGAGACTTCTCTGCACTACACTATAACAAAAACACACGCCTGAAGTTATAGAGCCTAAAGCTTGCAGTTTGTAGCGGGGCAAAACTATCTTTCACATTTAAACTGAAAGTATATTTGCCCTTGCTGTTGCAAGCGTTTATAGGCTATAGTGAGCACTTAACATCAGACTGTTTTATCTGTAATGTTACTTATATTACAAACACATTACACAATAATAATAATTACCCAGTCCCTTGTCTGGCTGTGCGGTCACCTTCATCCCTAGTTGCTTGGCAAACTTATCTTTGAGATATATTTTTCTCTGATAGTCAGCCTGATTTTTGATTGCTTTCCATTTGTGCGCTGGGAATCTATCGTACACTCGTGGATTATCATACAACAAGCTCTTGCCTTCTAGTTCTGCGATAGATTTGTCATTGTTTTTTATTCTATCCTTCTCATCTGTATCCACAAGACGATACTGAATTTTGCTGTCTACATTTTTCAATGCATTATTAGCTGAAACCAAATAAGTCACTTACTAACAATTTCTGTCTTGGAATTATACTATCAAACTACATCTATATTTATGTAACAATAAAATGGCAAGACAAACAATAATGAATTTTTTGTCGTATAATTCCAGATTATACTAGATTCACAAATGGAACAAAACACAAAAGTTATTTCTTAACCATACTCTTCAGTGTTTGATTCAGCCAATTGAATAACGAAATAAATCACCACCTACAAAAATAGGAGCCTTGATGTAAGGTTGTATTTTTCTAGTAATGTGACAGTATCTCCAAATATGGGTGGAAATGGCAAAAGGCATAAATGGCAGACTCGGTAGATAGATGCATGGCATAAGGCATAAACAAACTAGGTAGATGCATGTCTTAAGTCATTGAATGAATCAGGTGATGAGGTGCATCAGGTGATTTGGAGGTGCTAATCTCAGGAGATTTGGCATGTAGCCATAGGAGAGTACTGGTTATGTAGATTTTCAGGATAATTCTTTATATTTTAACCTGGTTGCTTCCCTGTTATTGATATGGTTCCTTTAAGAACAGGTGCAGCTGAAAGTCTCTGCTAAAATTTTCTCCAAACACAGACTTCAATTGCCTTTGCTTATAGAAATTTGTACACCATAAAACTGATACTAAATATAGATTGTCTGAACCATAATGTCCATACTGAGCAAGCAACATAGTTTTTTTGTTTAAGCTTACATGCCAAATTTGTAGAAATTTGTACACCATAAAACTGATACTAAATATAGATTGTCTGAACCATAATGTCCATACTGAGCAAGCACCATAGCTTTTTTGTTTAAGCTTACATGCCAAAAGTATACTGCTGAAACTTGTATGTCTCCATTAACATCACTGATAGACACTGTTGTCGCTTGAATGAATTCAGTTTCAAGTGGAGGTAATTCACAGTGTTTAATAGATTGCCTGATGATAATAGCTGTCCCATCATGTGCTGTCCCATCTGGGTGATTTGTAGTATATGTATTATAATTCTTGAATTTGACAAGGCTGTTAGATACTAAATGCGTTTCAGATATTAGTAGAATATCAAGTCTATGGATGCTCAGGAGAGACTCAACTTCAGTTAGGAGATAAGCCATTTATGTTCCACGTAGCAATTTTAAGTGAATTGATCATTTTTGTAATGTATTCACGAGTGTAGTGATGAGTCCAAGCAGGGAACTCATTTGTTGTAGGATTACATCTAGTTTTTGACTTTGTTGTAAGAACATTTCCTCCAGCTTATTAATGTTGGTGTGCATTGTTTGTTCATTTAGCCTATCGTTAGGTTTCTGGTGGTTTTGTGGCTTCACGGCATCAGCAAATATTTGCTATTGTGAATTGGGACTTGTAAGGACTTCATTCTCGCTATTGAGTGTTTTTGGTATAGAGCTCTCAACAGTTTGTCTATGCACTTTGCTCATCCTAATACTTTGTGGATTGCGGGATTTTCTTAATAGAATTTCTTTGTATAAGTACCTCACATCCCCTATAGTTGGCTGGGTGAGGACTAAGGCATAAGGCACAGGTAGCAGGAGTACTGCGGTCTATTTTTGGACATTCTCTAGTATTGTGTGGTTCAGCACATTTTAGGCACCGATGTGGTCTCATACAGTAATTCTTTGAGTGTCTGTATTGCTGGCATCTTTGGCATTGTACTAGAGAAGTTCTCTTGAAGAAGAAGGTCCTCTATAGTAACTACCTGGTGATATATGACCTTTATCTCTTTCGCAGCCTTGTTGTTAGGTCCTGCCTGCAGGTTTATAAAGAAGGTAGATGTTGGCTTTTTGTCTGGCCCAAATCGAGAGTTGATTATTTCACCAACCACTACATTTCCAGTTTTTTCAAATTCTTCTTTTATTGTACTGTGAGGTGTTCTGTGATGGAGATTTTTTATTACTAGTCTGTAATTCCTACAATCCTTTCTATTAAATGTATGGCCAATCAATCCATGTTCTCCAATCACTGTTAGAAGCTGTTTATATACATTCACATTGTCACTTGCTATTCTGAGCTGGTTTTTATTTATTAACTTATAAGTGAATATGGATTTCTCTGCAACTGTTACAAGAAGATCTGTCAACTTACTTACATCCTCAATACCATAGAGCATGATTGGCGGTGGTTTGCTAATTCTCTTTTCTCTAACTGGACTTTTCTGTGAATGGTCAGTGCCCTCCACAGGTAATTGCGAAAAACGATTTGTGGTCTCAACACCCTCTGGTGATGGTGGATTAGTTAGTTTTCTCTTTTTAGTGTTTCTGGCAGTAGGTACTCGTTGCCAGGATGGGTGACTGAGATCAACTTTTTCTGTCAACCCAGTTACTTTTGCATCACCTTCTCTATCGTGAGTTTATTGGTGCGTTTCCCAAGGAAGAAGATCTAGGCCGCAATTGGAACAAGCTGGGATGGAAAGCTTGTTAAACAAGTTTTTTATTTTGGTTTATGCTGCCAAACATAAATGATTTAAGCCACTTTCCATGAAATGGACAGCCTGTTCTATAAAAAAATTAATTAGATTTCTATATAATACAATTACAGATTACAGATCATCTTAAAGAGACTCTTTGAGAGAAAAATTTAAAGAAATTGGTATTATGACCGTTGCGTTGCAATATATTTACGAGAATATAGTATATGTTTATAAAAATATACATTTGTTTTGTAAAAACAGTGATATTCATTCAGTAAATACTAGGCAAAATAATATGTTAGCATTACCAAATACTAGGCTTAAAAAAATTTATAATTCTTTCAAAGGCCTTTGTATATATGCTTCTATTATAAAACTGCCAGCTTCAAGTATTCCATTTCGATTTTTAGTTGCCAAAACATTAAACTCTGCTTTTTTGGGTGTTGTGAATTCACAATGTGCTATACTTAATCATAACAAATATATTTTTTCAATTTTTAATTCTAATAATAGCTTCCCACACCAATGTATCTAAAATTTTGTTACACCTAAGCTTGCTAAGAATTTTTATTGCTTGGTATCAATATAATAATTATATTATAACACTGTCGATGGCATCGATGGCGTAGTGCGTAAGGTTGTCGCCTTCCAATCGGGAGGTAGCAGTTCGAACCCCACCACGTACCAATTTGTTTTTAAATTATGAATTCATATGTACGTTTATTCGACACTTTTACAGTGAAGAAAAACATTGTGAGGAAACCTGCACACACCTGTGAAGAAAGAATTTCTTTACAGGTTGTGTGTGAAGTCAACCAATCCGCACTTGGCCAGCGTGGTTGACTAAAGCTCGAGCCTACCCTAAGCTAGGGTGATTAGCCCTAGTTTAGGGTAGGCTCGAGCCCCTCGGTGGGGACCTATACACGGTGTTTCATAATAACCAATAAATAATCAATGCGTTATCTAAAACTAATTATTAAAATGTGTTTACAGGTACATGCCGCCATGTACCAATGTGTTTTTCGTTTCGAATTTCATATGTACATTTGTCTGACGCTCCTACGGTGAACGAAAACATCGAGAGGCAACCTGCATACATCTGCGAAGAAATTCAATGATGTATGTGAAGTCGACCAATCCGCACTGGGCCAGCGTGGTTGACTAAGGCCTAATCACCCTAATATAGGGTTGGCTCGAGCCCCTCGGTGGGGACGTATATGGGCTGTGATGATGATGATGTTTACACGTACTGTCATTCAACCCAATATTTTCATGTATATCATAGTATCATCATCATGTCTATGATTTACATGAAAACTTTGGGTTGAATGACATTATGGGTAAACACAATTTAATAATTAGTTTTAGATAACGCATTGATTATTTATTTTTATTATGAAACACTGTGTATATGAGCTGTTGATGATGATAACACTGTATCAATAAAATAAATGAAATTCTTATTCAAAAACATTATGAGGTGGATATATACTTCATACATACCTACTTCAATACATATTTCTGGTAATTTTCATACTAAAATAGACAGAAATAAACTCACCACTGGAATTGAGTAGCCAATAGAGGTAAAGAGAGACGGTCCATGTTGCAGACGCAATAAGTATTCCCCATATGAAAGAATTATTTATTCTGCCCATGGTTGCTTAATTATGTAGGTTGCAAGCTACATCAGCACACGATTGCTTACATTTTGTAACTAGAATGCAATACAACATAGTTTAGGAGAACTACTATTGAACCAGTTTTGATACAAAGATATAAATAAAACACACACTTAGCTTTATTGCGTAATAGAAACACAGTGTTTAAAAACCATACTTATAGTTAAATATACTAGATTTTATGTTTTAGAAAGTGAAATTTATTTATTTCACAATTTTCACACCTACAAACACTTTTTAAATATTTTGGCATACGTACTGTTGTCTATGTCTAGATAAGTTGACTGACTGACATTTGCAAAATTATGTCTATGGTAAACAGCTTATTCATAGACGAATAATACTTTCTACGAGCTTATTGAACCTCAGATTAACTAAACCAATGGATTCGCAATGTTATTATATGTCTCAAATGCGTCCAGTTCAGTCCGCCATTACAAAGCACCGTGTTTGTTGTTGTGCTAAAATATCAGTCGGTGAGCATTATTTGTGAGTGCATTTTACAGTTATACGTTTTTTATTGATTTTTTTAATGAATTCTATAAAGAAAAACATAAAAAGTGTGGAATCTTGGATGCGGCGACCCTAGTTTTTTTCCGCCATCTTCGAGCACCAACCCAAATGCTGGCACGCTTTTTTCGTAGGTATTTCATGTCTATTGGTTTCTATTGTCTAAGTATTGAACTGTCTAAAAAAACGGACCGAAGGAGTGCGTTCAGTGGGGCTAGCATGGGTATATGTGTTCTGTCGCGGCGACTGACTGAGCGCCCTAACTGCGATTACATTTCCCGATTTACGCCCTATCTAGGGAGTTAGGGCGATCGGGCAACCACGATCGCACGATATTGGGACCCTAACTGCCTAACAGCGATTAGACCACACTAGCTAGGGCCCTTGCTAGGGCTTCTGCAAATCGTCCCCGATGGATCGTGAAGTCTAATCGGTGCTTTATACGATTATATCGACACGATTATATACTATTACCGTGCCATCGATTTACAATACGTACGATCAGCTGCTGGATTTTCGTTTCACCAAACAACATCTTACCGATAATTATTATACTTGACTGATTAAGTTGCCGTGGTTATAAGTAAGGAGGGTACATTGTAATCACACATCAAACTACATATTTCTTGCATGCTTCCCCGCAAGAAGAAAAGTTATGGGATATCACTCTAACTCACCGATAACCCTGGTAAGAAGTGAATCTCAGATAAATAACTTAAAGCTCCTTAAATGACTAGTCTCTATTTACCAACCAAAATGTATTTTTTCTTGTATTTATTTTGATTGTTTATTATTAGATATAAAAACAAATGTAAACCTCATATCACATTCTACACAACACATACATACACACCTATGCACCAAAATCACAACCCATATCCGTATCTTTCACTTAAAACTCCTCATGGCACTTTCAAATAAGCTCTACCTACTATTATTATGTAATATACAAATGCACTAAAACTTCAAACTATACGCCACTCACAAAAATACTAACTTATACAATAATGTTAATGAACTTAGCAACTAACCTAAGAACACTATTTATTCCCCTAGACAACTTTACTACAAAACATGAATAACACAAATATTTCGAATATACACGAAATAGACAACACAGATATAGCCTTAGCCTTTGAATGTCAAACAAGTGAGCTGTCATCACTGTTACCAAAACATAAATCAGATTTCTTTATATAGTATCACAAAACATACGCAGCGTTTACGCTAATTTAGATGACTTCCTATTAAACTTGAGCGACTTTAAAATCACTCCCGATCTTATTGTTCTAAGTGAATGTAGACTTAACCCTAACAAAAACATTCCACAAATTACAGACTACAAATCATTTAACACAACCAAACACTTGAACAAACCTGACTTAGTTGTCGTTTTCCTCAAAAATAAATACACAGCTTCTGTAACTGAAATATGCCTTACGCATGCATCTTGTTTACAAATCAGTACAACTAATCTAACTATTATATGTATTTATCGCTCGCCATCAGTAACAAACGCTGACGACTTTATTAACTCGCTAAACTGTCACTTAGACACTATAGAAAACTGTAAAAACATAATTATTACGGGTGACCTAAATATAAATCTGATTTTTAAACCTGAAGAAGCAAACCATGAACGCTCAAACAGAACTAACTACCTAAATATGCTTGCAATGCACGGAATGCTCCCTGGGCATTGTTTGCCAACGAGAGGAGAAAATTGCCTCGATCACTCTATACTAAAACTTAACGAAGGTAATAGAACTGCGACTGTTGCAGTTATTAACACTAGCATCACTGATCATTTCACTATCTTATTAAAATTATCGATTTTTAAAACATGTAAAAATAAAAAAACTAAAACAATTACAAACTATGAAAAAGCCCTTGAATGTCTCAGATCAGATCCAAAATCAAAATCAAAATCAAAAGTACTTTATTTCATAGGCCCTTGCGGGCACTTAAAATCGTCAATTTTACACATTTTACAAAATTATTAAAACATAAAAAATATTCGACTAAAATCAAGCTAACACGTGCACTAGTGGCAAGTACATCCGCGGAGTTGTTGCCGCGCATGTAATCGCCAAGAGCGACCCGATTCCGAATGTAGGGGCTAACATGAGAAGAATCGGGCAAGAAACTCATGTGCCAAAACTCTTTTAAAATCGCCAAATGTCTTACAAATTGTGAATATTACAAAACTATTCAGAGAACGAGCAATTCATTTCTTATACCGCCACGCTGCCTTATCATTCAAAAAATCTCTAACACTGTAATAAGCCTTTTTGCTTAACTGAGCTTTAATTAAAATTTTAAATTTATTTACTGACAAGTCATGCATGTTACATGGCAGCGTGTTGTACATTCGTATACAGTGACCTGCAAAAGAGTTGCTTATTTTATGGAGCCTATATGTGGGCATTGCTAGCTTGTCTTTATTTCTTAAATTTATATTTCATTTATAAGTCCCTATTTTTACTGAATTTGATATCTTTATTCTTGTGTGCATACAGTAAGTTTTCATAAATATATTGTGAATGTACAGTCATAATATCAATTTCTTTGAATTTTTCTCTTAAAGACTCTCGGGAGCCTATCCCATAGATCGCCCGAACAGCCCTCTTCTGCAGTACAAAAATGCAGCCAATATCGGCGGCATTTCCCCACAGTAGTATCCCGTATGACATAATACTGTGGAAGTAGCTAAAATAGACTAACCGCGCAGTTT
Source organism: Schoenobius gigantellus (assembly GCA_963935595.1). NCBI lineage: Eukaryota > Metazoa > Arthropoda > Insecta > Lepidoptera > Crambidae > Schoenobius > Schoenobius gigantellus. The sequence continues at coordinate 47,354,124 of OZ012540.1, forward strand.
TCACATCTGTTATTTGACGAATCATTTTTACGGCGTATGCTGCAGAACTTAGTCTGTTCGATAGGCATTCAATATGAGGACCCCATTGTAACTTAGACTCTAAAGTTATACCCAGAAATACAGTTTGATTGGCCAGCTCTATTTCCTCATCCCTAACCTTGACTTTGGCTTTAACTAATCGAACATTTGGCATAGTGAATCTAATGCATTTTGTTTTACTTTCATTTAACAACAAATTATTGGCGCCGAACCAGTGAACGACCTTGGAGAGTGCAATGTTTACTTCGTCAATATTAATTTGTCCACGTTTAACTTTAAATACTAAAGACGTGTCATCTGCAAACAAGACTATCTCATGGTCGTGTCTTACAAGGTGAGGGAGGTCATTAATATATACCAGAAATAGAAATGGACCTAATATTGAGCCCTGCGGCACCCCCATTTTTACAAATGATCCAGGTGACTGCTCTCCATTGATGACCACCTTTTGAATCCTGTCACTTAGGTAAGAAGTGAGAAAATCCAAAGCGGTACCACGGATACCGTAATAGTGTAATTTCCTGATTAACGTCTGATGTTGGACACAGTCAAAAGCCTTCGATAAGTCACAAAAAACACCATAGGCATCCTGCGACTCCTCCCAGGCCTCATAAATGCACTCTAACAATTTTATTCCAGCATCAGTCGTGGACCGTCCGCGGGTAAAACCAAATTGTTTGATATGCAGTAAGTTATTATTACTTAAATGTTTCTGTAATTGCTTAAGCGCGGTTTTTTCAAAAATTTTACTGAATGTTGATAGTACGGATATTGGACGAAAGTTAGAGGGATCTGAAGTACTACCAGATTTAAACAATGGAGTTAATTTGCTAAGTTTCATCAAATCAGGAAACACACCACTATCAATACAGTTGTTGAAAATTAAAGCTAAATGTGTAGCAACTATTTCAATAACATTCTTTACCATATATACAGATATTCCCCAGAGATCGGCAGTTTTTTTAATGTTCAACGATTTGAAAGTGTCTATGATGTCACGTTTACTAATATGGTTAAATTTAAATACAGTATTACAATAAGGAACATTTTCTTTCAACAAGGATTCTGCAATGGGGGTGGAAGAGCCTAAAGTGCTTGTCAAATCTACAGGAATTCGAGTAAAAAATTTCTCAAATTCATTAGCAACATCCGAGTCTGAGCTAATAAATTTACCATCAATTTTAAGTTTATAATTATTTGCTGAAGCTTTTGTTTGGCCAGTCTCTGCATTGATAATTTTCCAAGTAGATTTGACTTTGTTTGTACTGTTATAAATTTGAGCACTAATATATTTAATTTTCGCAGTTTGACAAACCTGCTTAAAAATTTTTGAGTATGACTTAACATAATTTTGAAAAGATTCAGTTCTATTAAACTGTCTTTCTGAGTACAGCTCATACAATTTTTGCCTACTTTTGTGTATTCCTGCAGTGGCCCATTCGCTAAACACTGGATTAACAGTAACAGTGATCTCTTTGGTTTTGAAAATTTTGTTAAATTGGTTGCAAAATGTCTCAAAAAATAAATTATACATATCATTTGGTGACATATCCGGTGATAAAAAAGGAAGTTTACAACATAATTCAATTCCAATACGTTTCAATCTGTCAGCAGTTACTGGTCGACATATAATTTTACATTTATTGACTTGTTCTGTGTCAATTTTGAAGCAAGCTAATTGCCCGCAATGGTCTGAATCTAAGTTTGTAATAATTTTCCTACTTACAGGTACTAGATTACTATATATATTGTCTAAACAGGTTGATGTTGTGTTACAGAATCTAGTAGGCTCCATAAATAAGTTGGAAAGATTGTGTGATTTAAATAAATTTAAGATTTTATAGGTTTCAGTGTTCTTTTTAAGAAGATCAATATTAAAATCTCCACACACAATCAAGTATTTTTTAGATCTACCCAATTTGTTCAAGGCTTCATCCATAATTTCCTCAAACCTATCATAGGCTGAGGAACCAGGTTTGTATACACATACCACAATGAATTGCTCAAGTTCTATACATGATAGTTCTATTATGCATTCTACAGAGAGACACAATATCTTTGCGTTCTTTAAATTTTAAGCTTTTGTTTAACAGAACATGTACTGTGTTGACTCTGCAGAATGAACTACCAACCTGGTGATTATTGAAACTAAACATGAGTTCACATCCCTTAAGCCAATGTTCTGTAATACACAAAATGTCAATTTGTTTTGAATTCACGAATAATTCCATCTCTAATTGTTTCCCCTTTGATAGTCCATTACTATTTTGATGCACCAGGTTAATATTTTTTATTTTATTTAAATTAATACATTTATTTTGAGGGCATTTTTGAACACATTTTTTTTATTTGACTAATGATAATGTCATATTAAAATCATTATTTATGTATTTATATTTGCAAGAGGATACCTCTTTTGTCTCTATATCTAATTTAAAAAGCTTGGAACAGATTCCACTGTCATACTATTATTTAAATTATACTGCTCAATAGAGTCAGTTTGTTTAGCCAAGTTCTTGGCTGAAGTTAATAAAACATATGATAGTGAGTTTGCTATCTGTCCTTTATAATATTGAGGCAGGTAATATCTACCTTTAGTCAAAGTATATACATTTTTACTAACAATACTGTTAGAGTCAATTACAAGGAATTTATTCTTATACTGACTGAATAAATTCAGAGTCATATTTAAATTAAATCTATAATTATTTTCCGCATCTGGCAAATTTTTTATGTAGGGGAATGTAAACATTACAATTTTTTTAATCTCTAATTGTTTTAATTTTTCAAAGTAATAGGTTAACTTTTTTTTGTTGACATTACCCCTATTTCCAATAAATATAATTAATTCATCATCCTTACTAAATGTGTAGTTAAATATTTTGTACATAATTTCATGTAAATTAGCACAAGGAAAACAATTATTTATAATCGACTGCTCCGGTGAATTTATCTTTAAGCGCAAATTTGAGCCCATGTCCTTACCAATATTATCGCAGAACATAATTATATTTTGAAAGGAACTGACGTCATGTATACTGCCACACAATGATGATGCAAGTAAAGGAGAGACCTGGGACTCTGAGGTTACCGGAGTGCCTTGTCTATCTGGTGACTGTGGAAGATTGCCGTTGTTACAAATACAACACTGATTTTTAACCAGTGAGTCAAAGCGCTCAGAATTATCTTTGGATAACTTTAAAATTTCATCCACTGCCATAGAATACTCCTTAATTGCCCTTTGAGACAATTCATATTTCTTTGTAAGATTTTTTAAGTCATTTTGTAAACTTTGTATTTTTGACTCTAAGTATTGTGTGTCAGTTTCATATTTTTTCAAGTTATTTTCTAATTTAAAAGTACATGATTGAAGTTGCTCTCTTAATTCAAAATTTTCCTTTTTTGTTTTAATATTTTTAGTTTTAATATTTTTAGTTAAGGATTTAAAATATTTCATAGCTCTTGTTGATTTTTTTATGAACTTCTTTATTTTTATATATTTTTTTAGTTTATTCCTACTGCAAAATGCTATTCTTGACTTTTCATGTACTGAGTCCTCTTTGGTGAGGTCTACAATGGTCAAGTTTGAAATTGCAGGAGCATCCAACTGCGGGGCACAACTAACCAATTCTTGGTATAGGCTGTCATTCTGCTGAGCAGTGACTTTCAGAGCAGTCTCCTCCAGATCTGAGATGTGATGATGGGCCTCACGTAGTTCCTGTTCCAATTTGGAAGTTCTTCTAAGGGTCTGCTCGTACTCATCACTGCATTCATCGAACCTATCAACTATTGACTGGAGTCTGTCCCGCTCATCAACAATATCATTAAATCTAATATGTAACGATGCCAATTCACTTTTAAGCCTACTGTTATTATTCAAAACCCCTACTAGTTCCTTCTCATTATCCTCCCTTTCATTTTCCAGTTGGACACATTGCTCCTTTGCAGTCTTAAGTTCCTGCAAGGTCAGTTGAAGTTTAGACTCCTCTTGGCGTGACAAGGCCCTTCGAGTCATCATTTTAAGATTGTAAATTACAAGTCAAGCAACTTTCGTATATATTAACATTAAATTTCGTATATATTAATCTCAAGCAACTTTCGTATATATTAACATTAAATGATCCAAATATTGTTGTTGAACATCTAACAAATACCTTGCAGCAATGTTTGGCAGCGAACACGATGCAAACTGTAGTTCCTAGGAGAACTAGAATTATTAAACCGTGGATTACACAGGGAATTCTTCGGTGCATTAAAAATAGAAATTACATGCAAAGAAGGCTAAAACAAAATCCGCAAAACCAGATCCTTAAAATCACGTACAAACGCTACCGTAATTTTTGTAACGGTCTACTTAAAAAACTAAAACGTAACTACGATAAAAAACTATTAGAACAAGCTGTTAAAAACCCAAAAAAAACTATGGAGTACCATCAATAATATCACTCAGCGTACACCGTCTAAAGTTCAAAGTTTGGAGCTCTTTAATCTTACTTCTTCGCCCCAAAGATCTGCAGACTCTGTTAATACTTACTTTGCCACAATAGGGCAACAGCTGGCTGAAAGCATTGTCGCAAACACTATGGCGCAACAAATATATGGTTCAAGTCTTTTATCTAACCCTCAAATGTCATCTTTTGCACTCTTTAATACTGACCCTGAAGAGATTTATAACTTGCTAATATCTATGAAATCTAATAGTGCACCTGGTTACGATAATATACCGACTCATTTTATTAAAAGGTCTCATAGGGAGGTTGTACCAATTCTTGTCCATCTAGCTAATCTCTGTTTTCAACTAGGTGTTTTTCCATCAGTCTTAAAACAGGCAATCATCACACCAGTTTACAAAGGCGGTGACAAGGTCAGTGCTTCAAATTATAGACCGATCTCGGTTCTATCAGTAATCGCCAAAATCTTAGAAAAGCTAATTAATACACGTCTTACGAAGTACTTTTCTAAACGTAACATAATCTCTCCATCTCAATTCGGATTTCGGCAGAATTTATCTACCGAAGACGCTGTTCTAGCGCTGACCTTTCTTGTGGTTTCCCATGTTGATGCAGGAATGAAATGTTTAGCGGTATTCCTTGATTTGAAAAAGGCTTTGACACGGTTTCTGTGCCAATACTGATAAAAGACCTTGAAGACATTGGAATAAGAGGAATACCGCTGAAACTCCTCAGTGATTATCTGAGTGACCGGAAGACACGTGTTAAAATTGGGACGGTCATTAGCTCTGAGTCCTCTGTTACGTATGGCGTACCACAGGGCAGTGTACTGGGCCCTACCCTGTTCCTGGCCTATATTAATAAACTCTGTAATATGCATATAGATGGAGGTGATATATTCTCGTATTGTTTTTTCAGGCAACAATTGGGAACAGCTCAAATCTCGTGCGGAAACTGGCCTGATGAAAATAGCTGCCTGGTTAAACACTAACCTCCTTACTTTAAATATACTCAAGAGTAATTTCATTTGTTTCTCTAAATACAACAACACTCAGCCCTCTGAAACCTTGAAAATAAAGCTCCATAAATGTAATTACCCTTCTTTATCGGATTGCTCTTGTGCTGAACTGGAAAAAGTGAACTCCACCAAATATCTGGGTGTTATGATTGACCAGCGTCTATCCTGGCACCATCACCTGGAGCTAATTATGAATCGAGTCAGAAAACTCATATGGACCTTCAAATCACTCCGGCACGTAGCTGATAAACGCCTCTTAAGCAATATATACAGGTCCTTAGCTCAATCAGTCATAACATATTGTGTACCGGTTTGGGGGGGTGCAACCAAAATAAGATTCTTAAATTTGCAAAGAGCTCAGAGATCACTCTTGAAAGTAATGTTCTTTAAACCATATAGATACCCAACTGAAAGTCTTTATTCGACAACTGGCATCTTATCTGTGAGAAAATTATATTTACTGCACATATTGCTTAGGAAACATAACTCGCTGCCTTATGACCCAAGAAAATGTAATAGGAGGCGGATATGTGACGTTGCTTCTCAACCACTGGTAAAATCAACTTTTGCGAAAAGGCAGTTCGACAGACAATCGGCCTATTTATATAATAAAGTAAACAAATATCTTAACATTCATCCTCTCCCATCTCACAAGTGTAAACTAACCTTAGTTAAATGGTTGCTATCAAAAAGTTATGACGAAATTGAATCTATCATTCATACTTCACTATCATAACATAGTTTCCATAGACGTCATAACTATATGTTACTTTTCTGTTTTTGCTTTCGATTCCAAGACAGCGTCGTAGGGCTAACATTATTTCATTTTTGAGCAGTGACTAAACAATCATGAGACTCACACTCACATTATGCCACTGACATGAATTACGTTCATGACGAGCTGGCGCGCAGACATACACTCACTCACACACACACACACACACACACAGACACACATACACACACTCACACACACTTACACACACGCACGCACCGACTATATATACTTCTTTTTATTTTTGTTTCTGTTTTTTTTTTATTGTTACTAAGCTTAAGTCTTTTTATGCTATAGCCTGTTATGGAAGAGCGGTGCTTCCTAGCACAAGCAAATTACTTGCTTAAAAGGAAGCACCAGCCACAACAAACTGTATTAGATTGTAAGTTACAAAATAAAGATTTTTGTATTTTTTTGTATTTTGTATTTTGTATCACTGTAGGTTAGGTGATCTAGGTTAGACATTGTGACCACATACAGCGGATCATCAAACAGTATGTTGTTTGCTTGCCTGCATGCTAAAAATAACAGCAATACCGGAAATACTATGCGCAAATTTTTCGAGGAGCTATAAAACAGTGGTGTAATCAATGTACGGAAACATAAGACTTCGAACAAATGTTGATCCGGCTGAGCATAACTTCTGTAAAAAGTGTCTTCTGTCTTGATACTAAATCAAGACACGTAATGAGAACGGTAGGTGTCTTGATTTAGTATTTGCTAGTTTTCCTTGTCACGTGACCCGCAGTGAGCCTTTATCGGAGCCAGAGGATAAACATCACCCCTCTTTATCAATCGAAGTTGACATTAGTATGGATGATGCTATTCTTCAACAGGCACCCCGAAGTATTCGTAGGTTTCATGCCGCTGATTACAAACTTATTAAGTCCGACTTGGAGCAAGTCAGGTGGGACCAATGTTTATCTACGACAGACGTTGAGAGTGCATTGGAAAGTTTTTATGTCATAGTTAATGAGATCATAGATAAGCGCGTTCCCTCTAAGACTGTGAATAAAAATAATGTATATCCAGTCTGGTTCTCTTTAGATTTGGTTAAATTAATAAAATCGAAAAAAAAGATTCATAAAAAGTGGAAGAACTATGGAAGACTTTCAGATTATGAAAAGTTTTCAGCCTTGAGACGTGAAGTTAAAAAACTAGAGGATTTGTGCTATAAGTCATTCATAACGAAGGCTGAGACTAATATACGTAATTGTTCTAAATTTTTCTGGTTATTTATTAAATCTAAGAAAGCTATTAAATGTATACCTGATACTATGAGACTGGACCACGAAACTGCGCATGATGGTAAAACAATTTGTAGTCTTTTTAGTGAGTTTTTCGAGTCGGTCTTCGAAAGCGATATAAGTGTACCTACACACGTTAGAACGCAAGAATCTGCTTCCGTTGTCATAAGCAGTGTCAATATAACCGAGTCAATCGTTGAAAAATACCTTTCCAAGACAAACGTATCGAAAGGTAGTGGGCCTGATGGACTTCATCCGCTATTTTTGCAAAACTGTAGTAAGCAACTGTCTTGCCCGATCGCTTTAATTTATGCCTTGTCCTTGTCAACCGGTGTGATGCCAACTGCATGGAAACGATCATTTGTTGTTCCTATTATAAAAGTGGTGACAAACATAATGTTCATAATTATCGTGGTATTTCCAAATTGTCAATCTTGCCAAAAAAAAATGAAAAAATTATATATGATAGCTTTTATCCTGCTGTAAGTCCATTGTAACATTCATCAACATGGTTTTATTGCCAAACGCTCAACCGAAACTAACTTGTGTGAATTTCTTGATACAGTTCTTGAGTCCATGGAGAAGGGATTTTATTTATTTATACTCTTTATTGTACACAAAAAAAAACATATACAGGGTGTCCCAAAAAATAGTGTCAAGCGTAAGTCCAGAGTTAGAGCACCTCTTGGAGTACCCGAATCACCCCCATGTATGTTCCGCGATTATTCGTAGTTTTAGAGTAATAATTTTTTTTCTGACTTTTTGAAAATTTCGATCTAAAGAACTTAAAATTTTTTTATAAAAAAAAGTTGAACATATTTTAATGTTTTTCTTTATGCCACTGAATTATCTTTAGTGCTTCTTTTATGTCTAATATTCTTCTGTACTTGCTGCCGGTACAACCTGGCTGCTTCAGAAGCATTTCCTCTTGCATATCCATAAAAGTAATGCATAAGAGCATATTCTTGCGATAAAAAGACATCACAAAATAAAGAGCTTGAAAAGTCCGTTAAGAATGCCAAATTTGTCAAAATCCCGTATTCACACAAAACCAAGTAATCGCACTCAAGGTCCGTAAAGAAAGCAAAGTTCGTCAAATAATCACAAATGAGCGTATCGTACGTAAGGCGCAAACAAAAGCAGGCAAACGACTGGCGCCAGAACACAATAGGCGCTCGGACTACACCCCCCGCCTCATCCCCTTGTCACAAAGAATAGCATTCCTCAGTTACAGTTATCCATTTCGCCAATGAGAGTGAGAGAGATAGCAATAATGCGGTCTCTTTCATATCCTCTCACTCGGGCAATTTTTTAGCAGGTAAGTACTGCGTTACATCCAACACTACAACCGATGTGATCCGCGAGAAAAATATTTAAATATGGGTTTCATGTAGTTAATTTTTGCTAAATTGTAATTAATCTGAACCTTAGAAATTATAAAAAGACCAGATATTTTTTTTATCATCTGATAGGAATTTGGTAAATTTTATGAAATTTTCACCTCGCTGTCTTTGATGGCCGATTTAAGCCAAAGTAGCCCTATTAAGTACTTATTTTTTTAAATGATTATGAAAGCAGAGTGTCTAGAGAAGTTTTTACACATACTTAGAAACCATGAATTCGCCTGTTTAGATTTTTAATTTAAAGATGAATTTTTAAGTAATTATTCACTAACATTCAAATTTTGACTTTACACTACTGTTTTCTAAATTTCCACTAAAGATACGAAGCTGATTATTTTAGACATAAAATAAGCACTAAAGATGATTCAGTGGCAAAAAGAAAATCATTAAAATATGTTCTACTTTTTTTTATTTAAAATTTTTAAGTTCTTTGGATCAAAATTTTCAAAAAGTCAGAAAAAAAATTATTACTCGAAAACTACGAATAATCACGGAACATACATGGGGGTGATTCGGGTACTCCAAGAGATGCTCTAACTCTGGACTTACGCTTGACACTATTTTTTGGGACATCCTGTATAGATTTACATCGTAGTCAGTAACAATACATACAAGTATACAAAGGTGGACTTATCCCAATATGAGATCTCTTCCAGCCTACCTATAGTGGTGTATAACACGTTTCTCGTGAGTAGTAGACTAAGTTATAAAAATATAAACATGCATCTAGAATATATAAATAAATATATAGATTCACACACACACACACACACATATATATATATATATATACATACATAAATAACTAGTACATAGTATGAAAGACTGTCATGATGATACTTTCGTTTTGAAGTGTTTGACAAGGTTTCTTTTAAATAAGTCAATTGTTAAGCTACTTACTGTGTACCTCACTAAGAAGTTTATTCCATAGCTGTGCAGCTCGAAACGTGAAAGATTTTACTGCAAATTGTGTATTCCCTTGCGGTAACTCTAACATGTTAGTGACACAAGATCTTTTAGAGTGTGACCAAGACAGAAACTGAAATCGTGATCTTAGATATGAAGGAAAATTTTTGTTATGCAGGATTTTATATAAAACAGTTAAGATATGCATTTGACGACGATATTTAATTGGTAGCCAATGCAACTGCGCCCTATACTCAGAGACATGGTCAAATTTTCGCAAACCAAACACAAATCGTATAGCAAGGTTTTGAAGCCTTTCTAGTTTTTTAACCTGTTCCTCGGTAATGTCTAAATAACAAGTATCAGTAGTAGGGATGTCAGGTTGATGCCGTGTACACTGATTATTCCAAAGCCTTTGACAAAATTTCGCATGCATTACTTCTTACAAAATTAGCTAGTATTGGTGTACATGGTGATCTGCTGCATTGGCTGACTTCCTACCTCAGAAATAGAACACAGGCTGTTACAATCAAGGGTTATACATCTAGTTTTATACCTTTAACTTCCGGTGTCCCGCAAGGATCTCATCTCGGTCCATTGCTCTTTAATATATTTATTAACGACGTCACTAAATGCTTTTTATATTCTAAAGTTTTGTTATATGCAGACGATATGAAAATATACTCAATTATTAGTTCTTCCGAGGACTGTAAAAGATTACAAAGCGACCTTGACCGTTTATGTGAGTACCGTTGTCTAAATAAACTTCAATTAAATGTAGACAAATGTAGTGTTATTACATTTACAAGAAAGAGTCATGTGGTGCATCATAATTATAAGTTGAACGATAAAATAGTAAATAGGCTTAACGAGGTCAAAGACCTAGGAGTTCTTCTTGATAGCGGACTGTACTTTGAGTCACATGTTAATAAAATTATTGGTAAGGCTTACAAGTTGCTTGGGTTTATTTTGCGTCAAAGCAAGGACTTTAAAGAAATCGACACGTTATGTATTCCTTCTTTATAATTCGTTTGTAAGATCTCAATTGGAGTATGCATCTAGTGTGTGGAACCCTCAATACTCAAAATACATAAATCTGCTGGAAAGTGTTCAAAAGAAGTTTTTAAAACACGTTAAGTATAGATTTAGAAACTTCAACACAGATGTGATAATATCTTTGCAAACTCGGCGAATTCATACGGATCAAATTCTTTTATTTAAAATTATTAATAATGTCGTTGATTCTACATATTTTGTAAGCAAAATCTCTTTCAAGTGTTCCAGACCGAGCGCTCGACAAAATGGATATTTTTTTTTATTCCAACATGTAAGACTAATTATAGACGAAATTGTTATATTATAAGATCATTAAGTAAGTTTAATTCCTCATTTAACCATATAGATAAGCGAGCGCGATGGATTTTTTTCTTATACAATAAACCCTCTAGTTCTTTTCCGGATCCTCGAGCGCTTTTGTGAAAAGTTTGGGCGATATGACATCACCCTGTCTCACTCCACAACGCAACTCGATTGGATTTGTCTTTCTATCCTGGATCTGGACAGCCATCGTAGCGGTGTCGTACAGATATCTCAGCACCTCGATATGTCGCCAATCGATTCGGCATCGCTGCAAGCTGTCCAGAACCGCCTAGGTTTCGATAGAGTCAAAGGCTTTCTCGTAGTCCACAAATGCCACACAAAGCGGCCGATTGTACTCCTGTGTTTTCTGCACAAACTGCCGAACAGTATGTATGTAGTCTACGGTGCTATAGCCTTTTCGAAACCCGGCTTGTCCGAGCCTCCTAGTAAGGAACTTTTAAGATAAAATCTAGTTCTTTCCCGTTTTAATCCCGATTTTTGTATGCTTCTGCTCTGAAAATTCGCTTCCTTTCTAGACTTGTGTCAAGCCTAGTTTTTTTGCTGTCCCGACTTGAAAGTGATAATCCCGAGTTTTACAAGCTTTTGCCTCACAATTTCGCTTTTTAGACCTGGCAGCTCTATTTCAACACATTTGTTCGTAAAGAGAGCCTTATTATATCGCTTTTAGGGCCATAAACTGATCTATAACACACACGTGCGCAATTAAGTAATATGCAAATAAACAGAACATTCTTAATTTACTTGTTTAGGTTAGGTTCAAAGCCTCTAAAAATAATTCGAATTTTTTTGGAGCCCTAAAAAGCCCAAATATGTATATACAGGGTGTCTCAGAAACAATGGATAAACCTTTAACTGTTGATAGGTTTCGTCGAGACCTCTCTAATCTCAAATTTTGACTTTAGTAAAAATATCTCGGTTTTCAAGATATTTGATAGTTTATGATTTTTTTTAAAATGCCACTTTTGGTAGGTTTTTAATGTGCCATTTTTACAAATACGGACTTTTTCTGATTCAGGTTTTTTTAGCTTCTAACGGAATAGTTCAGCTATCAATAACAGTGGTTAAAATTGAGCTAGCTAATCACGAAGTGCTTGGAAAAAACAATGTTCCAAAAAAAATTAAACAAGAAATTATTTTTCTTCGTGTTTGGTCAGCTACCATGTAAAAAAATGTATGACGCTCATCGTGCCCATTATCTTAAAAAAATGCTTAGTTATTCTAGTTTCAAAAAAGGTATGATAACCTATGCTTAATGTATCTCTTAAATTTTATTACTGCTTAAATAGCAAATGGTATGAAATTTTAAAAAGATTTTTTTCGGAATAGTTATTAATTCTTAGTTTGAATAAAGAATTTGAATTAAAACAACATGAAATTTTAATTTTTTATTAAATTTACAATAAATGTTCGAATTGGCGTCCTTGCGCTCTGATACACGCCCTACATCTTTTTATAAAAGAAAGTTTGATGCGGCGCGCGTAACCAGACGTTTTTATGTGTGCAGCTGCATTTTGTATGCGAGTACGCAACTCTGTTATTGAGGATACTGGCCTCGCGTAGACAAGGTTTTTCAGACATCCCCAATAAAAAAAATCCAAGGGGTTTAGATCCGGCGATCTGGGCGGCCATAAATAGGGCCGAGCCGGCCTATCCACCTTTGTGGGAAGTGTTGATTTAAATAATTTCTTACTACTATTGCGTAGTGAGCTGGGCACCCATCATTTTGAAGCCACATTCTCCGCCTCACTTCTAAATTGACATCTTCTAGCATGCCGGGTAAATCATTTTGTAAAAAATTAAGGTAAATTTCACTATTCAGTGTAGCTGGAAGTTCATATGGCCCGATCACCTGTCCGTCAATAATCCCAGTCCACAAGTTAACTTTAAATTGAACTTGGGACCGATCTTCCCTCATCAAATGTGAGTTTTCAACTTGCCAGCTATGTAGATTGTGGATGTTGAAATATCCATCTCTCCGGCATGAGGATTCATCCGTCCATAAAATTTTATTGAAAAATTGCGGGTCCTCCCTTATTTTATTTAACATGATTCTGCAGAATGCAATCCTGCGCGGATAGTCAGCAGGTTGTAGAGTTTGGACCCTTTGAATATGGAAAGGGTGCAAAAGGTATTTTTTCAATATGCGATGCACTTTGCTTCTATTAATGCCGGTTCGACGTGCAATTCCACGCACAGAACGTGTTGAATCTTCTTCTATTTCGTCGAGGACTACTACTTCTTCATCGTCGTTTCTTTCTGGTCTTCCTGGCCCTGCACCACCAATGCCTCTTCCTGGAAGCCTCCCTTCGCAGTACGAATTATGTACCCGAGCAAAAACTCGATAGTCCGGGTGACGTGCGTTGGGGTACCTAATACAAAAAATGACGTTATTAAATTTACTAATTCATTTAATTTTAAAATCTAATTAAACACGGCTTGTGACTATTTTTAGAAGGATAACATAATGTAAGACCCATCCTAATACGTTTAACTAAAGTTGCCATAAATGTGTGTGATTTAAAAAAAAAATAAGATTGATTGAATTAAAGAGAAAATAAATAATCTTACCTCTCTGCGTACAGACGAGCAGCAGCGTTAGCATTTCCTCGACATTCGCCATAAACGAAATGCATGTTTGCATATTCGCGCGACGTGTACTGATGTCTAGGCATGTTCAGTGTTATGTATTGGTTGTCAGTTAGGTTTCACAGCACAAACAATATCCAAATCGTAAAGCTAGCCAAGTCCATATGATCACCAGTTGTCAATAGGTTTCACAGCACAAACAATATCCGAATCGCAAAGCTAGTCAAGTCCAAAATAACAGCAAAATGTCGTTTAAAATCATCGAAGCTCTATCGAATCTCTCGAATACAGAAAACACGCGTGGGTCACAACCGGAGTTCAGAACGACACTAACAATCGTAACAAAGAACCCAATGATCAGACGCAGGTAAAAAAAGTCCTTCCAGGAAATTCGATAGCAGGTAAGGTTGCAAATGCTTATGACTCATGTGCTGTTAATGATAAGGCTCCTTTTTGATTGCGCATAGTGGATGAGACATGTGGCAGGCAGGGGCCACAAAAAAAACACGTTTCTCAACTCTGTGACTCGCAAACGAATGTTTACAAATAAGCTTTAAGTGCTTATTAGTGGAAAAAAACCGTTTTTTTTTTCAAATTTTCATTTTATTTGCTATTCAACCAGTCAGAAAGTCAAGAAAGCATAAACTTAATACTGGAAAACTAAATTAACCGAATAAAATTAATCCGAAAAATAATTAATCCGACAAACAATCTTTTTAAAATTTTCATACCATTTGCTATTCAAGCAGTAATAAAAGTTCATAGATACATTAAGCATAAGTTTATCATACCTTTTTTGAAACTAGAATAACTAAGCATTTTTTTAAGATAATGGGCAGGATGAGCGTCATACATTTTTTTTACATGGTAGCAGACCAAACACGGAGAAAAATAATTTCTTGTTTAATTTTTTTTCGAACATTGTTTTTTCCAAGCACTTCGTGATTAGCTAGCTCAATTTTAACCACTGTTATTGATAGCTGAACTATTCCGTTAGAAGCTAAAAAACCTGAATCAGAAAAAGTCCGTATTTGTAAAAATGGCACATTAAAAACCAACCAAAAGTGGCATTTTTAAAAAAAATCATAAACTATCAAATATCTTGAAAACCGAGATATTTTTACTAAAGTCGAAATTTGAGATTAGAGAGGTCTCGACGAAACCTATCAACAGTTAAAGGTTTATCCATTGTTTCTGAGACACCCTGTATAGGCCCTAAATTTGGGGCTTAAAGCCCTAAGTTGGTAAGCCTGGGGCGGCAGATACCACGCAGTGGAGGTGGCATTTAAAATCCATAAAATCCATAATAACCGGATTTCAATTTCAAAATCCGATTTTTTTTGAATGTTCCAAAATCCGAACTTTTCATTTGTTTACGAATTTCGAATAATCCGGATTGCATTCTCTAGTTACACCTATATTGCATTGTTAGTTAGTGTGACATGGTACTAAAATGTTTATCTACTTTTGAAGCCTGGCTTTACCTATGGGAGCTACGCTAACAAAATTTTTTTTTCAATATTTCTTCTACCACTTTTTTGCCATGATTAATATACCTACATACATACCCATACCAAATTACAGCTTTCTAGTACTAATAGTCTCTGAGTAAAACCTGTCTGTCTGTCTGTCCGCAGACAGACAGACAGACAGACATGACGAATCTATAAGGGTTCCTTGTTTACTACGGAACCGCTTTGCATTTGTTGCTGGTCATTTAAAAATGTGTTATTTTGAGATTGAAACTAAAACTGATGTTGAAGGTGTGGGGTTTTTACCTTTAAGGGTTTTCCTCGATTTTCATGGGATCCCATAGTCAGATCCTGACTTTGGTGATAATGGGACCAGCCCAATAAAGTATACCTACTCTATCGAATACGAAAATAATTTCGAATTCACAAAAAAAAACATAGGTAGGTACCTACGCATCGAATTGAGAACCTCCATCTTTTTTGAAGTTGGTTTAAAAGAAAAGAAAAATAAATAAACAAATTACCTTTGATAAAGAAATATCTTCTAATAAACCTTTTTCGTCACTTACTAATATTCAGTAAAAACATAAACTAAAATAATAATTTCAAGTATGAAGTAACTATCAATTAAGGGCCCGGTCTTGTAATCGGTGTTCTAGCAGAATTTTCAGAGAAGTAATATTTTTTTTATTATTAAAAATGCAATGAAGGAAATACTTTTTACGTTAATTTAGAGTGTAGGACTTGAAGTTTCCATAACACATTTTACTATTTACTTAAATGCTAGTTTAGGTTATGCTAGTTACGTTTCACGTTACTTCGCACTGTATGGCACTGGGGCCCTACCGTGATCGCTTATAGCGAGGTTAAATCGATATTGAAACAGAGACACCGCTCTTGCTGCGTATAGCGGCATCCCGCTCTCAGCGCGGTTTTAATATTATTTTGAGCGATCATGGTAAGGGGGCTGTTCATGTTGAGATATTTGACCACAAGTTCATAATAGATCTAGTTCAAGCAGAAATACTACAGAGGCAGAGCAAACGCTAAAAAGGCTCTTTTTTACACAAGCTTTTATTTACTTTCACCTGTCCGGTGTCTGTAATGAAATCTTGCAAGTTAAATTTGATTCACTCCCCGGTCTCCGATTGAGTTAAAATTTTGCATGCATATGTAGGATATCGCGTGATAATGCAATATTATGGTGATATAAAAGCTTGAATTTTTTTTTACAATTTTACTTGTTTACATTTTATTTAGTAATGAACTTTATAGGTATATAAACTTGATCGAAAATGCAAAGTTGGACATTGCCCATTAAACAGGGTTTTTTTCTACCCATGGTGTAAAATGAGGCCTAACATTTGTATACGACTTTATCACTCCCGTAGTGGGAGCCCTCTTATTTCCGTGACCGACCCGTGGTACAACTGTTTTGTTCAACTGGTTGTACAATGGGGAAGTAAATATACCGATTGTACAACTGGTTGAACATTCTAAATTTTATTATTAATTTTTACGACGCGTGTACTACGTACTGTGAAAAATGTCCTACTCGTTTGTCCAACTGTTGTATCACGGGGAAGTAAATTGATCTATCGTCCAACTAATGCGGTAATATTTTTTTGACATTATCATGTCATATTACTATACCTTACAAGGCCACATTCAGCATAGGGGCCATGTGGGCCCAGGCCCAAGTTTCATTTATCCCATCAAGTCGCGAAGTGAATTTTTAGCTTAGATAGGGATTTACTCATTCAGGTTTCAGACATTCAAAAGACTTAGGTATTAATTAACAAAACACTCGTGGTAATCAAACCATATCGATTATGCTTTTCTCATTTAACAAGGGAGAGCATAGTCTATTACCTATCAGATAACTTGTTTTATTAAGTACGAAATGTTGTGGTATAAGTACTGGTTTTCTGACAATTAATACGCTAAGTTAAGGTCTATTTACAAAATAACATTTTTATTGGTAATTACCCTACAACAATGACGGTGTCGCTAAGAAATTTGTAAGGCGGGACTTCTAGGTTTGTTGGTGCTGGTCCTTTGCGCGCCCTTCCCACGTTATCATAATGGCTTCCGTGACACGGGCAATAGAAGCCTCCAGACCAGTCGCCAGAATTCGGGATAGGCACGCAACCCAAGTGGGTGCATATCCCAACTACAACAAGCCACTCAGGTTTAATGGTCCTCTGCTCTGGCGTTTCTGGATCCCGTAACATAGTCAACGGAGTCTTAGCTTCAAGCTCAATATCAGCTTCAGTTCGGTTCTTGATAAACAGTGGTTTGCCGCGCCATTTGTACGCCATGCAACCTCCGGGAGCTACTTTGGAGATGTCTACTTCAACCGACGCCATGGCGAGCACGTCGGCAGGCGTAGCCATAAACCAAACATAATGATGGAGTACAGCTTTGTAACCGTAGTATCCACAGAGGTAGCCAAAAAATCCCATAACGTACGTTATCCCTGCCTTGCCATCTCCAGAATACCAGGTGGTTTTTTTTGTATCTATATAATCTTTTTTTCTGTAAGCATCAAAGTTGGGGAACTTTATATCGCTATGCAATTTCGTTGGTGGACTGTGTTTATGGTAGCGTACCTGTGTCCAATAAAGATTTACTGGTAAATGAAAATTGTTGCTTAAAATCGGAGCTCTTTTCAATGTTCCTTGACTGTTATCTAATTGTGTCTTCAATTCTGTGCTTGTATTCTCAGCGATTTTTAATTTCACTCCAGTGCTTGATGCAGGTATTGTTCGGGAGACAACCGGAGCGTATCGCGACAAATAACCGCCGTTCAAAATATTCATAGCGACAGGTAGTCCATGCTTCTTAATTATATGGGATTGAAGAAAATCGTAGGAGATTAAACGATTTTATTACAATGTTCAATTCAAAATGTGATTTTCAGCAGCGCCAATTGTAAATTATGTTGTCACAACGTCTATGTCATAAGTACATGACATTATTTTTTTTTACATTAACCAAAGAGATTATAGCTAGGTCTTAACGTATCATCAATGATGCTATAATCAGATCCTTGGGTCAAACGATTAGAGACATTCACTATTAACAAAAAAGAATAATAATAGCACTAGGCCGGATGATAGAAGCGGGTCGGGTCGCGCGCCGGGAGGAAACGCCGCAGTGTCATCACTGCGACGCTCCCGACCAAAGAGTATTATACTACTTGCTCCCGACGACACTGCCGACCACACCCTTTCCACGATATCTATATAAATAAAAATGGATCTTCGAAATGTATGTACGCCTATAACTTTCCAACGACTGCACCAAATTGGATGATTCTTGGTTTTATGTATTCGTTATTGTTAGGACAAGGTTTGTGTAATATAAAATTAAACAAACATTTCAGTAATTTAGTTAAAAACATGGCTATACAAAGTACGCTGGGTCAGCTAGTTACAAATATTTATACCTAGTTATAAGTTTGACATTAATGACAACCTAGTAGTAATCTTGGGAAATAGGGGTAATTTGAACAAAAAAGCACAAAAAAAATGTGTTCTCATTTAAATAATTTGTGTGTAAATCAAATAATAATGTTTACCCTTCCCTACCATAACAGGTTGTCACAACATGAAATTAATATTAGGTATAAACTTAATTTGACATTAGACTTAATGACAAATTATTCGAATAAAATCCATATTATTGACTATAACAAACTGACAATTGTTAGAGATAATGCTTATTTAACAAATGATAAATTATATCTATCAATGTTCTTAAACAATTAGCTATTTCGCTAAGATTTTATTTTTTAACTTTAGCCAAAAACATGGCTATAAACTCTTTCTCTGACAGTGCTTTTATTGAGCAGCCCACTCACAGTGTCAAATTGCTCCTGTTAAGCAATACTCCTGTGATAATAAAACGACTGTCAGTAATAGTACTGATGATAATTTTTACAATTCTTTAAATTAAGTAATGAGACAATAGAGACATCCTCATGCTTATCGTAGAAAAGATACAGTAAACTTTGTAAGTGATAATGTATTGCAAAACCCATTTAATAACAAAGATAATGTAAATCTCATCAACCTGGTGCACCAGAACATTCAAGGAATGTCAGGCAAGGATCTAGAAGTGGAATTATTTTTAAATTGTAGTAATGTTGACATTTTTTGTGTAACTGAACATTGGCTTAAAATGGGGGCAATTCGTGGTAGTTCTTTAATAATATTAAATAAAAAGCTGAAATTTAAGGATCGTAAGGATATTGTGAGCCTTTCGATTGAGCGAACAATAGAAATAGCCTGTGTGGAGCTGGACTGGATTATTGTATTATGTGTATACAGGCCTCCTTCAGGATTATATGACCTTTTCGAAGATACTAGTGTTGAGTAGGACATACAAGAGGCAGTACATTTGTCCCGTACATGGCGTCAAAATGTAAGAGCGGCTCAGCATTTCAAAATGTACCACTTCACATTTTCTGTCGCGGTAGTCGCAACCGAGAGGGAGCGCGACACAAACTCCAAAAATGTAGACTGAGTGAGAGAAAAAACGTCGTATGTGTCGAGCATTATAGTGGTATGCTTCACTTCAGTACTGTCGGTGGAGCGTCTACTCTTTCACCTGACTTATAAGTAGAAGAATGAGACAACAATAGGCTAAGCGGAAGAAAAGAATCGCAAATATTATTTTTCAATTATAATATGTATTTTTTAATACTTTGTTAAACTATTTTTTATTATCCATTTGTTTTATTGCGTATTAAAATCGTTAAATACTGCCTGCCTGCACAAACAATGAATATTTGTTCTAATGTTATGCATACAAAAATAATTAAAGTCAGTGCTCACTGCTCAATAGATCAATCGCGTATCGTAGTAAGTATTACGTCAATCACACTTTTGTGAGGTACATACTCGTATAAACGCATCAACACAACACAAAGTGACATAATTACTCTGTACTTCAAATGTGTCGCTATGCTTCAAGACGCCTCGCCTCTTTTGAAGTGGGACATTGTACTGGCTCAGTACAAAAAAGAGGCTACTTTTACAAACTCATATAAAATTCATGTCCTACACAACACTAGAAGATACTATGGATGAAGTCACGGGGATGAAGTATTGAAAAAAGTGTGTAGTTCCACGAAACAGACCATTGTTTGTGGTGATTTTAATATTAATTTATTAGAAAATTCTAGTTTATCTATTAGGATAAAAAATCTGTTTTGGCCATATAACCTTGTAAACTTATTTTTGGAGCCAACCAGAATAACTCAATCGTCTGCCACATGCATTGATAATATTTATACAAATATTGTTCCTTTAGCAAAAAGAGTTTTTAAAAATGTAGAATGTGACCATTCTGGACAAATTGTTACCATTCCATTTAAATGTAAACGCACAGAAAAACAGAATATCACTGTTGTGCCAAAAACTGCTGGTCGCTTAGAACGGCTGAAATATAATATTGGTATTAAATTAAATTATATAAGTTAGTAAGAAAACTCAAAAAAATTATATGAAATTTTTTTTCATACATTTTGTTCTGAATTTAAAGGTGCCTCCAGACTCACGCCGAGAACCCCCGAGAACACCCGAGAAGCGTGAATGTGATGGGTTTCTCGGCTTCTCGTTCTCGGGCTCGCCTGTTCTCCGATCGGTGTCGGTTTTTTTGCCCGCTTCAAAGGGTTTCTCGAGCGAGAAAAGAGAACACTATCACACTCTCGTTTGTTCTCAGTGCGACTGCGACCGTGGCGTAGATCGCATGTTATCTCGTGCCAATTATTCTATAAAAAAAATACTTTGTGGTGTCTGATGCATATCAGTATCATTTAGATAACTTCACAGTTATTGTATACTCTTTCATTTAACATAGTCTCTCATCTGTGCTATCAGTGCTTAACAAAATAATGTGTAATAAATATTAAGAAAATAATTTGAATTCACGAAGATTTTAATTGTTTTGAGATATTTCGTTAGTCTTTATAGTTCAGTAATTTTAGACATACGAGTAAAAAATGTGGAAAAATGAAACAGAGTTAAAGTTTAAATAATATTTTCACACAGAGCCCATTTTGTGGGAAGCAAAACGTTTTCTATAGAAAAGTACTTTGTCAATAACCACCATCGTTTGAGCCATTTTTTCTCAATATTATTTTTAATTATTTAAATAACGCACACAATACCAAGGCAGTAGCTAGCACTGTCGTCCATTCCGGATCACGACCGAGAATGTAAATGAGAAGATCGCTGAGTGTGGATAGCTTCTCGGTTCTCGCGCAAGTTCTCGGCGAGACTTCTCGCCGAGACTTCTCGCGTGAGTCTGGAGCCGGTATAAAAATATTTTTGTTCCATAGACTATATCCGTTAATGGTACTTTAGCTTTTAGTGAATGGGCTACACCAGCAGTATCAAACTTTTTGAACTTCATAATGAACGTTCATTTAATACTTTTCGCTTTCACAGCCGAAAATATCTTCGTCATTGTCCTCCATTAATGCGAACATACGTGCACAATGCACATACGTACTTAATAGCTTTGAGAATTCTTTATTGCCTATGCAAAATCCGAATGCATTACCTAAACCATAGACGTATAGGTACGTCTGTGCAGTAAACACACCCTTTTCTGCATTCCGTAATTACCTACCGACGCTTCGTACGCTGCGTACCTACGCTCAGTTAGTACCAGAGTGATACGCTAATTCAAAATCTGCCAACATAGTCATTGATCATTTTGGGCTTATTCGGCCTTAATGATTAGGGAACGTACCCATACTACGTGAACTGTTCAGGGGGGAGGGTGGTCTTCAATATACCACGCTTGGTCACAGGGACGAGAGGAGGGCTTTGGTTTCCGTCACCTAGCCAGAGATTTAACACCAATATGGCGTGCAGCGTTTAGCGCTTTTGAATGTCCCGATGCGTCAGCTGATTGAAACTTTCTATTTACAAAAAATATAATTTAAAACCATATTTATGAATTACTACATGAACGCTGGGGGGTAAAAATTATAAATAGTGGGGCACAACTTCACAAGTAAGGTTCGCTTATTGTATTGTATGATTATGTTTAAATAGTATTATAAGTAATACTTAGTTAATCTGAAATGATTTAACAATATGATGTGGATTTATTAATTTTGATTATTAAAATACCTCTTAAAATCTAAAGATTTTAAATGACGTTGGATTTGTTGTTTACCGTGATAATAAAAACTGGATTTACCCTAGTACTGGACCCGCCATTGTTGCAGAGTCCGGAACATTATTTTCTTTAGATTTTTGGGGGGGACGAGGTAGTACTACATTTGCAAACACACTCACATTCACAAACATAAATTGCGTCGCTATGAACGCACACTGAATGAAAAAAACAACAGAGATTTAATTCCACGCACACTCCCTCATTTTTTTCTATAGTACGTACATTTTTTATGTCCTACTGTCATAATTTAAAAGAAGAAAGTGGGGATTATACTCAGAACAATCACTGTTATTCTTCTGAGGGATTATATGGATGGGTTCCATAATGGTTCCATACTGATCGAATGATATCGACATTTTTATTGAATGGTTAAATGAATGGTTTGTCCTTTTGACATTTTTACGGTAAATTTGTATTCTACGTATAGATATTTTAACACATATTATGAATTATTATTATATTGGGCATTGGTATACCTATATTTTAATGTAAAAGCTCGGAAGATCGACATTTTATAGCATAGATTTAATAAGAATAGGTATCAACGTCTAAAAGCAAGGAGATGCTAAGTTATACTATCAGCAATCTACAGGAAAACAAATAATAAACATACGATCTTGCAGGTTTCTTTTTAACCGAATTCAAAAAAGGAGGAGGTATTACCGTATGATAGTCATGAACCGAGCAGATGATGGAAGGATCCTTAATTTTTTGCAGTAAGAGGTTTTCTAAATACAACAGGCACGTATTGATCCTTTTCATACAATACGTATTGACCTTTTGTCGTATACTTCAACTATCTCTTTAGTGAATTTAATTCCGGTCAGCTGGTATTAAGGGTACGTTTGAAAACGAGTAATATTTACTCGGGGTAGAGTAAATTTCACCCGATAGCGTTCGAGAACCACTCGAGAGAAACCGAGGGTAACCGACCAATTACTCCCCACGTATTTCTGAACGCATTAATGAAGAGTAATTTTCGCCTGACAGGAGTGAATTTCTCTCGGCCCCCTGTCAGCGTTAAATTTTACTTGACATTAACAGTAGACTGTTCTGTGATCTGTGGCTACTGATTTAGTTTTTTCGTCGAAGTTAAAGTCTACAAATGTTAAATAAAGCTTTGTGTAGTTGTAAAATAAATCAAGTTTGCGTTGCAAAACACAAGAAGTCTGCTTTTCGTTTTTAATTGACAGAACCCGTTTGAAAATTCGTGAAGTACGAAAATCACTCGCTAGCGTTTGAAAACCAGTTAAACTTCTCTTTCTCGCAATATATCTATCCTTTTCTTTTTACCGAGTGAAAACCTCACGGGTTTTCGAACGGCCCCTAAGTTCACTAAAAAGACAAAAACCGACTTCAAAAATACTGAAAATTTTAATTATTTTTAACTTTTCAGTATGTTTGAAGTCGGTTTTTAGTGAATTTAATAGGATAGTTACAGACAACATAAGAATAGGTACAGACAACATCACATTTCTATATTGAAGTCGGTGCCAAATGATGATATACTAGAAAGTCTTAAAATTTCCTATTCTTATTAAATTTTTCGGTGTTTTTGAAGTTTTGAACAAAGTGATTATTGGTTTTTTTTTCATTCGAGTGCAACATGTTTCTGTTTTAAAAAATGTTTAGATAAAATGTTCAACAATATTATATATTAGTTTTAGAATTGTGTGTTTTATATTTGTGGGGTACTTAGGGAATGCAAAATCCGGATTTTCCTATTAATCCGGATTATCCGTATTTAATACGGATTTTCGTTTTTTTATATATATTAACTTTATCGTTTACAATTAATATTTTAAATTTGTAAATGATTATTATTATGTAATTAAAACTATTCTAATTTTAAAAATCGTCTATAAAAAAAACAACGAAGATTTTTTATCCTTATTTTTTTTAAACATTATTTATTGCTCATAAATACTCATAATCAGTCCATCAACTTTTTGCTACGTATGCATTGCACTTTTAATAAAAACTAAATTAGTATGTTCTTAAATGCTTGTTTTATTAAATGACTTTTCCGTTGTATGAAGAATAATATTAAGTACTTAGTTTTGCATCGTTTCTGTATAACAAAATGTTATCAAAAAATAAAACCTTACCGAATACAACTCTAATAAATTTGTATCAATTGTATCAATAACAAAAAATTGGTATCAAAATGGTTGGATGACAGTTTGGAAGACCTTATTCATAGTACAATTGGATCATCATAGTCATATACTCGTACATACACGCACCATCTGCCATATATAAATTGTACTCGGAACATGCACATTCATATATACTTACCTGATTTACGAGTGCTCATAGACATACATAATTATACACATACTCATACACACACACACATACACAGACACACACTCACAAACACGCAGAGAGAGAGACTAACACACTAAAAACAAACTACAATTCACTTTCTAATTAGGTAGAGAAAAAATGTTTTCTGTTGATAAAACATTATTGTAATAAGAGGACTCTCATAACACAGGGTGACCTTATATGTGAGCAGTGCATAAAGTGCATTAGTTGTAAAAGTTGAACTGAAGTAAAATATATTTTATTTTTATTTATTTATTTCAACTAGGGTAACCAGGTGTCCCGATTTTTAAGAGATGTATGGACACGTCCTGCTTTAACCATGATCGGTACGCAAAATGTCCCGATTATTGATCGGATCACGAAAATTTGTCAATTTCCTATTGTAAAGCAGTGAATTTATCAATTGGCCTAACGCAGTCCACTGCTGGACATAGGCCTCTCCCAGTCTGCTCCACAACACTCTGTCCTCCGCCTTCTGCAGCCAGTCCATCCGTGCTGCCTCATGTCATCGGTTCACCTGGCTGCAGGACATCCAACACTACGTTTGCCGATTCGTAGTCTCCACTCTAGGACACGTCTGCTCGAACGGCCATTGGTCCTTCGAAATACGTGACCAACCCTCTGCCACTGCAGTTTGCTTATCGTGCGAGCTATGTCGGCGACACCAGGTTGGTTATTGTCTTAGAAAAAAAAGTCTATCACGATTGCCTTCAATTTGAGAGCCATTGCGGCGTGAACTCAAGACTTTGAGCCGAAATCCTTTTATGAAGGAGTGATGGATAGACTCCGACTGTCAAATTGTAAGCGAGCGCGATGGATATTTTTTTTTACAATAAATCCTCTAGTTCTTTTCCGGATAACCTCTTTCGGATTTTATCCTTCAAAGAAATTCCTAACATAGTTTGCTCCATAGCCCGCTGAGCAATTTTTAATTTGAAGACTAGCCCCACTTTAAGTGTCCACGTTTCGGCACCGTAAGTCATGATAAATAAGACGCACTGATCATAGACCTTTGACTTTAGGCACCGCGGCTTAAGCGATAAGAGGACTCAACGTTACTTGCGACATGCTGCCCATCCCAACTGAATTCTGCGGTTGGCTTCTTTGTCGAAGTTGTGTCTACCCAGTTTAATAACTTATCCCAGATAGACATACTCCTGCACAGCTTCAAGTACCGAACCGCCGATGCAGATCGGTCCCGAGCACAAAATGTTCATTAAACATGACCTTGGTTAAATCCAAGTTCGTGCCGAGGCCTACCCGCCCCGAAACTTCATTTAGGTCATGCAGCATTCCGCTAAGCTGTTCCGGCAACTCTGCGGCGATGACGACGGCAAATCGTAGGTGCGAGATGTACTCACTGTTTACGTCGGTCTCCTGTCCTGACCAGTCCAGTGTCTTGAAGACATCCTCGACTCGAGCGCATTTGTGAAAAGCTTGGGCGATATGACATCACCCTGTCTCACTCCACAACGCAACTCAATTGGATTTGTCTTTCTATCCTGGATCTGGACAGCCATCGTAGTGGTGTCATACAGATATCTCAGCACCTCGATATGTCGCCAATCGATTCGGCATCGCTGCAAGCTGTCCAGAACCGCCCAGGTTTCGATAGAGTCAAAGGCTTTCTTGTAGTCCACAAATACCATACACAGCGGCCGATTGTACTCCTGTGTTTTCTGCACAATCTGCCGAACAGCATGTATGTGGTCTACAGTGCTATAGCCTTTTCGAAACACGGCTTGCCCGAGCCTCCTAGCAAGGAACTTTTAAGTTTTAATCCCGATTTTTGCATGCTTCTGCTCCGAAAATTCGCTTTCTAAACTTGTGTCAAGCCTAGTTTTTTTTGCTGTCCCGACTTGAAAGTGATAATCCCGACTTTTACAAGCTCTTGCCTCAAAATTTCGCTTTTTGGCTCTGGCAGCTCTATTTCAACACGTTCGCTCGTAAAGAGAGCCTTATTACATCGCTTTTAGGGCCATAAACTACCCCCTAACCATAATCCATAATCGCATAAAACAATATTGAAACCGCACTGAGAGCGGGATGGCGCTATACGCAGAAAGAGCGGTGTCTCTGTTTCAATATTGTTTTAACCTTGCTATAAGCGATCATGGTAAGGCCCCTATTCTATAACACACACGTGCCCAATCAAGTATATGCGAATAAACAGAATATTGTTAATTTACTTGTTTAGGTTAGGTTCAAAGCTTCTAAAAATAGCCCCAATTTTTTTGGAGCCCCAAAAAGCCCAATATATATATTTAGGCCCTAAAGAGGCTAAAAGCCCTAAGTTGGTAAACCTGGGGCGGCAGATACCACGCAGCGGGGGTGGCATTTAAAATCCATAAAATCCATAAAACAGGATTTCAATTTCAAAATCCGAAATTTTTTGAATGTTCCAAAATCCGGAATATTTCTCCATCACTGCTTTTGCCAGCTCTATATTGTGATTCATAAAGTTATCATAATCGTGGTCAGGAAATACATAGATTAACGCCGATAAAAAAATGCAAACTTGTCGGCAAAGTGAAATAACTGTTTTAGACTGTTCATTATAAATTTTTCTTCTCTTTGGACTAATTTTTGGATTATCCGTTGAATCAATTTCATTTTCGACCTAAAAATGAAACAAAACTTAATATTTATCTATAATAAATATTACATTTTAAGTACCAATTGAAAACAATTTATAAATATCAAACGTAACATGGAAGAACAATGGCCGCCCGAATCACTTTAATGAATCATATCGATTCATAACTATTACTATCATTGTGAAAGACAAACTGTAAAAATGTACATCTGCTTTACATTTTTACAAACAAAATGTAAGTAAAACGTAATAGATGATTACCATCAGTTTATCGGTTTAGAAATTATTTGCGACCAACTTCGATAAAAGCAGGTTATTAAATTAAGCTGTATGCATGTATAATACAGCCTGTATCTTTATTAGTATCTTTAAACGAAAATATGAAATAGTGTCAAATTTCGATTCATAATTTATTGTAAAAAGTTTGTTTGTTTATACTTTACAAGTAGATAGGTATGCTTTGGCCCACATACACCAAGGACGTAAAAAAATCAGGGATCACATAATTAAGATATGCGTAAAAATAAAATATCGCCTCACAAAATCCAATAAATTAAGGATTGGGATAGCTTGAGGTTTAAGTCTTCTCCTGTTATTATAAGCATTTCAAAAAAAATGCAGCTGTTCAAAATGTTTTGAGCATATTGTACTCGTTCGAGTGGGCGTCCATGATGGGTGTCTATTGCATGCAATGGTCCATTTTATTTTAAGCGTGTGGTCCTTTGGAAATCTAGAAATGTTTATTAAAGACACATTAACCTCAACTCGTGCTAAAAGCAGCAACTTTTTAATTTAATAGTTCGTTCTCGATAGCTTTCGTGGATACACTGCACTATTCTGTTTTTTTGGCATAGAAATAGGGGTGTGGGTCATGAAATTTCTGTTCAATTAAAGTAATTAATATAGTTCTACTCAGACTGCATATTATTTTATAAATATAAAAAAATATATTTACAAAAACATCTCAGGGGTGGAAGTTTGTATTAGGAATGAATGAATAACCGCTGAACCGATTTTAATGAAATTTTGGTATATGGAGACAGTTGGAGTTGTAGGGAAGGATAAAGAATAGTTTTTATCCCCGAAATCATTCCTTAAGGGTGTAAGAAGGGAGGGGGGGGGGGGGGAGTATTTTTAAAGGAAATCAATAAAAAAGGGTTTCCACGCGGACGAAGTCGCGGGCAAAAGCTAGTTCTAAATCAATACAAGAAAAAACAATTCCGACCCATACAAGAATGTTTTCTTGTAGGTATTGATTGTATTTTAACTTTATTTAAAAGTTAACATTTTTAAAGAAAATGAAAAGACAAAAAATTTAAATAGTGGACATGTCCTTGCTAAGTATGTTTACTATTGTCGTGATTTGAAATTAGTGAATCACTGCCGCTTTTAATACATTGTTTTGAGAAGATTAAGATTTTTTCCATAAAACCATTAGTTATGTATGTTATTGTGATTGTACTATTTTTTTTATTTTTTTTACACTTGGATTTTTCTCCTGTGTCGTGGGTGCAGTTACAAACATAGAATCTCACCTGCACATATGCCCAGACCGGAACAAATTTCTGTAGGCCATACAAAATATTTGTCACGTACGGGAGTCGAACCCGCGACCCATTGCGCAGTAGGCGATCACTCGACCTCTGCGCTAACTATGCTTCATGAGTATACTTCCTTCTTTGATAGACTTTATTAATTTACGAAGACAACTTTTATATAGAATCAAATGTAGGTACTTCAAATTATTAGATTAATAATGTTATAGTAGAACTTTGCATTATAAAATCTATTCGTATAATTAGAATGAAAAATCACTATTTTAATACGGATATAACATTTCAAAGGACATGTCCTTTTTTGGGCCACATATTTTAAACACCACAACTTAATATTTTTTGTATAGAGTTCTTAAAATCTTACACTTTTAAGAAAAAATTAGACCGTTTTATCCCTGCAAATCAGAGAAAAAATTAATTGTTTTCAAAACTAACGTTACGTGAAATGGAACAGAATTTGTCAAATAGTGTGTAAAGGAACAACAAAAAAAGCTATGGCACGAATGAGTTTGTTTTTGGAATGAGGTGATACCAGAGCCGTAAAAATAGTAAAAAAAGTGATAGCTGACAGCTGACATATGACAACTGACAGTTTAGCAAACAAATTCAAATCTGACTGATTTTTGATTTACTTTTTGCAAATGATAAATAGTTGCAACGATTATCTAATGCATAATCTTATATATCAATCTAAACAAGAGACGTTAAACCTAAATCGTAACTTACCGGCACCTCTGTCTTATTTAGTTTTGCGTCTGTTATTCTATTAAATATGTAATAAACTGGGTACCACATCTGCTTAACACGGCTGAAGTCGAACACAACATCTGGACTACACCTCCCACCGGATGTTCAGTCCCACCCTATTTGATGTTCTCACAACGTATGTGAAATATCCACGGACCAAAAGATGTAAATCTACCATTTTACCATTCGTTCCTAACCGGTAGCTGGTGCATAACAGAAAGGATCGATTTTATGCGGTACTCATATTGAATTAAAATAAATCACTCACAAGCGCGGATCCAGCCCTCGTAATAGGTTGTGGTCACAGACACCCGAAAATACATAAAATACATACATAACCATTGCCCTGACAAAGATTCATTGTTTTTTTTTGTATTAGATATAGTGTCATCAGCCTATAGTTCCTAAAAGACCTTAAAAGTGTGATGTCACAAGTATTTTTCTTTTTTGTTTGCTTGTGGGTTAAGTGATTCGCGAATGAAAGGGAGATAAAGCTCAAATGCGATTTGATACATTCATGCTCTATCTCCCAGAGTGTAAAATTGGGAAGTGGGATGATGGCAAGGGTGCGCTGGGTGTTATGATGAACAGAAGTGTTGTTAGGAAGGATGGAAGGAAGAAAGGAAGCCAAAAGAAGGGAGAGAGGGTTTCTGACGAACATCACAAGTATATTAGGGTTGTGGGCATGCCCATCGTGCCCACAACGGTGGATCCGCGCTTGACACTCAATATTATGATGCTGTTGTTACCCTCTAAAATAGACAAAGATTAGAGTGTAGCTAATTGGCTTTATAGGATAATCAAACATTGTAACTTCTTATGCATATATTACTTAATAAACATGTTACCTTGTTACATAATTATTATAAAATAAAACAATGGTTTTTTTGCAATGTTTATTTTAATCAATTCAATTTATTCCAAACAAATAACTGACAATATCTGTATAAAATATCTAGATCAATAAATATGAATGCTTAAATACAAAACTAAAAACTGTTTTAAAAGCATGAAATTCCTCATTTGAATATGGAATTATTATCTATATCTCATGAGTTTATTTTATAGTGGAAAATAACAATGATTCTTTTCTGCCATTTATTTAACTTGAACCTGGTTTAATTTGCACAATGTTTAATCTGGCTTTTTTGCTAATGTTGCTACGAAGGATCACCAACTCCTAGATAAATCATTTTTAACATTGAATTTGTAGCAGACAGTTCCATTATCTGATACATTGTTGATAACAGGAAAAACAAAAGCGAGGCAATGCAATACTGACTATACTTATATTTTAAAAAAAATATTACTGTCAATAATCATCAAGAGATGATGATGGCACACTTTTGCTTCCCACATTGTCACAATTAGGCACAAAACAATGGGTTGATGTATCAGAAGTGCGCCTGTAGTCTTGAAGTGTTAAAGTGTTTGAAACAGATTTAACATCAAATGTATCAAAGCTAGGTTGACTAAGGTCAGAAACAGAGCTTGACCTGCTTTCTGATAAGCCGCCTTCGTCATTAAGTTCAGGTCCAATATGTTGGTGAGCTTCGCCAGCATGCATTACAAGCACGATCATTAATGGGAACCTAAAAATGATCAGTTTTATTAGACTTTACTATAGACATAAACATAAAATAAATGCAATATTGCTTTTTTGCTTAAATGGTCAATAAGAGGTGCTTCATTCTAGAACAAGTAGGTATAGTAAGTGTAAGAATATGAATAAAATTGATTAAAATAATATTATGTTATAGTGAATTAATGCAATGATTTATATAAGGATGCTGATAAAATAAAACTTACCAGATGTGGGTTAAATATAGTTACTATAAAATGTATACAGCCGTCCCAATGTGTCATCATCATCATCATCATTTCAGCCAAGAGACACCCACAGCTGGACATAGGCCTATAGGCATAGGCACATAGACAATGTGTACATAATGGCAATGATTGTCAGCCTATTTGCCTTGATATTGATATTCTACAACATATACAAACTGACTGGTGCCCTATTTGTCAGTCTCCAATATTGCATCGACCTCTGATAATTAATTCCAATTACAAAAGTTCAAAGCACTCTTGGCATAGATGATTTCCATCTACTACCTGAAATATAGGTTATTAAGAGGTCAATTAAAAGAAAAAGCTAATAGAATTGCAAATAAATTAAGTTTTTGTTTACTATGACATTACCTCACGCATGTTCAGTCCATTTTTCAATAATGGATACATATAATCTTGGCTCATATCCATTACATTGTAATGATAATGTTGATTTGAACCATTAATATTACAGATAGTGCAGGTGTGCCATAGTGGAAATTGCCTGAAAAAGTTTATAAGCATTAGGTAATAAAAAACTATAAATTATATTTAATTTATTATTTGATATAACATACTTTCTATGTTGGCTCGTATGATGGCTCAATTTGTATTTTGTAGTATCGGCAATACTCACATTCAATTTTCGTTCAGGGTAACAGGTTATAAAATCAAACGGTATCCAAATCGAAAAGATCAGTGAGAAAGCCAATATATATCCAGTTCATGTACGAAATCGAGAAGTCCATAAAGAATAGCTAGGTATGTTTAAAAGAGCATTAAAATCACCAAAACGGAAAACACAAAACAACCACCAAACTAACAACCACAACAACAAACCTTAATTATTTAATTAACCTCAAACATTTTTTGACATTGACAACGACGCGACATCAAAATGTTTTTTTTTACTGTGCTTACATGCTATTAAATTCGTGCAGTGTTGCTGCTATAATAAGAAAAAAACGAATATTCAAATTCAATTTTTGAAAAAATGCAGGGGTCTATAATTTTTATTTTTGTGGTTTTACTTTCTTTTCATAAAGTTTAACCCTTCCCTGAAAGTTGAAGTTGTTTAGAAACTTAAATTTATAAAAAACCAGGCTCCATACAAATTGAGGACATCTCCTTTGGAAAACAAAACAATACGTTCAATAAATTATTATACTCGAAACATAATATTGACAGCCCTAAATAATTAGTCTCGTGGGGAGTGCACAACCGATGTTTGTTACTAGTCTCGTAAGGAGTCGCTTTGAATGAATGTAGTCTCGTGGGGAGTGCACTTTGAATGAATGAAAATAGTATGGCGTTATAAAACTTCATTTTAGATGAAAATTAATAATAATATTTAAAAAAATATACTTACAAATGAAAAGTTATACTATCTTTCTCTATATTTAATGTATTGGACTGATTTTTGCAGGAAAATACAGCACAAATAGGCATTTTCGTGGAGCTCTAATTTCAAACGCATTCCGAGTAATTATGATTCTAAATGGCGCCTGAACTAGTTTTTTATAAACACATGAGATTTTGAATCTCATACTTTGACAGAGGGGAAATGTATGAGAAGGCGGGTCCAGTACTAAATGGTCTAAGGATTTACCTATTCGAAAAATAAATGGTTAACCTAATCCCTACGAAAAATTAAGTAGCTAAACATTTAACGTTTTTCAGAGGTATTTTATAGGACTTGCCAGTTTCAAATCTTACTAATTGACTTTTTCAATTCAATTTCGATTCATCAAACAGTCAAATGGAAAATAAAGAAGATGTCTCTCCTTTTGATTATTTAATCAACGGTCTCTCCCTCGTCAAAGCCGCAAAAGCAACGAAAACGAGTACTTTTCAACCATGTCTCCAAAGAACGTTACCTATACCTACGTACGTATCTAAAACGAAATCCTCTTTCCAATGCCTTTTGCATTAATTTTGTATTTTTTAAGCTTCTTAAATTTTCGCTTTTTACATTTTTGCAAGAAATTAATTATTTCAGCACGCCCGCCAGTACATTTCATTTTTAGTTCTCTGCCGCACGACTGCCGGCAAATATTTTCACTTGCATATTTTACTATTTGAATATTCTTGTTGTTTACGTATTGCTTCTATTTCAACATTTTAACTTAAAAAGTATTGCTGGCAAGTCATGCCGACTCATTCACAAAATTTGATTTCATGAGATTAAAGTAGTTTGCTGAGAACGTTTCTTTTATATTTGTGTGTTTATAAATCTGGCTTTGGTGAGTGATTGGGTGAGGTATAAACATAGAAACTAAACTGCTAGACTATGTACCTAAACGCAGAGATTAACCCTTAACTGGTATCGGGGGTCAAAATACACCCCAGTGCAACATATTTTTTAACATATATTTGCAGTTTTATAACCTACACTCCGGCGCATCAAGCTAATCTTGTGACGGACGTTGGTTGTTCTAATATTACTGGAAACAGAGATACGTACATATCACCCCCGACACAAATTATGACGCATATTAGTACCGCAGACCGAGTGAGGGCAAAATATATATTATAGTATAGCTCCCGTCTGTGGTAGTTTGCTATAATATAATATATATCTCGATATATTAATATACACGGTGTTTCATAATAACCAATAAATATTTTATGCGTTATCTAAAACTAATTATTTAAATTGTGTTTACCCGTAATGTCATTCAACCCAAAATTTTCATGTAAATCATAGACATGATGATGATACTATGATAAGTATACATGAAAATGTTGGGTTGAATGACATTACGTGTAAACACATTAGTTTTAGATAACGCATTGATTATTTATTGGTTATTATGAAACACCATGTATATTATAGCTACGTCTGTGACGGGCTTTCGGCGCTCGAAAATGTGTCAACGTTGAAAAGAGTGAGCTCACTCATTCCGTCGTAGTCTTTGGCAGAAAGAAAGCACCGATCGTTAGACGTCAAATGCATTTTTTTTACACATCACTAGTACAATAAATATGCCAACATAATTTTACAATGTGACATTAGCATCTGTCAGTTTACTCCAGTGAATTAATAATGAGACTTCACTGCCGCACTCAGAGACGTCAATTTATTTTAATGCATCATTAAGTGACTTGTCGTCTTATGGGCACTTTTATTACGCAATAGAAAAAGATAGACAAATTTTAATGAAGAATTAAAAATTAAGTGACGTCTCCGAGTATGGCAGTAGTCTCGTTCTCAGACGGCTCAGCAGACGTCGTCGTGGTAGGTTTCCGTTTGTGTGACAGGGACGGGGCGCGCTTGCTAGATTCGCACTCCGCTGACTCGATGTTTCGATTTACCTGCGTCGTCGGTAATGTTTGTTCGATGTGGACCCATCGGCCCACTATCGAGACAGAAACTATCAACGTTAGTACTGTAACGAGGTGCTATACTCTAGATACATTACCTCGTTACATTCCCGCCTAACCTGACTGCATTTCAAATCTTATGTCTTTGACATAATTAATTTCGTCTCTCCCGTCACTCAATTGCGGACATCGAAAAGTGAAAAAGTAGCGATGGCTAATTAACATAAATTAATATTTTTATCAGCACCTTTTTCTATAAATCTGACGAAATAATTTAACGAAAATCTTAAAGGCACTTATGAGTAAGTCTTTTATTATGTTGGTAAGTTTTTATAACATATTTGTGATCCATAGCTTATAATAGTCCATATATCTGTTTCAGAGTGCCTTTTTAATTATATTTGTAACGATGGAATAATATATATATATATATATCAGTGACACAATTCTTGGTGCATTATTTATTAACGGCCTTACTTCCTAACCACTGCACCACTGCGTCGTCGCTGAACCTACTCCTCACCCGTTACACCGTTACAGTACTACCTCCTCTTTTACAATTAATGTTCATATCAAAATTATTTACTATAGATGCTTGCTTCAAATTACACCGATCACTCTTTATTTCTGCTAACTGTGTTTCGGTCACATAATTTTCCTTTATACTGTTGAGTTCACTTTGTATAACAATAATATCTTTTAGCAAGGATTCTTCGTCTATGCTTTTAGCAATCGCGTTGCATCAATGTGATCGAAGGGAAGGTGACCGGAGGGAGTTTGTGCAGATCTTTTGCTACAAATATTGGTACAAACTCCGGGTCATTACTTACGTCGTACAAATCTCGTTGTGACTTTCCATTTCCTTTTCTTAATGTCTTCCGCTGTCCAGTTGTTGTTATGGAGTTGAAAAGCAGGGTATTAGCGTTTTCAATATCTTCCATTGAGAAAGATGCGGTACACAGTCTTACTACACTCTCTTCGTCCATCACATCCACTTTATTTTGGATGAATGCCAACAATTGGCATATCACAATATTGCAAGTGTTAAGACCAAGTGTTAAGAACAATAAGAACAACATTGCAAGTGTTAAGAACAATATTGCAAGTGTTGCACTTAACTATTCTATTCGAGGACATTGTCATAGCTCACAGTCACACGCGATCGATCCGTCTGCTCATTAGCGCTCGCGACGCTACTCGTTAATTTTACAAGCTTTTTTTTAACTTGCAATGTAAGTATGTTCAGGTGAAATCTTGCAACTAATTTTTGAAGCTATCTTTAAGCGATTGAGCTGAAATTTTGTATACATGTTCGTTCAGTTTGGATGACAACGCATTGTTGACTGTGTGACGTCATTCTAAATCCAAGATGGCGGCATACCTAAGATGGCGGACCAATTAATTTTAATGCACCCCTACAATATGGGTATCAAATAAAAGGTATTGCTAAGAGTAACTCGAAAAATAACGTGACGTCACTATTAATCCAATATGGCGGACTTCTAAAGCTTGAAAATCAATTTTGAAGTAGATATCTTTAACCGACTGAGCTGAAATTTTGTATACACACACAGTAGGGATGAAAATGTATGGTTAACTGTGTGACGTCATTCTAAATCCAAGACGGCGGCATACCCAAGATGGCAGATCAATTATTTTAAATGCACTCCTACAATATGGGTATCAAATAAAAGGTATTGCTAAGAATAATTTAATAAATGAAGTGATGTCACTATTAATCCAATATGGTGTACTTCTATGGCTAAAAAATCAATTTTGAAGTATATATGTATCTTTAACCGATTGACCTGAAACGACCTTGCAAAAATGATGCGTTGAATGAGATGAACAGACTGAGAAACGTGTCCAGTGATATCTAAAAAGTAAAAAATTATTTAAATGTAAAAAAAACCTTTTTAAAAACAAGCTTTTATTTAAATGCGCTAAAAAGAAAAAATAAAATTTTACTCTAAAACTTTTACTTATAACGTCATTTCACATTTGACACAATTTATATGACATAAAAGCTTGTCGCAAGATTTACTTTTGTAGATAAACAAGTAAGTAAATTAAATAAATTGATGTGAATAATTTTATACATTAATTACAATTTTCAAACTAAGTAAATACGAATAGGTACTTAAAAGTACTCTTTTAAGTACTTTTAACTTACTACACACAAGTAAATCTCGCGACAAGCTTTTATGTCATATAAATTGTGTCAAATGTGAAATGACGTTATAAGTAAAAGTTTTAGTGTAAAATTTTATTTTTTCTTTTTAGCGCATTTAAATAAAAGCTTGTTTTTAAAAAGGTTTTTTTACATTTAATTTTAAATATAAAATTAACGAGTTTCCCTTTTTGTCTCTAGCCGAAGACCAGTATTTAATATACTACCATGATCGCTTATAGCAAGGTTAAAACAATATTAAAACAGAGACACCGCTCTTGCTGCGTATAGCGCCATCCCGCTCTCAGCGCGGTTCTAATATTGTTTTAAGCGATCATGGTTAGGGGGCTGGTCTTATCCGCGTGCGTCGTGAGGTCGTGACACTATTCTCCTTAATAACAGTATGGTGTGGCAGGTAGTGTGACGATTCTTGATATTCTATGTGTGGGTAGCTATTTTGAGAATCTGGTGTTATGAGAATCTGGTATTCTGCGAATAAAGCGATACGAATTCAATTATGCCTAAGGCACGCCATTCGTTGAAAACTTTATTGTACCCTTCGTACAAAGGACACACTAAAAGTTTCCGGAATTGACATTGCATAAATAATATTTAAAAAGTTATTACTACATTTGAAAATGGAACTCTTTCGCCGTAAAATAGAATACAATTTGCTTCATCTGACTGTCAATTGTTTACACATTGTAGCGTAATTTTAAAAATTGCGTGATTACAATAAAATGGATTACATTTGGGAAAATTTTTGTTGCATGATTTTTTATGATTTTAAGTGTAATTTGATAGCTCAGTAGAGCCTCGTTCGGCTTCAATCTGCTTTTGGCGAAGAAGCACCATGCAAGACGACTTTATAGCTAGTTTGCAAAATTCAAAGTCGGTCGTATCAATCTCCATGATGAAATTCGCGAAGGTCGCTCGTGCACCGCTGTGAACAACAAAAACATTGATGCTGTGGGCCGTATAATCGAAACAAACAGACATGTGATTCATGTGAATGTGAACTACTATTAGATCCAGACATCTTTGAACAAGGGCATGAGTCGAATACAGTCAATACTTACTACACAAATATTTGGGTGTGAGAAAGCTGTGTTCTCGATGGATCCCACACAAATTGACTGATGCTCAAAACACGGACCGCATCACTTAGTGCCATGCTATGCTTGCTAGATACAACGAAGGGGTTTCAAATTTGGTATGGGACATATAGTTTGGGTGTTTAGTGCAATCACTTTTAATTTTTTGACACAATCATGAAACTTAGCACATTTGTTCCTTGAGTCAAAGTAAGCTGATTAAGATCCTCGTGACTTCTGGCACCGGAGGGAGGAGGTGGGGTTTGAAAGTAGCGCTCCGCCCGGCTTCATTACGAAAATTATAACTATCCATATTTAGCTAATAGAACAAGTGTGGTATTATTTTCGCAAATCAATAACGTAGAACACGTTTGTGATATAAAATTCTTGAGTCGATTCTGAAAAAATACACAACATTCGAAATTTTTTTACCAACTTTTTTCGGCTGTTTCCTCGTGGTCCTACAAATTTCTCTTACTAGTGGGTCCACGAGGATGCCTAGTTCCTCGAAGTCCTACTGCAAAGTTAAATTATTAAATAATAAATTTTCTTGTTCCTGTATGTCAAGTTCGATGTATGATATTAAAAAAAAGAATTTATTCGCCATGTAACTTTTCTAGAAAATTACCAATGCTTACCGACAGCGTGTATGTATACGACCCGCGGTCCTACCGCCTAACTCATAGCGATGTGCGATGCCGGTAGCGAGGTACTCGCTATCCTTTTAATTTCACGGAATTTGCACGATATCGTTCTAATGTCACAAGCGGTACGAAATCACAAGATGACGTATGACAAATGATGACGATCATTTATTACACCTGAAATTATGACTTAAACATTTTGATGACTGGCAACATAGCAACAATCAGGCAACAGGTCACTTATAGTAGTATTCAGAATTACCTTCGTTTACTTTAGTACGTTGTTTATTAAGTTGGCATCACTTTTCTTATATATTGTCGTTATTTGTATGTGCTGTAGTATAATTGTAAATTGTTATGATGTTAATTTCCTTATATATCTGGTATTAAATGAATACCCAATATACAAAAATTGTCACTGCGAACTATTATACCTACTGTGTATCAATATTATTCAGATGAACATAATCATACCTGTTAAAATGGAGCTTTTTTTAAAATATTTTTGTCATAAAATAATTGATGGCAACTTAATTACCACTGCTAACTATCTGTGCAATAAGTTAATATTATTTATGTCGAGACAACTATATGATACGTACTTGGCTTGCACTAAACATAGTGATGCAGTTGACTATTGGTATAGGGAGTTTTACTCATTATCATTGTGCAATTTTATCTATGTCACACTTGGAGTTTATGTTCACATTTTGCGATGGACTCATTCTAACTACTTTTTAAAGATTTTAATGTTGAGGTGTTTTATGTGTGTCTCCACACATTGCTTCGCAATTATGGGTACTACGATACCGCGAGAGAAACGCCACATCAGAAGCATCACACATATATTTATATCTCATCAATACAGTATATTTATGTTTTTAGCATCATATAATTCTCAATGGTTCCGTTAAAGATATACTATCAAAATGTTAGAGGATTGCGCACGAAGGTACACATTTTCTACAGAGAGCTACTTTGTAACTCTTATGATATTGTCGTTTTAACGGAGACCTGGCTCTCGGATGGCATTTTTAATACTGAACTCATCGATAACCGATATTTGTTATGGCGGCGAGATAGGGACTATGAGTCTACGGGCCAGTCGATGGGGGGCGGAGTATTAATAGCAGTAAAACGTGAGTTGGCGGTGGATGGTAAAAGTGATTGGTGTTCTTCAGCTGAGGACCTTTGGGTCTCAATCAAAATGCGTGCATCACACCCTCACACTTCTTACATATTACATGTTTGCTGTGTCTACATATGTACTCAAGATAGAGGTAATTCTATGGCGTCACAACTAATTAATTTCTCTAATAAATGCAGTGATATTCATTTGAACAATCCAAATGATTATTTTATTATTTTAGGGGATTTTAATATGCCTAATTTGACTTGGTTACCCTCTTCTGAAGGAAACGATTTCGAACCATTCAATATAACAGGTGAACATCAAATCGTTTTCTTTGACAATATCAGCACAAGTAATCTTCTCCAATATAATAATGTACAAAACAATAACAAAAGAACATTAGATTTAATATTCAGTAACATTCCTTTACACGTCTTCGATGTATCTGACTCGTCGTTAGTTCCTATTGACAGTCATCATCCAGCTATTTGTACAACGGTCTTATTGCAAAAGCAACATACACTGTTTATCTCTTCAACAAAGGTGACTATGATTCCGTACAAAAAAAATTGAATGAGATAGACTGGCCAAAATTTTTTGCAGGTTTATCATTAGAAGAATGCACTACAAAATTTTACAAATTACTGGATAAACTTATCATTGAGTTTGTCCCTACAGTCAAACATACACATCAGTATAAATACCCTAAGTGGTATAACACTGCCCTTATTAAAATATTAAAAGAAAAGTATAAATTTCATAAAAAATATATAAAATATAAAAATCAATCCGATTATAACTTTATAAGTGTATGGAAGAAGATTACTATAAAAAATATATTACGAACATGGAAAACAATATAAAGTGCAACCCTAGGGCCTTTTGGAGCTTCATCAAAAGTAAAAGGTCATTAAACTCCTATCCATCAACCATGACCTTCGGCAGCTGCTCATCCAGTTGTGGGGCCGATATATGTAATCTCTTTGCTGACTACTTCCATAGTATGTTTCACTCACGTCACGTCGCGTCGCAACCATCTCAATGTATGACTATTTCATCCGCAGATCTTAGTTCAATTGAAATAAATGAAGATCATTTGCTCAAGCTGCTTAAACAAATAAACATAAATAAGACTGCCGGCCCAGATAAAATTTTACCTATTTTCATTATAAAGTGCGCCAACAGCCTTGTAAAACCTCTAGCGTACTTATATCGGTTCTCCATTGCATCGGGGTCGATTCCGTCTATCTGGAAATCCGCTCTTGTGACTCCGATCCATAAAAAGGACCCTAAAAACAATGTAGAAAACTATCGACCTATATCAAAACTTGCTATCATTGCAAAAATACTGGAAAAAATTGTGTATGAGCAGGTCTACCTATCTCTTCGACATGTTTTTAGCGAGGCTCAACATGGTTTCTTAAGCGGTAGATCAACGACCACTAATCTACTAATCACCCATAATTTTATTTCTGAGCATATGTCGTCGCAAGGGCAAGTAGACGTCATATACACTGATTATAGTAAGTGTTTCGATAGAATAGATCATCAGCTGCTACTGCACAAGCTTCAACTGATTGGTATACGGGGTAACCTATTTCGATGGTTTAGCTCATATATTGAAAACCGATGTCAGACTGTTGCACTAAATGGTTACACATCAGCAACTCTATTCCTACCCTCAGGTGTACCTCAAGGCTCATTATTAGGTCCTCTCTTATTTACTATCTTTATCAACGACATAAACACCTGCTTTCGAAATAGTAAGATACTATTGTATGCCGACGATATAAAAATACTGTGTCCAATAAATAACAATTCGGATTGTGTCGGCTTACAAGAGGATCTCAAACGATTTGAAACATATTGTACTAATAACAACCTTGACCTTAACATCTCAAAATGCTACGTATGCACTTTATCAAGAAAATTTAATATCTTCGCATTTAATTATTCGCTACATAATTTGACACTGAACAGGGTTAATCATATAAGAGACCTCGGTGTGTTGTTCGACTCAAAGCTTCTTTTCGATACACATATTGACTCAATTGTAACTAAGGCCCGGAAAGCTCTCGGTTTTATAATTCGAATGTCATCTGAGTTCCAGGATATTAAGACAATAAAAATTCTTTATTGTGCTTTCGTGCGTAGTCATTTAGAATATGCCTCGCAAGTATGGAATCCACTTTATAATATATATGTGTCGCGAATAGAATCAATTCAGAGAAGGTTTGTCCGTCATTTACAATACAAATGTCGTAGATATTTTCGTGACTACCTTCAACGATGTAAACATTTTCATCTCCTGCCCCTTAGTATGCGAAGGGAAATGTCTGATGTAGCGTTTCTACTCAAAATATATCAGGGTGGTATAGACTCCCCAGAACTTTTAGGTAAATTTGGAATTTATGCGCCTATCAAAGCTACCCGACATTGTAATCTAATGCATGTACCCTATGTTAGAACTAAATATAGGTGCAACTCATATGTAATAAGAGCTCCCAGATTGTTCAACAGCTTGTCTCTGCGTACTCATCCAGACCTCGACTTGTTTATAACCTCAGCAAAAAAAATTAAAAAAATGTATAGCTTGAAGTTCTTCTCCACCTCAGTGAAATATGTGGCTTAGTGGCACTTTATATTATAAAATCATCTGACTAGCTATAGGCGAAAACTTTTAATTGGCTTTGTATTACCTAGTACATAAATCATATATTAAGCTAGCTGTAAGTTTTCCGAAGAATTGTAAAATAAAAAAATAAAATCTATACTTACTAATATTATAAAGTTGAAGAGTTTGTTTGTTTGTTTGCTTGAACGCGCCAATCTCAGGAACTACTGATTCAAAGTGAAAAATTCTTTTTGTGTTGGATAGTTGGACATTTATCGAGGAAGGCTTTAGGCTATATAAGATCACGCTACGATTCATAGGAGCTGAGCATTTATGAAAAATGTTTCAAAAGCGGGGAAAAAAGTAGTATAGCGAAGCGTAGTTCGCGGGCACAGCTAGTATTAAATAAAGCGTAGCCTAATATTAGCCTATTGTATTTTTCAAACCTGCCCTGCGAGCATAACACTCTTGATAAACAAAATTTGACTAAGGCTAAAATTCGACATACTCGACAAAAATAGATAAATTTGACAGATATTACTAAGGAGTGAAAAGGACAGAAGGAAAGGACAGGAGTGAGAAGTCCTGCTCGCAGGGCTGTTTAGTAAATGTTTTCCAACTATTAAAATAATAAAAAATAGGGTTTTGACTTAATTATAACAAATATTACAATAAAACTCGTAACATTTCCTGAGCAGAATACTACCCAATGTCGCAGGCCGCATAGTCAATGCATTTGACGTTTGCTCTACATTATCTTCGCATAAAGGCCCAGTCTGTGGCATAAGGTACACACTCTTTTTTTCAGATGCGCACCACTCTCTCTTTCTCATCGATGCTCATCCTATTAACTTTAAAG
This sequence comes from Schoenobius gigantellus, assembly GCA_963935595.1. Lineage (NCBI taxonomy): Eukaryota > Metazoa > Arthropoda > Insecta > Lepidoptera > Crambidae > Schoenobius > Schoenobius gigantellus. Next base: position 47,397,498 of record OZ012540.1, read on the forward strand.
CAATCCACGCTATTGTGAATATTTTTAACGCATCATACGCATACAAACGTTTTCTTTGACGTACCGGTAAGTAAAAAGTTAGCAGTGTGGCTCTTGATTAGTATAATATCTTTTATCTTTATTTTTGGAACAAGATAGGTACAATACATAATTATCGTGTACGTTAATGTCTGCATTAGTAAAAACTGTGTCGCAGCCATTAACTACCCCCAGAAATATTTTCGACATTGTTCCGATAAGAAACTAACACAACAGTATGTGATGATAAAGTCTCCAAGTCATTACATCCATCTGAAGGAGTTCTTTTCGATAGTATGAGCCGCTGTTCACTACCTAACTCCTTTCTAAGGAATGTTAGTAGCTCCGAAAGTTCGGGCGTAGTGTTCGTGCTATCTGCCTTCGTCCTTTCCTATATCTGTAACATATTATGCAGTAGAGCGCATGCGATCATAGGCAATAGAAATGCAGCAAATTTATCTTTCGCTACCCCTAGAGTCTCAAGAGCCTTTAGTTGTGCACTAAGCTTATCGTCTAGTATAGTGATAATGCATGTTGGCGCTTATTCGCTGACAGCACACGTAGGGGAAGGTAGCCTAAAACGGGTGGGCCGCCCAAAACAGGTAAGTACTCGTACACTGCTGTATCAAGCGTTAGGGTTATTGTGTTCGTATGCCGAGATTTCCCGAACGTCGACGAACTTCGATCAGTTTTGCTCGGACGCCGGAGTCGTGTAATAGCGTAGGTGTATGCAACGAAAGTTTTTTAGTGACTTTATTAAAAAAAATAAAGGTAAGTGTCTTACGATTAGTCAAAAATCTTTATACGAGTCATGCTATTTGTGTTACCATCTTATTTTAGCACTATTTAACTTTAAATTAAGGTAGAAAGTCTACCGGTATTACCTTCCAATTTGAGGTTATTGTAATTTTGCATAAACATGTGCACTTGGGCAAAACGGGTAGGGCAAAACGGGTACCTACTACCTACCCGTTATGATATAGAAAAGTGTTAAGTTCATCTTATTTTGATTTTTCTTTGTTAAAGATTTCAAATTATTTAAAAATGTTATGGTTAAAGACTGAATTTGTTATAAGTAGGTTAATTAACATTTGTTACATTTGTTTATATTTTTCTTTATTTAGAAAAATATAAAGTAAGTTATTTTTCAATGTAAAAAGATTTCTGAAGGAAGTTTCCTGCAAAAATATGTTACAGTTTTAGTTTTTTAATAATTATAATATAAACATGTTATAGCCTATCCAAATATGACTCCTATCCTAAGCATACCTGTTTTGCCCGAAGGGGGTTACCCGTTTTAGGCACACATGTGGGCAAAACGGGTTTTTAAAAGGGTTTTGTATTTATCTTATTAAATAAATATTTGATATATGGTGCCATCATATTATGTTTTATTTTGATGCTCGATAAATATTCTATCTCATAACGTAAAAAAAGTTATTCTTATAAAGGTAATTTATAGATTTTTCTAACCATTTCCTTAGCTTACCCGTTTTAGGCCACCTTCCCCTACATAAACTTGGATCATATGCTCCTCGCGAGGGTACCTGGCCCGCCCCCTGGCTTAATCGCAACTCCGTTGGCGTTAAAACCGTGGTTCAGAACCATCCTTCGTTGCTTGGAGTAATAGACTATAGGCCCGTGACAAAAATTGATGGGTCATTTGAACCACCAGGAGACCTATTTCGAAAAATAGTAGGGCATTAAATAATAAGATTCAGCACTATGCCGCCACTGGTAAGCTGTCCAACTGAGTGCAGGTGAGAATTCAAAAGTACAAGTAGAGGGAGTACATTTTGGTCATATATTTTTGTACGGCATTCTTACCATCGATAGATCCATAAAAAATAATAAGAAAACACGTAGTGCCGTACAAAAATAGTGCGCCACAAAGACGGAAAATTTTTGATTTTCCCGGCGGTTTTCAGGGTAAATTTGGTCATTTGATTCTGTACGGCATCGGTTCCATACAGTTTCAATACCTCTTCTAATCCATTATTCCGCAACGCCGTACAAAAATCATGCGACAAGGGGGGAAAATCGAGGGTTGCAACCCCCACCTCTTCCGTGGTTCGGGGGGAGATTTGAAAAAGTACGGCATCGGTTCTAAAACATTATGTAGCACTCAAAAGTACCGTTAAAAATAATGCCGTCAAAAAATTATTGTTCATTTGAATGTAGGTATATTAATAATTATCTTAATTTCATCGAACCTATATTTGATTTATAAAGCTGTAAGGTCATTACATCCTGTACGGCAATTTTTTTTTTAAACATGATATTGCTAAATACAATTGTTATAAATATTGCCGGTATGATTTATGCTATGGAAACGTGGACAACTGGACAATTACCAAATGAAGAGGACTATGCTCGGTGTCTCGCTAAAACATAGAGTACGAAATGAGCACATTCATAATTTAACGAAATCATCGACATAATCATCGACAATAGGATTACCTCGCTGAAGAAGTAGTGAGCTGGTCACGACTGTCGAAAGAACGAAAAGAACCAACAAGCGTCGAAGCCTTGGAGTTTTGGAGAGAAGACCGCGATTGTAGGTACGAAATGTGCAGTCAGGGCATTGGAATGTTTAACAAAAGATTTTTACGATTTTGTCATATCATAATAACAAATGAGCATCATGGAACACGACAAAGTGTTAAAATATCGGTATAAGTGTACCAGAATCTAATGGCAAATGTAGAGATGAATATCTATACTTACTTATTTATATTTACTAATATTATAAAGCTGAAGAGTTTGTTTCATTGTTTGTTTGTTTGGTTGAACGCGCTTATTTCAGGAACTACTGACTCAAATTGAAAAAATCTTTTTGATTTGGATAGTCCATTTATCGAGGAAGGAGGCTATATAACATCACGCTAGGACTAATAGGAGCTGACAATTAATGAAAAATTGTAATGTCGCTTTGTTAGGCCTCGTTTACGGAGACGCGGGGCGTCGCGCGTCGCGTGTGGCGTGGCGTCTCGCGGCGCGTCAGACGTTTTTACTGTTTATGGTGGGGCGGCGCGTGAAGCGGCACGCATAATCGCACGCGTAAACACAAACATATGGCAATATACGATGTTGTTCATAGAGGGGCGAGACGGGAAGCGTGGCGGCGACCGCCGCGTTGCCCGCCGCGGTGCCCGCCGCGATGCCCGTCGCGCCACCCGCGGCGCATCCTCAAGCGTGTAGCGAAGTACGCGGCGGGCATCGCTTCATCGAGAATTGGCTAGATGACAAAAAAAATTATTTGCTTTAATAGAAGTTCATTCATATGATAAACATAAAGAAAAAATCGGTTTTCGAATAACTATAAAAACAACCAAGATATAAGGTATTAAAGATTTTTCTCCATCTCTTTCTAGCAAAACGGCAATTGACATGAAGTTTATATGGCCGTACTCAACAATGACGTCACGGTTGATGTCGGATCTCTCTGTCTAATCGCCTTCAAATTAACAACGTAAAATGCTTGTATCTAATGTATTTCTAAGCCGATTTTAATTCTGATTTCACAGGACTGCGTCTTTTTCTACGGTATTTTAATATTTAATGACGAGACGTAAAAATCTGAATTCAGTCATCATCCCAATTATCGCTGCGTGCGCCGCCGCGATAAACGCCGCGTGAGACGCGGCGGTGCCATCCGCGGGCTCGGCCGTAGAAATCGCGCCATTTGAAGCAAAGGCGTCTAAAATCGCTTCTCCGTAAACGCACTCATACAATGCCATATTGAATTTTGTGCAGGCCGCGCCGCGGGCCGCGCCGCGCAACGCCCCGCGTCTCCGTAAACGAGGCCTAACTCGTACCTTATCGAATGTTTGGTCCAGTGCTTACCCCTAATTATAATTTTCGAAACACAAATACATGAGTAAATAGTTGTATAAATTTGAATTTGGAATTCCTAACCATAGAGGAGATATTTGAGATCAAAGTGGCCAGTACGGCAAAACGCCAATTTCATATGTCTAAGGACCTAATATTAGCACCCAAAGCTCAACACAACTTTATGTTCATTCCAGTGGGAATCGCGTGCATTATTATTGTATGTGCAAATGACTTGAGTTCTGTTTGTTACTTGTACTGCAAGGGTACTGTTAGTGTAATGTTTGTTATTATCTACTACGCAAATGTTTTACGCTACATAGTCTACGTTTGAATCTTTTTGGCCGTAACTAATAGATAAACAGACAGATATACTTTCGTTAATTTTAAGATTGTTTGATACCGCTTGACCTCTAGAAATACCTACCTATGTAAGGAACGAAAGATGGATTCTGTTGTAAATAAGAATGTCTCAATATTACCTTGTATTCACTTTTATTAACACTGTAAATATGTATAAATGCTTGTAATTCTTATAAAATTAACGAATATTCAGCGATCTTTATGTAGCACTTTCTCACTCAATTTGCGATGTATAATTCCACTTTTTGGCACGTTTCTAGTACTGCCTACTCATCTTTCACGTTTTTGTACTATTTTCTTTGTATTTTAGTTATAATTTATTAGTACACTTTTTCGGTATCTCTCTGTAAATCTCTTGGCAATGTTAAACGTCTGACAAAAGTCAGTTGATATTCATTTGCGAAACAAATGAATTTTTTAGCTATAAATTTTTAAAATTTCAAATTTTATTCTGATCTAGAAAGTTCAGATGTAAATTGATTGTAAAAATCTAGAAATTTTTAGAAAGTTGAAAAATTTATACATTTTAAAAATCTAGAAAGTTCAAACGTAAATTGATTGTCTAGATAATAAATTTACGTCTGAACTTTCTAGATTTTTAATATTTCAAATTTTTCAACAGTCTATAAATTTCTAGATTTTTACAATCAATTTACATCTGAACTTTTTAGATCAGAATAAAATTTGAAATGTTAAAAATTTATATCGATATTGTTAAGGCTAGAATAAATACTGGCCAGGGTCTCTAGGCCACCACCAGCTCTCTCATCAGTACCACCTGAGGAGAAGCTAAGCTCCTCGGGACGCCATCGCTGCTTGACGCCGTCGGGAACCAGCCTTGCCTAAGTGCCTGTCTACGTGCTGTCGACGACTGCTCAGTGCCGCCGGGGATCAGCTGCGCCTGCCCGCCTTCTGTCTACGCTTGCCGCTGCTACCGGAGCTGCCAGCCACCTGCCTGTCTGCCGGTCTGCCTGTCTGCGTGCGTCTGTCGCTGCTGCTGGAGCTGCTAGCCGACTGCCTACTTCCTACCTGCGATTACTCACCGGTCCCTTTCATCTCCCCCTGGCCAGGCTTGATATTTTTATTTTCATATTTCTTGTACTTAGTATGGTTGGTTTTGAATTAGTTTTTAAGATCTAGGTCGTGTTATGTTAATCCTAACCCCTTGCTTCCTTCTTTTGTAAATATACAACTTTTAATTTTGTTACTGTTTCTATTTTTAGCACCTCCCTTTTCCTCCCTTTTTTGCCCGTAGCCTTCCGCTACGTGACAATTTAGCACCTAACTCTATAGATCCCTTCCCCTTTTTCCAAATTCTAAATTATTCTTGCGCAAGTTGGTATACTCTTTGGCTATTAACTCTATTTTGGCATTTAATTAACTATTTTTTTTTTATTTAAAACGGGAAAAAAATATTATGGCGAAACGTAGTTCTCGGGTACAGGTAGTTCTTTAATAAAAATAATTAGGGTAGTTAATAAAAAAATCTTTGAGTCTGTTTTGTTAATCTATAAATTCTTTGTGATCTGCCCCCGTAGCATCACCACCAAAACACTTCGGTTGAATCATTCGATAAAAACGTATTGTATTTTGACAGTTCACCGCGATAAACTGCTTTATCACATCGTGTTTTGGCGGTGAAGCTAAAGGGGGTTGATGCAGTAAATATATTATTAAGCAAAATTACTTTGTTTTTACTACAGAAAATTTGGCTCTACATTAAAATTTACCATCAGGTTCTGGTACACTATTAAAGTTCGGGTATTTCAGATGTTTAGCAAGTTGACGATGATAATCGTCAAAATCTGCTAATCATTTAAATCCTTTGACTGTAAATACATGTTTAGGGTCTTAGATTAGGTACCTAGATAATAGTCTCCTATCTAATCTAAGCTGAGATTCGATTTTTGACTAATGACAGATTGACAACTTTTATGTAGAAAATGTGACAAACCACCGTCTACGGTTAAAAAGTACCTAATCTAGCTATACAAAAATTGGCCATTTGTTAATTTAAATTTTAATGAGATTATGGGTAAATATTAAATTTTGTGTTTTGTCTGACGTCAATAAGTGCATGTAAAGGTCTATATTGAACGAAGATTTGAAGTTTATTGTCTTTTTTATCAATCTCACATTATGCAGTTTGCATATTATTATAAGTGTAAAAGCATAACCCTGCTATCGCGATACGCAACCTATGCCATCGCCTATCACATTCAAAACAAAAGTATGACGTCACGCCGCTTAGTTCGTCAAAGGTGAACAAACAGTTGTGACAGATGAGCCCGCCTAATGAGTCAGGTTAAACAGTATACGTAATTATTTTGTAATGGCTAGTAGTGGTAATGTCCACGCATTTTAGGTGCCAAGGCTCTGTGACGTAATGTGAAAGTGCGGTCGGCGCGCGAACGCCTTAGTCGCGTGCGCATCGCGAGTGCTACACACAAGTGGATTAAACGTGAGTACCTTAATATCCTATACCTATACTTAGACATTTACTTCAATAAAAAATAGGTTTTTTAGCTTTTGACTTACTTTTTATAAGTACTTTAATTAGTTTCCTCCAATCTCGGTAGATCCATTGTCCACTTGTGTTTTAATGTAAATACCAACTGAGTTACTACTTTGTTAAAAAAGGAGAATGTAGAACAGCTTAAAATTTTAACACTTTAATAATATTTTTAAATAATTGTATATCCTAAAAATAAATTAAGGGTTTATTAATAACGCTACTCATAGTCTCACATACTTAATTAAATAATTTTACAAGAAAGATAAATAATTCTAAGATTATATATTTCAATATTGATCTATTTTTAATCGACATGATCTTATAGCATCGCGAAATTGGTTTATTATAGTATGACAATATTTTAGTTGTAATGCATTAGCGATTATTTTAAAATTATTTATTTACCGAAAATTGCAAAAAAATTGCAATGTCCAAAATTGATGATTATTTTTATAACTGTCCCTGTGGTCTAGTGAGTGGCTGAGACGACTAGGTATTGATCAGGAGAACAATTCCCCAAAGGGGCAGACATTTTACTACTTGGCTTGCTTGGTGGCAGGCCCGCCCGCCTGACTAGCTACCTATCTAATTAACCTGTCGCTATAACATTAATCTAATCAATCACATTCTTGTGTTCCGCCAATTTCAAGTTGGAAGGCCAGCTCCTCAGTTATTGAAGAGTAGGTGAACCTCGCTTTCTTATTCGGCGTTATCTTCATTGTATGACGGCATGTTGAAAATGCAGCTTGAATCTTGCCCGAGGTGAATTTTTTCATGATTTAATTTAAACATTATTCGATTTATAAGCAATTAATTCCACAGCGGGTCAAATTTTATATACAAGTATATTCTCCTTTCAACTATACATATAAACATATGAGTATGTTACTCGTGTTATACATTTTAAGACTTTCTAGGAGATCTTCGTTTTGCACCGACTTCAATATAGAAGTGTGATGTTGTCTGTACCTATTCTTATATTATTTTTAACTTTTCAGTGTTTTTAAAGTCAATTGTTATTTTTTGTAAAATTATTTTTATTTTTATCTTTTTAGGTAATGAAATCTTTTCAGTGCATTGAGAAACCCTAATTTAATACCAGCTCACCGAAGGTGGTTACCGAAATTAAGGTTTCGCTTGATTTTCATGGGATCCTATCATCGCATCCTAATTTTGGTGACCTTGGGACCACCCTTGGAGTATACTCTATCGAATACAAAAAAAATTGAAAATCGGTCCACAATTGGCGGCGTATTGCGTAACATACACACAAAACACGTTGGACATACTATAAAACCACAAAAAACATACGCATCGAATTGAGAACCTCCTCCTTTTTTGAAGTCGGTTAAAAATAAGTAGACTGTCGCTGTAAAAAATATTATTTTGATAACATACATATTTACCTATTATTATTTTCAATAAACACCCCCTATCTATCCCTACAACTAGTCATTCGAATCATTTATAGTTGAATAGCATACTGTCACTCCCCCGCTTGACATAGTCATCCATCGTCTTCATATTTTTATGTGTCTTTATATATGGGTTAAGGTTATTTTTTATGTTATATTAATGTATTTATATATATTAGAGTAGTGTTTGTATTACAGTACTTTCCTATAGGTATTTAAAGGTCACTATGAAAATAAAATGCACTGCCATGAAATCTCTGTTATATACCACTCTATTGTTGACTGGTAGAAAATGCCATATAGCATTAAGTCCGCCATATGTACATTTTTTTTAAATTGTGCAAATAAGATTTAATAAATAATTAAATAAATTATTATTTTATGACTTAAATAAAAGTAACACTATTTTTTTTATTGAAACGAGCTTTAGTTTGTCGCTATTATAAAAGTGTTAACAGCATTGTTGTGTTCCGACAATTATAGTCAGTTCTCGACTTAAGAGACTCGCCTACATAAAATATAATTATTTTCATATTAAAAATGGTGATACAGATCAGAAAAATTCCTAAGCTTAATAATTGATAACAATTAGACTAGAAAAACCATACAAGAAAATTAAGCAAAAAATAAGTAGCCTATAGTTACTAGTATACGAGTATGTCATGTACGAGTATAAGCTTTCGTCGTCTGTCAACGAACATACTCGTAGATTTCTTACATACGGGCCATACGGCATAATATCGGAATGATTGAGTCTGTTTTAATAGAAGTAGCATTATTTGTGAATCGTAATTTGCATCTTTATTTCCCAGTATTATCAGATAAGGTTAACAGAACATGATTAAATTATGATGGTGATAAAATTATAGCCCCTTTTGTTGAAAAAACAGAGTATTACTTGAAAACGAAATTTTATCCCCCATTTTTGAGCGGCGGCTATCTTTCATTTATAGCAATGTTGCTAGGTTCACAGTAGTCTATCCCTTCAAGTTTTTTCATTTGCTGAGATTGGAAATGAAAATTAAACCGCCATGGGTGAGCGGAGGCCATATTGAATTTGAGGCAATGCTGCTAGATTCATAGCCTTTAAGTCCTTTTATTTGATACCCATATTACAAAGGTTGAATTATACGTCATTTTTGAGTGGCGGCCACATTAGGATAATAGTGCCTTCTACTCTCCAGGCCCTTTATTTGGTACTCTATAATTACTTCACATCACATTTTCTGGACCGCAGTTTTTAAAATTAGGGTCGCAATTAATATTGCACCATGTGTTTTGTGTCTTGATACGAAAGTTTTAAGAAAAACGGTGTTACAAGTTTTTAATAAAGAGATTAACACTTTTAATGATCAAACACGCAATGCTTAGTTAGCATACCTATCACTAATTAATATTTTAGATTAGTATTTTTTTACAGATCTTCACCTTCTACAGAAATTAAATAAACAGTTTTTGTTTATGTAATGGTAGATAGATGCGCATGGGATGGGTGTAGAGTCAACTTTTTTTTTAATTTGACTTGTATCTGCACACATCTTAATAATGGTTGGGGTGTGTGTACATACAAGGATTAAATAATTAGTTCATTAGATTCTTGGTTGAAGATTTTTATGTTTTTTTTGACCTCAATAAGTGCCTGTACAGGTCTATATTGAATAAAGATTTTTGAGTTTGAAAGGTTGGATTGATTTGTATTTTTATAACTTTGTGTCTTTGTCTTGTATCAGAATAAGTAATTAATTAAAAACTTTTTTAAATACAAGTTTTTAGTGCTCGTCAATACGAATCAAACGAACCCAAACTCGATGGGGTTGTGTCGCTTTATTGCTTTTTTTAAACAATTATTAAGGCAAAACGTAGTTCGCGGCTCAGTTAGTTTTAAACGGGGTGTAACTGAATACCCCAATAACATTTAAGGGGCATATAAGTTAGATACCAAATGGACCTACGGTGCTTGTCTGAGACTTAGAACCCCAATACTTTCAGAGTGATTTGATTTTAAACTGAAAGCAAAAACTTTCAAGTGACAACCATAATCAGCTCTTAACACAAAAGAAATTTATAAACACAAAATGACACGTGACAGACGTGAGCGTAGTATTCCTCGTACGCTTACGTAGGGCTTTCGGCACTTAATACCAAAAAATATTTTGTTTAGTTTGTATGACGTGAGCGTAGTATTCCTCGTACGCTTACGTAGGGTTGTCGGCACTTAATACCAAAAAATAATTTATTTAGTTTGTATGGAAAAAAAGTAGGTTTGCTAGCCCTCATATTTTTTCTACAGAATCTCTACTTCTGATGGATACATACCCTTAAATGTTATTGGGGTGTTCAGTTACACCCTGTATATGAAGTAATGGACGATGGTTTTTATATAATAATATGATATTGCATTTTCTTTAATAATATATAATAAAATGCTAAATAATTTATTTGAATAAATGATGAAAATAAATCAAATTTAAGAAAAAAATTCGCCTCAGGCAGGCAGGACTCTAACCCACGTCTCCAACATACCTTGTGGGCCACCGAGCCACCAGCCAAAACGAAATTTTAAACTGCACTATTTAGAATACATTTTGACAACACCTTGACAGCAGTCAGATGTCAAAACATATGGGAACGGTAACGTTTTGGTTTTGGTCCAAACGTTCGTAAATAGTGCGATTGCCCCTATCCCTTTTGTACTTTGTTAAGCCAAAGTAGACGTTCTTCACTAGAATCCCGCCCAAGACAAATTCTTTTCTTGTATTTGATTTATTTTCATATTTTTTTCAAATTATTTAACACTAGCTCAGCCCGCGAACTACGTTTCACCCTTAAAGACTTCAACGCGTTCTTAGTTATATCTTCTATATTTTTTTACGTTTTAGCAATATTTTTCATTGATTCTTCTCTCCTATTGGTCGTAGCGTGATATTACATAGCCTAAAGCCTTCCTCGATAAATGAACTATCTAACACAAAAATATTTTTTCAATTCGGACCAGTAGTTCGAGATTAGCGCATTCAACCAAACAAACAAACAATCAAACAAACTCTTCAGCTTTATAATATTAGTAAGTATAGACTTTATAATATTAGATGGATTCAAAATTTCGAAGTCTCACGTAGGCGAGCCCAATGGCAATATGACTTATTGCTCACACTGTGGCGGACTTATTGGGTTATAGTGCCAGAGGCTGGGCTATATTCTCTGATTCAAACAACTACAATATTTGCGTTGCGTTATTAGTTTTTTTTATAAAGGACAAATTTTAATAAAAAGAGAGGGAAAACTTTGAGTGACGGAGAAGTTACAGCAACAGTTGACCAAAATAATTTTTGGCATTTATCTTGAAGTTTAGAAAAATCATCGGGGTATATAGGTTAGGAGCCAACCAGGCGCCGTATGTTCAAATTAGTTAAGAGCAAGTTCGAGAAAAGGAAGAAGGAGAGAATAAGATAAAGGAAGAGAAGTAAAAAGCAGAGTAAAAAGTGACAGTGCAGTGAACGAGTGTTAGTGCGATAGTGACAGTGCATACTTACTAAGAGTAAGAGACAGACCGGCGGGCACCGCATCTGTAAAGTGTACGTATTTATTTGTAAACATTACCTTGATGAGTACTCGTGGTTTTCTTCCACAATCCCTGAACCCAATCTCGTTAGAGTATCTTGCATATAATTATTATGTTCACCTCAAACCATGATATTTGTTGCTTAACACATGCACGCAACGGATATCCAATAACGATAATATAGGAGTTTCCTATTCCTATATGATAGAAGTTTCCTATGAATAGTGGAATTCGGTGTAATTTCCCTTCAATTAACTACAGTTAATTGTTTGTGTGTGGATAAACTCTTACCTTTGAAATTTGCAGCAGTGGAGAAATAACCGTAATCCTTCAGCGGAATCCTTCATCGAAGAGATTAAAAGTATGGTTAGGTTTTAAATTACTCTTGTCTCCCCTTTAATCCTCCTTATAATGAGCGTCGGTGGCGCTGTGGACTCGGCACTTGCCTTCCAATCGGGAGGTCGGGGTTTGAGACCCGCCATGTACCAATGTGTTTTTCGTTTCGAATTTCATATGTACATTTGTTGACGCTCTTACGGTGAAGGAAAACATCGTGAGGCAACCTGCATACATCTGCGAAGAAATTCAATGATGTATGTGAAGTCGACCAATCCGCACTGGGCCAGCGTGGTTGACTAAGGCCTAATCACCCTAACATAGGGTAGGCTCGAACCCCTCGGTGGGGACGTATGTGAGCTGTGATGATGATGATGATGATAATCCCAAGTTCCTAAAAGAGGCCTGGAGAAGCACCTTGCAGTTGCAGGTCAGCAAGGTGAGGATGACTAGTGCGGCGTGTATACTTTCACCCGCACTAGCTATCTTCGCATTTGGACTCAATTTCCACTTACCATCTGATAGAATGGAGTCATTTGCTAGGCGTTATATAAAAAAAGAGCTAATTAAGCAAGCTTATGAATCACAGCTTTGTAAAGATGCGTCAATAAGGTGTGATTCATAAGCTTGCTTAGTTTGCTCTTTTTTATAGAACGCCTAGCAAATGACTCCATTCCACCTATATGGAAACTCCAAATAAACCCCACATAAACCACATAAAAGTTCAGCGCCCAACAGTAAGAAGTATGTATGTTCAAGTGATGATAATGACGAATACAGTCAGGCGAGTATGCGATATAACGGGATATTTATCTCTTAAAAGCGGAATAAAATACACCCCGTCCGTTGAAAATTAATATTATTATTGGCTGCACTAATGAATTCCAGTGCGTTCGTGTGAATATTTCGTGCCAATCACTTAATGGAAAATACGCATGGTATTGGACATTACATATTGTATTGGGAGAATATCCTTGATTGGTTAGCAAATTAATTGCTTGATGTCAATTAATTTGTAGATTTAAATTTATAATGTGAACTGACACATCTAATCCTGTAATGGAAGTTGAGCTTTAACTATTGCTTTGAGTTCTGCTTCCAATTGACGACTCTGTAACAATTCAGGGAGAAAAAATAGCCCTTGCTGGAAAGTACAAGGTCTCCCGCCGTAGACTTGTGAACTTCTTTGACATGCAAAAGTGTATGTAAAATCCTATTTGAATAAACGATATTGAATTTGAATTAAAATACTAACATAAAAGAAGATATGTATATATTTCCTTAAATCTTCGGTATTCCGTTCTTCAAGAAGGGTTAAGGTTAAGGGTATGTCAAAATATAGTGTTCTTGGTCGAAATATAGCATCTGTAGAAGTTTCTTGAAAGATTGGCAATGTGCAAATAGTACGCCCAGAGTTGCATAATGCATGCGTCATTAAGGTAATCGCTAAACATCAGCAGTCTCTAAGATGAATGCGATTGTAACATCTCAATAAAGCCTCGATGGAACGGGGGATTGAACTACTTCTTGATACGGTCCTTGTTGCTAGAGCCATCTACTAAGTACTAGAGTCGTTGCACGGATCCTTCTAACTTACCTGTTTCTGCCACCAAGCGGTGCTTGCGTTGCTGTTGTAGCGTCAAATTATGTACTATCTATATCGAGACTGATCTAGAGCAGAGTTTCTCAAACGAACAGTCACGGACCACTTTATATGAATAAAAATACTTTTATTGGTTCTTTCATTACACTTACTACTAAGTTAATGAGAAGGGTGCTGCTGTTTGGCGTCAATGAGAACGTTAAATTGTGGAATTGTCTTCGACAAAGCAAGGCGCATGTTATGTTTACGTGGAGTTTACTATACACTTTCCTTTGATTATAACTTCTATTAGTTATTACTATTAGTGTGTCGTAACTATGATCTTTCGCACTTTCGTTCATCGCAAAACCAATCTTTCGACTATCAGTTTGTCGTAACTGTGATCTTTCGAACTTTCGTTCTTCGTACTTTCGTAGTTCGCTGTTCCGTTACGCACTCAACAAGTATATAATCAAAGACCATTTCCTAGAAAATACGTTTACAGACTGACCTACTGCGGACCCCTGATACACATGCTACGGACTTCTAAGGGGTCCGTGGACTCTACTTTAAGAAACCCTGATCTAGAGCAACACACGCTCGCGATTATGCTGACACACATCATAAAATATTTTGTAAAACATGCTACGATATACGACCTTTTTTTGGGATAAATCGTTCTTGCAGTACTGGGCCAGGCAGCGGCTAGCAATTTCTTATCTGGCATGCTCGAGCGGCCGGCAATACAATTTAAAAATGGAAATACTAAAGAGGTAACTCACATAAGTTTTATTTAAGCTTCGAACTGGCTCGACACGACAAAAAATGCTCTGCTTTATGATTTAAAGAGAAAAGTTGTGAAAAGTTGTCATTGCTGTCTAACTGTTATATTTAATTGAATAAAATGATTACCGAGTTCATCGAGTGATGAACATATTTTCATTTTCATTTTTACGAAAATTAGTACAGGCTTTAGCTCAATAAAGCTGCCATCTCGATAAATTACATGCACATTTTCGAGAAATATTTTGTCGGGTTATTCCGGTATTTCAGTCACCTCTATACGAGCTAGGTCTGAGAGCGTCAATTTCTTAGTGGAGCAAATATTTAGTGGAGCAAATATTCTAAGAGCGTATAATGACATAAGTTTATAACAACATTTCAGCGCAACCTGCGAATCTCCGATGTTTGCTATGCTTATTAAGAGATGCAAGCTACGTCTTAACGGCGGGCGCTCTGTTCCACGTAGGAACATTCTAAGTTACATTGATCGTTGCAATATAATTAGAATATAACTACTGGGAACAGTGCGCCGTATTATGGGGTCTGCATATCTGGTAGTTTGCTGTTGTGATGTGATACGATGATTTGCCTGCACGGTAATTAGTGTTTCCACACTATTGGCCGATTTCACTAACCTTGTCTTAGCTAAGACAATCCTAAAAAGAGTGCTGTCACTTCTTGTCTTTAATGATAAGGATGCGACAGCAGGCCACTTAAGATCGTCCAAAGCTAAGACAAGGTTAGTGCAATTGGCCATATGCCATATGTCTCGGAAGAAAAATGTGGTGTAAGTGTAAGTGCAGGAAACTCAAGCTGTTTATTTGTCGGGATTATTTCTCGCCGAGATCAAGAAAACGTGACCGTTTTCCGCGCAGCGATCCTTTGTCTGCCGCCGCGACAATGTCAATCGCTCAGCCAATTCGTTGTAACCATAGACTAAGAATTATTTTAAGTCTATGGTTGCAACTGTTACCCCTCGTTTACACCAAGAAACAAGTAAAATACTAGTTTCATACAATACTTGTAGAATACTTGTCAAAACATAATTATTTGTTTTATACATGTATTGCAACTGTCTCAAACATTCTTTCGTTCATACTGTGTTGCCAACAAGTCTCTAAACAAGTATAAACTACATCTGCGTTTACACTTAGATCTATGACATATTCAAACTAGTCTGATACATTGACAGCGTTTACACTTACAAAAAGCAATCGTGTTTTTAACAAGTTCTGTTTATTTCACTGAAATTTATGTATCATACTAATTTAAAACATGTTTTAAACTCTATCCATGCTTGTTGGATAAAGTTTTAAACTTTTACCGGACGGACCGTATTATTTTACGGGGGGAAGAGAAGAAAAAAAAAATCAAAAAAATACAAAAAATGCTGCACTAGTTGAGAGCAGCATTTTTAGATTTTTTTATAAAAAAAAATTAATTAAAAAAATTTAAATAAAATAATACATGTGGCTCATCAACTTGGGACATCAGATGTAAAGTCAGGGTACCCAGTAATTTCAATGCCATATCTTACCCTTCAAACCGGAACACAGCAATGCAAGCATTGCTGCTTCGCGGCAGAAATAGGTAAGACGGAGGTACCCAAGCACACGACCCTGGTACAGAAGAGTATAATTTAAACTGTGATGGTGTATGTATTCTTATATTATTTATGACCTTATGGAGTATAGCAGTAGGTAATGGATAAAAAGTTTATTTCATAAATGACAGTAACAAGTTAGCAATCACTCATTTACATGTAGTATGACTACGAGGAAACGGCGGATCCACCAGCCCACTGAGCAAAAAATCAGTTTGGCGAACTAGTTTTGGTCACGAGAAAAAGGGTAAATTACTTATTCAAGTTTAAAATATTATTCATATTTGAAATATTGTTCTCAACAGCTTGAAATAAAATTCATCTCTTCATCCTTACATAATAATATTATAATACAAAGTCCCCCGCCGCGTCTGTCTGTCTGTCTGTTCGCGATAAACTCAAAAACTACTGCACCGATTTTCAAGCGGTTTTAACCACACGATAGCGTGATTCTCGAGGATGGTTTTAGTATATAATTTGTAAGTTTTTGTCTTTATTTCTGTGTACATTAACGATATTTGTTGAAGATGTCGGGAAAAAATAAATTAAGGCGAAACGTATTTCGCGGGCACAGCTAGTATAGTATAAAACAAACTTTCCTTACTTCTCCGCTTATATTAACCACGCAAAACGAAAATAAAAGTACACATATCAACTCGGAAACAAGTCCTCACTATTCCTAAAGGAGAAAAAATAAGGAGGGATACTTAATAGGGGAATAGACAGGTGTAAAGCGCGATTAGGACTGACTACGCACTTTGTAAGCTTAACCGCTTGTCTCGAGACCTGGTGATATAGGATGCTACTTTTATCATTTAACTGAAATACGAATCAACAAGTACGAGTATAATACAATGCAATATTTTGCTTTGTTGCAAAACTGTGATAATTTTCGGATGGAGTCATTGAAAATTGCACTGCACTGTTTTTCAATGATTCAACGTTATTAGTTGCGTACTAACGGCTTCAACGACTCTATTTTGACCGAAAGATTAACTAAAAACTACTAACGTAAGTATATACCCATATTTTAACAATATTTTTTTTTGTAATTTTACTACGAGACTACACATTACTTACATTAGCTATAAAATTTTAAGTTATTCCTTTGCTATTTCACACAGCTTCCCGTGCTATGTCACAGAGCATCCAATACTACGTATGTTACAGAGCTTTTCATGCTATGTGACAGAGCTTCCCGCACGGAGCGTAGTTTCTTGCTAGTTTGGGAGGCGACATGCGACAATAAGTGATTCAGAAAAGCCTTATTTCGTTATTACGAATGTTATCGCGTGTTCTTTTTTTGGGATAAACGAAATTTTTATTTACTGTACAAAAAGCAAAAACATAAAACAACAAAAAATATATCAAAGCTCCTGTGCAAAATTCCACGCGACAACAGCAAAATACATCCACACTTCCAAAAACACTGTAGTTATTAATATGCCAATAATCGTTAGCGACGATGATATTTTCTTTATGAGACAAGTAGATGGGATGAAGAAGCACGACATTGGTAGAGCTATGAACACCAACATAAGAAGAGAGCAGGCTACTAGTATAATAATATAACCAGCGTGAACCGCACCTCCTGCCTTTGTGGTAACGCCAATGAATAATAAACCGTTTGCTATAAGCAATAAAAGAGACGTTAGTCCAACACAGAGCAGCACAATCTTCTTTATATCTTCGTCTACCTTGGTGCGGGATACGAAGTGGGATATAATACTCTCCTCTGCGATTCCATACAGTATAAGGCCAGCTAAACCAACGCCTCCCGAGCCCATACCGAATAAGGAAATCAGATATGTCGCATATTTTGGCGGGAACATCCCAAAACATCGTTTAACTTCGGGCATATTCATATTGATTGAATCTTTATTGATAAATAAATAAAAATGGTAAAGAAAATTTACGAAATGTTTACATTGTCACTTCACTTTACCTATTTAGACTATGGCACAAAATAATGACTAATGACATCTAATGACTATGGCATTATGGCATTCGGTCGCGAACACAACCAATAGGTATTTAACTTCTTTTTTTTCGATTAATGGCAGTGCCGATGCAAATTTCGCCAAGCTCGAGTTATAGTGCCAGATTTTGCTTTTTGCCATTTCTTTTAGAATATATGGCCGCGTAATTTTGACCAGGCCTTGTAATTATCTACAAGCGGCTGGAAATCTAAAAAATACCTAACTATTACTCTATTGGCTATTCTACCTATATTGCATAGAATAATTGCGTAAAATTTAATGGACATAGATAGTCTTGCAAACAAGAGTTAGAAAACCAACCTGAAAAATAGATGACAAATTTACATAGGTATTTTAAAAATTATAGCTAAACTATTGCCAAAACTAATCTAAGAATACAAACAATTATACAATTTGCATTTTTACACTTGATCAAACGAATTGTGCGGATATTAGACAAAATATTATCGATAAAAATCGGAAAACGAAATTCAATAATTCAGCTATCTCGAAAATCAAGGCTTTTTTTTTTTTTTTTGGAAAAGCTAATCTTTCGGCTTTAATTTTTTTCTCTAATTATACTAAATGTCATTAAAACTCAATTAAGATTGAAAATATGATACAGATAGACAAATAGAGCTATTTTCGCATTTATAATATTAGTGGGGACTTAAGATCCGAAACAACGAGATAGATAGAAAGATCCTACGATGGAGTTGCGTTTGACTTTACATTATTATTAATAACTGAAATGTACAGATGAAACAGGCCCTCGGGCGATGCATATTGCGCTATAGCTTCCAAAATTCAAACCTAACAAACATAAAATAATCCACCCATTTCCTGACGTGCCGAATCCGAATGCCAATTACAAAGGTAAAGACAGAAACAACATCTTTAACATAGTCGATAAATTAATATTATTCCATGCATTTTGTATAATTTTCTCATTATACCCTGTTTGCAATATATACGAGTATTATAGTTTACTTTAAACAAATATTATACACATTTGAAAGGTCGAGCTTATCTCTTCTTTCTCTAAGATATCTCTTCCCACCATCATTAGAGGAAGTGAGAAAATTTGAGTTGATGCGGAACAAGGCGTACATTTATAACTAAGCATACTATTGATTGAATTTATATTTATACAAACATACGACGGATATCAACCGGCGGAGCATTCCATAATAGAGCAGCGCCCGCTGTAAAGGAATTTGTTAAAATATCTAAACTACATCATCTTCGCTCTCATTTTTTCTTTCCCTTTCAGAATATAAGATAAGGACATAATCGCATAATTCAGCCACTATTACAGAGCAAGGAGCTCGGTGGCGTATGGTTTCCTTCTACTTGAGACAAATAATGTGTTTTATTTATTTATTGCACAAATTATACAAACTTTTCATACGAGTAATTGTTTTGCAAACGGTCGACTTATTTCTACAAGAGATTTCTTCCAGTCAACACATGTTAGTGGAACTAATACACTGGTGAGAGCTGGCCTCTTGCAGAAACATATATAATGACTAAATGTACTTATATTATAGTGGCGTGTACTCCCGGCGTTCGATTACTAATCTTCAGTAACAGTGAAGACCCAGATGGGTGACCAAAAATGTAAAATATTATTAGTTCCTCTGTACGTTACATCTTACTGCTTAACATGTCTTACATTTGGCTCTAGGGTGCTCTAGGGTGCTCTACGCCTGATATCTGAGGGAAGAAACAGAGAGTGCACTATATATACAATTATATTGTCTGTGTAGCTATTTGTGCAGAATATCTCCCGCGCAGATAGTAGTACTTAATATCTTACTTTATAATAGCTGCAATGATCGTAACTATTACGACCTAGTATTGGCACAGATTCCATAATAGTAAAAAGTTTAATAAAAGCCGATTAACAAATTCTACCCATCCTAAAGACCCTAATATGCGGCTCTCTTTCTTTGAAATTTATAAATATGTATTCAAATTCAAATTACAAAATCTTTATTTAACGGGGGTATGTGAAAAGTCCTATTTCCAGTTATTGACGTCAGCAATAAAATTCCAATTAGAAAAAACATAATAGGCCTACAAATAATAGACCAGTGTAAACTGACTAAATCATGAAATAGCGGCGGCATATCATATGCCTAAGAATTTCGTGATCTGGAAAATTATTATGATCAGACAACATAAATACATACAAAGTTGGTAAGTATTTATGTTGTCTGATCATATAATCAAGATGTTAGCAACGTGGTGCTAATTTAATATCATATTTTGAATTGTCAATTGGCTACAGAGTGGTTTTTTTCTAAATCAGATGGCAAAACATGTAGGTTTACTTTCGCCTAATATGTGAATATTGTGATGTATAATCTATCTATCTCATAAAGCGCAAAAGAGATCAATAATGTTGAAGCTCTTAGTTCGAGCCGAATAAGTCCTAACGCAGTTTCAAGTCTAATCTAATATATAAAAATCTCGTGTCACAGTGTTTACTATCGAACGTGTTTTGCCGACTGTACCAAAATAGATATTCCAAGCTACCAAACCCTTTAATGGATGCAATATTCACTCACCAAATTACGAGGTACATTCGACTTACGTATATATGTGTTCAACATCTCGACACGAGTCCAGTGAGCTTCAATAAAGCCACACAGAATTCTATCAAAGGCGCACAGTTCGGATATCTTTACAGCACGTACATGTCATCTGAGAGAGATACTGAAGTGAAGTAAAGAGTCTCAGAACTAAATTTCACTAATTATCACAAGAGTTTTTCTTATTTACATGAGGAATTCTCTTCCAACTTCATGTTGATGATAAATTAAAATACGGCCTTAAAAGCTCTACTAAACTGATCAAAAAATACTTCAAGGTTCAAGACTCGTAGATATCTTTTTTTCTAAGTAAATTAACTCGAAACTTAACGCAAAAGTTTCAAATAACAATCCCTTTGTTAAGGCGGGAGAATCTATTACGATTCTAGGGTTAACCCAGGACTCGGGTCGATCAGCGGCTAATCTGTTGGTGCCTCTATACTTACCTGACAGAACCACCCTCTAAAACCTCTCCGACCCCAATGGAGGTACGTTCAGGATCCGGAAGAAGTTTGCCGAATGCGCCCCCAAAGACAGTAGCAGTATTAACAGCTGGGACTTCGCCTAGGGAGGAGTCACCAAGTTAAAACTTCTTGAGACTCCACAACCCCTATGGTCAGCAGTTGCGTAGGCTAGTCTACCGTCCCGCACTAACTATGTATTTGAATTTGAATGCGCATCGAGCGAATTTGTAAAATATTGGTCACATAACTGAAATAAGTATTTTGTGTTTACAGATTATGCTGTGTTGTATAGCAAACCTAAGTGATAATCTAATAATTAGATTAACTTAGTCTTATCGCAATCAAAAGGATAGACGACAATTATATCGGTAATAATTGAATCGTTCGCATTCACTTAGGTATCCTACCAATCTATACTCTATACAAATAAATAAAATTGAAGTGTCTGTTTGTAATGTCAAAATAACAAGTTCTTACTAAATGGGTATGAATGTATATCGGGTACCAACAACAAAAACACAATTTTTTTGTCTGTTTGTTCCAGCTAATCTCCGGAACGGCTGGACCGATTTTGACGGGACTTTCACTTATAGATAGCTAATTGTATAAGGTATAACACTTTTTATCATCTTAAAAAAATTTGCTACAAAAATCAAAATGCTGCCAAAAGTTACTATTCTACGCGGACGAAGTCGCGGGCGCAGCTAGTCAATAAATAATTTCCATTGTAGGTCACAGATGTATAAAGGGAAGTGTTGTAGGTGCTTTATCACAGTCGTATAAAGAGAAGTGCTTTATTAATATTTTTCCCTCAAATATGTCATTAGACTGATTGGTTATGGTACATATGTAAGGCCAAGCACACACGCCGAATAACAAAACGTAAGCAAAAATGATACCTACAATCCTATTTACAAAGACTCGCGGAGTTGCGGCAGACGACAATTTGTTAATGTATTCGGAAAGCTATACAGTACGAGCGTGTGGCTTTTTAACCGACGAAAAAACGAAGTACGTGTATTCTTTTGTTTGAATGAGTATATCTCAAAGTTGGTCCCACTGTCACCAAAGTCAGTCGAGGGAAACCCTTAAATTTTATAGGTACGTCTAACATGTTTCATGTTTTTTCCGAAGTTATTCACGTTAAATTTGCGTCTGGTTGTCATGAAACGATCTGATGATGAAAGGATCCTTAATTTTTAGGGGTTAGAGGTTAGTTTTTTAAATACAATAGGCACGTATTCCCAAGTGCATGATCACTAATAAGATTTTATCCACTAAAAAGATATAAATAATATAAGAATAGTTACAGACAACATCACATGTCTATATTTAAGTCGGTGCCAAACGATGATCTCCTAGAAAGTCTTTAAATTTGGCACCGACTGCAATATAGAAATGTGATGTTGTCTGTCTATTCTTATATTATTTTTAACTTTTTAGTGTTTTTGAAATCGGTTTTTATTTTTTATATTTTTTTTTCAAATAACGAAAACGCAAGCCGCGGCGGCTTTCGAAGCATTTTGATATTTAGTTCGCTGAGAAACTCAAGATAATCCTATATGTATATTTCTGAAAAAATTGTAGAGAAACACTGTTAAACTCTTGTTTAACATTCAAATCATACAAAACTGCATATTAAAGAAATATAGGTTAATAAAAAATCAACCTCGTAGTATAACAAACGGCCTGTGTGTAAACACTATAAATATTATTTAGAGATATTAATCTTGTTACATACTTGATACCATATTAATAGGTATTATCTGTCATATTCAAGTCCATGTTCACTGTAAATTGTAGTAATTTTTATTTTTTTGGTTTCTTTTGTTATTGTCAATACTTATTATAGTTTTAGTGTTAGATATGTAATTATACTGTCTCATTGTTTATCATACACCAAATTGTCCAAATTAGCTAGACAAACCAAATCAATTAATAAGGCATGAAGTAATTTAAACTCATAATGTAGTTTTTTTTATCCAAATAAAAAAAAACAAATATAATAAAATGAAATAAAAATTGAAGATTGTTCATATTGAAGTAGCACAGTATCGTACCGATATATATTCAGAAAACTATATAGATAGTTAATATTAAAGCCTTGTTTCAGAATGCTGTACACAACGGTCATCTTCATTCTCATAGTAGGGAGTTGGTCTGCCCCGGTAGACGACCCCATCAGGGTGGATCTGCCGGTCTACGACGAGCCGCAAGCAGGAGGGCGGCAAACCAAGCTGGAACCAGAGAATTACGATGCAAGCAAAAGCGCATCATCTGCTCTGGAGAACGCCTTCTCTAGCAAACTCCACTCCGCAAACATTATTTTGGATCACTCGACAAGCTCACAATATGTAAAGGTAATAAATAAAACTCCAGTGTAGGTCGACAGTTGGTGAATACAATCCTTCTGTATTCTAAACTATAGCAAAGATATATTTAAAAATGAAATTATAAAAAATAGCTAGTTATTTTAATTAAGGGTCTGCATTACAACAGTATTTATTGGTTGTTATAGTCGCAAAATAACTTTGACAACTGAAATACTATACCTTATCATCATCACAGCTCATACACGTCCCCACCGAGGGGCTCGAGCCTAACCTAAGTTAGGGTGTTTAGGTCTTATAGTCAACCACGCTGGCCCAGTGCGAATTGGTCGACTTCACATACACCTTTGAATTTCTTTGCAGATGAATACAGGTTGCCTCACGATGTCTTCCTTCGCCGCAGGAGCGTCGGGTAAATGCACATACTCGTATATTTGTTAGACTGATTGGGATCTGATTGTTGCTACTGAATGCTGGTTAAGACATGCGCCGAATAACCCTTCAATTAATGGATATAACAGTGTGCGTACTGAAAACAACTCTACACAAAATGAAGGTGTAATAGTTTATTATAAAAATAACATCAATGTAAATACACTGGAACCTAATCTAAAAGATGCCAACTGTTTATTGATTACAATAGACTCTAGTACTCTGGTAGTTGCGATTTATAGACCTCCTGGTTACAAAGACATTGATCCCTTTATACAGTCACTAAATAATCTTCTCTCTGGTCTTATGTACCAGAATATCATTATTGTAGGCGATATTAACATTGACATAAGTCCAAATAATAGTGATCCTAGTTCTTCCACCTACCTAAATTTATTAGCTGCACATGGTATCTTACCTGCACACCTCTTACCAACGCACAGCAAAACCTGTTTGGATCATGTCATGTTGAAGTCTAATTGTCCCGCCTATTGTTACGTAGCGGAAACATCAGTAACTGACCACGATTCGCAAATTTTAATATTAGAACAACAGGTTAATAAGTCTTATGTAACGTCATCCATTAGAAAAATTGATTATGTGACAATGGACAATGAAATGATGAACCTTAATTTTGATTCCATTTTCGAAACGTCTGACGCAGATATAGCCATATCCCTATTTATAACGAGCTTGAACTCTATAATAAAATCTAATACACACATACTATGTAATCCAAATCGCAAGAGAATAAAAAAACCGTGGATAACAATAGGCCTTTTAAAATGCATGAAAAACCGAGATCGGCTTCACCAAAAACTAAAAAAAAACCCTAATAATGAAATAATACAAACTACATATAAAAGGTATAGGAATTTTTGTAACTGGTTATTGAAAAAAGTAAAAAGAGATTACGATAAAAACAAAATTCAAACGGCAGCGAAAATAAGTAACAAAAAGCTATGGGATACTGTGAAACAGGTAACTCACTCTACAAAAACGTATAACCCTGCTGCTGATTTAATCTCGCACTCGGACCCCTTAAAATCAGCCAACGACATCAACACCTTCTTTGCAACAATTGGGAAGAAACTAGCTGAAAAAAACTATGGCTCATTGCATAATAAAAAAGCATGCATAGCTCCTCATTCCTCTTCTCTTGTTCTCATACCAACTGATGAACAGGAAGTAAGGAATTGCATTTTGAATTTAAAGAAAGATAACACAGCTGGTCATGACAACATCTCTGGATACTTTCTAAAAAGATACATCCATATCCTAGCTTCTCCACTGGTTCACGTATTCAATCTTATGTTGTCTCACGGGGTGTTTCCCTCGGAACTCAAACTTGCAGAAATAATTCCTATCTTTAAGAGCGGAGACAGAGGCTGTGTCAATAATTATAGACCTATCGCAATACTTTCTACCATATCAAAAATAGCAGAAAAACTCATAAATAAACGGCTTGTCAATTATTTAGAATCACAAAATTTAATTTCACGCTCTCAATTTGGATTTAGAGGCGGTATATCGACCAGTGATGCTGTTCATGAGCTTACTGATCACATCGTCTCCAAACTTGATAAACGAAAGAAAGTAATTGGTATCTTTTTGGATTTAGCAAAGGCATTTGACACAGTCTCTGTTCCGCTTCTATTGGATAAACTGGAGAGATTAGGTGTACGACATACTCAACACAAATTATTCTCAGATTATTTATCTAATAGACAACAAAGAGTCAGGGTTGGAGATGTGACCAGTGGCGATCACCCCATAACCTACGGCGTACCGCAGGGCAGTGTTTTGGGTCCCACACTGTTTCTTGCCTTTATAAACGACCTATGCAATCTGCAATTAGACAAAGGCAAAATTGTAACATTCGCAGACGACACTGCACTAATTTTTGATGAGACATGGGAGGAAGCTTATACCAACGCACAATTAGGTTTTAATATAGTTTGTTCTTGGCTTATCCACAACTCCTTGATTCTAAATGTGGGAAAAACTAAATTCATACCTTTCTCTATTAATAACTCCCCGATGTCAGTCCACGACAATTATCTTATTAAAGCACACTTCTGTTCGCCCGGTGCTATTTGTGACTGTGATCAGCTGGCTCTTGTTTCCAGTATAAAATACTTGGGCGTTGTAATAGATAACAATCTGACCTTTAATGCCCACATTGATCTTTTATCTTCTAGAACACGTAAGCTTATATACATTTTTAAGAATATTCGTCATGTTTCTGATATAAATATCATCAAGTTAGTCTATGTTGCCTTATGTCAGTCTATATTAAGCTATTGTATAACGGTATGGGGTGGTTCGTGCAAAACCAGGCTATTAAAACTAGAAAGAGCTCAAAGAGCCGTTCTAAAGGTTAGCATGTTTCTTCCATTCCTCTTTCCTACAAAAGACCTTTACTTGGCTTTTGATGTCCTGACCATTCGGCAATTATTCATCCTAAATACAATTTTAAAACAACACTCTTCCATTAATTATGACCCCCTTATAATTGAGAACAAACGTTTGAAACATAAAGTATGTTCTTGCAATTTCTTTCCTTCTACGGTTTTTTCAAAACGATTCTTTGTATTTTTAGGAAGCTATCTTTATAATAAAGTAAATGAAAAGTTAGCAATTTATCCCCTGACAAAGTCTTGCTGCAAAAAAATTACTACTGCTTGGCTTAAATCCCAGAATTATGATGAGACTGAGAACCTCCTGAAAATTCTATCCTAAACTATAAATTATATATATATATTTTTTTCATTAACTATATCTAGTACGAGGTTTTGTCAATCTATTATGCAATGAAATCAAACACACACGCACATACATACACACACACACACACATATATACACACACACACACACATATACACACACACACACACACACTCTCACACAGAGACTTAATAGATCAAACTGTAAAACGGTGTTGGGTGGGCCATGTGCAAAGTGTACTCACTTTGCATTATGATTATGACTCACATGGACGCACGCTACTTACCTGTTTCCACCTGGTCCGTGGCGGGAGAGGCTGGTAATCTGTAATACAGGTCTCCTAGTACAGACACCAGTCTCTCTCACACATTAATGTAAACCGCTACTGTAGATTTTAATTATATTGTAACCTACCTATTGTGAGAGAGAAGAAATAAATATTTTATTATTATTATTTATTATTATTATTATTATTCCGCAGTAGATATAAAGAGTTAAGTTGTTTTTGTTTTACACACAACGGGGAAGATATTGGCCTTTATCTCACCTGACGATTTTAGTGAAGATAAGACCTAAGATGGAAGCAAGTTTCGCATGGACTCCTTAACAATTGAGTAACTTATCTTACCTCTAAAAAGTCGGCACACAACAACATTGTTATTATGGTGACAAACTTAGGATAGTCAGTGGTTGCTAGCCGGTGGCGGGCTCAGAAGCCTTACAACCAACCAAAACAAGCAGAAATACTTCTGCGCCCACTGGGAATCGAACCCCGGCCCACCAGATCAATACCGAGTGATCAACCTTTACACCACTAAGGCGGTTGAATTGCCCGAAAATCATAAAAAAATATTTTAATTCCAAACTGTTCCTGTGCCAGTTGGGATTTTGATTAAAAAATATAACATAGGTATCAACATCGAACATTTTTCTTGTGTTGATTTTTTTTTAATGGAATTGCAAATAAAAAATCAGTTGTTCCATAACCTTGATGTTCAATAACCTTGCTGTGTTGTAAACGTTGTTGTTCAGTTTGATTGTCTGAACAAACACATACAATTTGGCTCCTGCTTAAAAAGTAACCCTGTATATGATCTTCCCATTTAAGTAATTTCCATTTTTTTTCAAAAACCCAATTTCAATAAATATTGACGTCAAACGAGTCAATTGATAACTTTTTTGATAGCATGATGCCTGTCAGGGCAGCCTGTTCCTGGGAGTAGACCAGGATCCAGCTTTCAAAAAAGTTTGTGGTCACATAGCCACCCGAAAATCAACCAAGTGCGAGTCGGAATATGAACTCGCTCACGATATAGGCAACAAAGAAGATTTTTGGACAACATAAATGACGCCCTGATTGGGATTCATCTCTCGCTTCGCTCAGGAGTTAAAATTTAACTCCTGAGCGAAGCGAGGGAGTTATGTAGAGTTCTAAGTGAAGCGAGGGGTTCAAGTCGCCTAAGACGAAGACACTGCTTTATTCCAGAGGTGAATACTCTACTTTTCATACCATCTGCGAGACAATAAAAACTCAGGGCTCTATAACCAATTACTTAGGTGGTAATTTTCATCATAAACACTGTCACATTATGATTATCACTATCACTATAACTATGGTTAAAATTATGATATTATCATGAAAACCATAAAAAAAAGATTTATTTTTCTCAAGCACGAACACGTCACGCAATAATTATATCTTAAGTAAAGCTTAAAATATTAAAAAAACTTAAAACATATTTAATAATAATATAACAAGTATGAACTTAGTCTACATATTTAGCGCAGAGGACGACACGTTTAGCGCAGAGGTCGAGTGATCACCTACTGCGCAACGGGTCGCGGGTTCGATTCCCGTACGGGACAAATGTTTTGTATGGCCTACAGAAATTTGTTCCGGTCTGGGCGTATGTGGATGTGATATTCTATGTTTGTAACTGCACCTACGACACAGGAGAAAATCCTAGTGTGGGGCGACGTTTTTTTAAAAAAAAGAAAAAAAAAATATATATAATTTGTGGTCTACATATCGATTTACAATACGATACGATCAGCTGCTGGACCCTGTCAATGACCTTTAGTAGCACGCAGGACGAATATTAATTTGTTAACAATAAAATGGTATCAAATAAAATTCTTTTATTTTTCAACTTTGTTGTATATTTACTTTTGAAACAGCAATTAATTACTACACACAACTGTCGTAATAAATCTCAAATAATCGACAACCTATTGACCCCAAATAAAAAAAAGCTGAAGCACATTTACCTGGACATTTACTTACGTTTTTAACTTTATCAATAAAACACTGAATAAACTTCTAAAAAGACTGTATTATTGATGCCACAATAGTACATTGTTACCCCAGGGGTGAAAGTAACTTATTTAGTCCCGAGACGGTGTTTGGCGCCCGAGCGTAGCGAGGGCACCAATAGCTCGAGGGACTAAATAAGTCTTTAACCCGAGGTAAACACTGTGCTTTTCATTACGAATACAAGGAAAGTAAAAATTAAGTAATGAATTAGCTCAAGAAAAAACGAGTAAGTAAATTTTATTTTACATACTTAAATCAACAACTTCTGCTTTAGCCCGCTTTCTCTTATAAAATCAGGCGTTATCTCCATACCTGAATCAAATGAACTCATTGTATTAATTATTAACACAATTTTATACAAATATAATTAACAGTTAATACAAATCTCTGCTATATGGAAGTATTAACAAAACTCTACAAATGGAAAAAACAAATGAAGATCGCATTGCCGCTTTCCCGCTTATTTTGTTTTTTTTTCTGTGACCGGCCATCTATTCAGCTATATTTTTCATTTTCATAATTTGAAAAATGGTAAATATTATGCCCAAATCTATGAAATCTAGAAATAGTTGAAAATAAATTATAATAAAGTCATCTACAAAATATATTCTTTAAATGCATTATGTTAATTAAATTTTACACCGCGCTGAATTGAGTGGCTGTATTTTCTATACAGCCACTCAATTCAGCGCGTCGGAACATGGTTCAATAAAAATGTGAAAAAAGAACTAGTTTCTTTTTTAAAATTTGACAGCAGCTGTCAGTTAAAAAGTGATTCTCCCTAGGGCTGAAAAGTATTACTTTCAACCCGCTCCTCAGGCAACTCCAGACCTACTTTCAGAGTATGAGTAATGAAAAACACATTCCACTAAGCACTTTATTAACGTAAGCAACAAGATATTACAATTTTGAAATACGTAATGGCGTTGGCGGCAGTTTTAGCTATGAAAACAATACAACGGAATACTGTTGGTGCAAATTATGGAACAAATTGTAGAAACATTCTATAATTTTAAATATGCCGCGTAATTTTTCCAAATGCTGTTTATCCGCTGGCAGCGTCTTGCTTTTATTTGTTTTTATCGATAGTTAATGGTGGCCGTCAAAAGATGGCGCTTTTTGCATAAAACGTATTTTATCGATAAAAAATAAAGTGAAATGTAATTGTTTATTTTAGCTCGCAGTGTTATGTAGATAAATATTTTATAATTTTAGTAAAGAAATTATGTATTTAGATTTTATAAAAACATTATTTACACAGGTAGAATGTCTTTGTCTCTAGTGGATGCACGCTACTGCTGTATGGGCGTAGAACCTTTGCCTTCCTAAGCTAGCATCTATGCTAAATTTTCATACAAATTTTATGTTCCATATTTAAAACACTTTAATCCCTTAGGAGTTTATCCCAAAATTATATCCCTTGGGATATAATGTCTTGCTTTACGTTGAAGTTAAGGGGAATCTAATTGAACATTGTCGAGCAGGTGATATGAAAAAATTATTATTGCGCTACTTGCTTTTAGAACGCTTGAAGAACGTTATTTGCAAACTTTCGTGTCTCAGCGGCTAAACATTTGAGTCGTTAAATTGTCCAGATACCAAGCAGTGTGCTCGGTATGTCCAGAGAAGTTGGTGACGGTATCAAGAGACCGTTTCAGTCAGAAAACGACCCGAGGGGTAATCGCACTATTTACAACATTTCAACCAAATCAGAAATTTTGACAACAGCTTGTCAAAACATATGCGAACGGTAACGATTTGGTTTTCGTTAAAACCTTCGTAAATAGTGCAGTTTTTTTCGGAAGAAAGCGATACACAGCACAGAGCCAGGAGGTGTTGCAGAATCGTTAGGCGTCACGATGTGAATTAAAAGAAGAGCATTGAAGAAGGAAAAGGTGTAGGTACAAATTAGCTTATGGATGTTCAGGAAGGGATTTTTAACTGCCGATATGAGCTGCGCTGTCCTAAACAGGTCCGTTTTACCGAATAGGCACGGTAGGCACGTGCCTAGGGCGCTAGGCAATTGGCATTTTTGGGGGGGCGAAAAAAAAAAAAAAAAATTGCCGTGGTTGTATCTGTATACATCATTTATTGCGCCATTGCCGAAAGCCGACATCTGACCCAAATCACAGCCGCGCCCGGCGGGTCCATAGGTGGTGGGTAATGGGAAGGCTCTCGAAAAAAATCAGGATAATTTGTAAAGGAGAGTTAAGGGACATTAAGTCTAAAAACTGTCATTTCAGACTATATCAAAATTTACGGGGTATAGGCGTTATGGTTGGGCTGGGGGGGGGGGGGGGGGAATCAGCTGGCTGGGGTATAAAAAGGGGCACTACTCTTCGTTGTGCCTAGGGCGCTGGCAGAGTGTAAAACGGGCCTGGCCCTAAAGAGACCTGTGCCTGCTCCACAAAACATCAGGGGGCTAAAAAGACTTATTGCAGAGAAGTGGGAACGCATTCGCATTCAAATTGTTATTATAGTACATTACGATACTAGTGCGTTAAGCTGGTTATAACATGCGAGGCGGAATTTCAGCCCGAGCCGAAGGCGAGGGCGTAATTGAGCCGAGCATGTTATAACCAATACGCACGTATATCGTACGACGTTTTTTAACACATTTGCGAGGAAACAGAAAAAAAAAACATTTTTCATACGTGGTTATGTATCTGTCCTTGGATATTCACGGCAGCAAGCTGTCGCATGCGGTTCGCGCTTCTGTTAGTATATCCGGTGGAGTTGAAGTAATATATTGCTCATCTTCATTATTGAAAGTTGTCATTTTTAGATATTCACAATACAAGTACAAAGAAAAGAAAATTTGAGAAAAATGGCGCGAGGATTATTTTCTGCCGTGGCTGCGTGAAAATGTTGGCAAAGACGCTAGAGCATGCAGCCAAGTTTTTAAATTACCGAATAAACTGTTTTTTTTTATTTTAAATAAACTCAATCTGTGAATGCACACTGTTGCTTTCCCGCCATTTTAACAGCGCGCTAGCGCTGCCTACTGACTGGCGCCGCGCGGCGATTAGTTCGAAATTTGAATAGCAACAGCGCGCTGCTCACTAGCTGGAGTCGTGCGGCGGCGATCAATTCCATATTTGAAATGGCATATAATACTGTTATGGAATTTGTATGGACTATAACTTAACTATTTGCTTTGGTAACAAACGCGCTTTTTATGACCCGCTTTACATATTTAAAACCGGTGGAATTACATCAGCTTTACGAGCAAGGGTGTTAAAAAAGATATTAAGAAACTATATAATGATATGATAAGGCGGTTTCGCATTATCATTTATTTCTTTTAACTACTATCTACTGTCCACAGCCTGGATCAGTCAACATTCAAGGAGGGAACGGTTGGTTCGCTCCCTCCGTGACTACACTGGAAGGCGCGCTTCTGGAGACCGAGGGTTTGGGCAGTAGGGCGCTATCCGTCAAAGAGAACCTGCAGCATGTAGTTGCCGGCATCTTTCAGGTACGTCTTAGCTGGCATCTTTGGTTCATGATTAAGATATAATTGTGTAAGACCATGTTCTAGAAACAGATTTATTAAGTAATTTTATTGCATTATTAAAGAAAAAATATATTTAACGGGATTTATTTATACGACAAAATAAAACAAGGTAAAGAGGATAAGAGAACTTGAAAAATTTAAGAGATGTGCCTTCGTCGGCATATTGTAAAATATAAAAAAGACGAAGGTCAATTCCTGCAATGCAATTTTGATCATAAACGACAAATAAATAAATTGTTATTTATTGAATAAAACAACCGTACCAATGTATTCCTACAATAAAAATAAACTAAATAAACAATAAACATTTATATTAAAAGAAATAATAATCAGTCATGAAGTAACAAACTGATAAACATCTTTTAACATTGACTTTAAGAAGTTTTTAATTTTTTTTATAATCATAATAAACTTTTTCTTTTTTGTGGGAACACAGTCAACAACAAATTAAATATTACTAAGATTTTACCTGCCACTGCATCAGTGTTATACCCACATGGTTTAGATATACTTGGACTGAGCGAGCACTGTGAGCCGAGCATTGTCCTTCATTAGATAAATCCGTCATCATTATAGGGAATTAACTATTTGTTAAGATGGAAAGTTAAGATTGTTTGATTAACATGGGTAAGATTAGGAATAAGTATAAAAAAGTAAGTTTGGAAGTAGTACCAGTGACAGAGAAGATAAGAAGTAGCGGGTAAGCGTAGTGTAAGCATATGATGAGAGTTATATTACCAGATAAGTTATGTACATGAATGTAGGCGAATCTAATGGTAGAATGCCTAAGAAACTATGCATTGTGTGAAGAATGATATGTGTGCGAAATGTCAGTGCTGTGATGACGTATGTTAGAGATGAATGGCAGAAATCGTGCTGTGCCGATTCCTACCACAAACTATATAGAGATACTACGTATCAGACGCCAATCTCACATAGACAAATTTTTGCTTGAAAAAAGAACTGTCAATACTGAAACGATACATGACATTTCTTTTTTTTTTATTGTTTTTTTTTAGATATGGCGACTGCCTATAGGCAAAGGGAGTAAACATACATTTACACTTTTTTTCGTCACATATCTTTTTAACTACTTTTGAAGTGAATAATTGTGCAATAAAAGAAGGTAGTATTTATTAAACTGTTTATTTTTACATTTTTTTTTGATATTTTAGTAAGGTTTTTACCTTTTACTCTTTTAAATTTTTTGTAACATTTTTTTTTTATCCATTTTCTTCCAAATACCTATTTGTTTCTTTAACAATAGTTCCAGATGACCTCACGAGCTTTTCAGGGGGGTATGTTAACTTCTTTGCTTTCACCGTATTGTACTCCCGGGCACTTAACCAATTATGGATATTTTCAGTTTCAGTGCTCGTTAGACCGCTCTTCCATCTCTACAAAACCAGTTACTTGGTCCTTGCTCTTATTAAAATGAAGCCCTGGAGTCAATGATATCTCATCAAAAACTATTGAGCATAGCTTCTTTTTTCATCCCAGCTCGCAATCTAAAACAAAATAAAAATTTCATTTGTAACTTCAACATCCAATTTACATGAAGCTACGATATGATACATTATAATGTTTTCAGAATATTACCTGTTCTTTCAGAGCTGTAAAAATTTGTGGATTGATTCCAGCTTCCACATTTAAATTTGATGTGAATTTATTTAGTGTTGTTTTCGATGGTAAAATGAAAATTCTATGTAGAAACCTGTAAGCTTTCGGGCTTTGCTTTATTATACTTAAAGCAAGTAATTTTTCTTTTGCAGAGAATCGTCTTCCTTTTTCCTTTCTATATGCTAAATTGATTTGCATTTCAATAATTCTTCTCGCATATGGATTTAATCCTCGAGTAACACTTGCTGGAACATTTGTAAATTTAGGTTTCTTTAAATCTGAAAAGCAATAACAAACAAATTTAATATTTATTACATTTGACGGTTCAGTGGTGCAGTGACTGAGTAGTTACAATGTGAGTTCAATTCCTACCAACGACAAACACTTATGTAATAAACATTAGCATTGTCTAAATATTTATAAAGGACATTGAACCAGGGACCGGACCCGGTTACCGTTATAACCGGTAACCTTAGGGTTTTGATGGGGTATTTTATAATGCTGGGTTTTTAAACCCTTTGCCTTACGGTAAGCTTTCAAACGGCTTACCGGTTTACACATTAATCCCTTCGATTGAATTAATTCGGGTTACCGCTAACCGATATCAAAAACCCCCAAATGGGTTACCGTTCTAAACGCTGATTAATTTGTAAAAAATATTTTAGACCTTAGGTATATCGCGTGTAGATTGCTTTTGCACCGCATATTTGCCGAAGGTCGCAACCGAACTCTGGCGTTATTGCGCCCGCAGTGCTATTTCAATCGCTCGGTGTGCGTGAGGGAAAGGGTTACCCTAACCCGAACAGTAAGCGGTTAAGCGCATAAACACTAAAAACCTTTAAGATTGGGTAAGCGGTAAATTATTGTTGTGGGTGGTAACCCCTATTTTACGGGTTATCGTTATTGTTGGGAAACCTGTTGAACGGCTTACCGAGCCCACTGGGTTACCATACGAATGGGTTACCCTTTCGAACGGCTTAAGCAAATGAACGGGTTTTCCGGTCCCTGCATTGAACAAAAGTGGTCGAAATTTCCACCAGTAACATGACATATGTATGTATGACATGTGTATATAGTAAAAAGATAGTACTAAACAAAACTTGCTATTAACTATCTTACATAATGACAAGCCACTCTGAACCAAGTGCTTACTTCTTTGCTTAAAAATTATTTTTGATAAAGAAGTCTGATATCCGACCTTAACACACTTTTTGTTTAGTAACTAAGTACCTGCACTTGATGTTGTAGGTAGTCGTTCCTGTACATTTAAAGTTATGTCTTGTAACACTGCACAGAAAGGCTTGCAATAATTGTGGTCAAAGCGTCTTTTCTGGGAATAAGTGTGGTACTGAGAAATGTTCTCTGTAACAAATAAAAATTATTTATCATCACAAACCATTTTATATGACATCTATTCCTAATTCAGCATCGATTGATGATGTTTGTTGATCTTTTATTAAAAAAATATCTTATTATATTACTTTTTTTACATTAAGATACATATTTTGTCTAAATTATTACTGGGATACGTGATAATTAAGGTTAGGTGCTCACCAGTATCCTCAGAGTGTGATGACGATATGCCCGTAGTGATTTCTTCACTTGAGAATAGCGTTGGATGAGCAGTTATGAGTTTTTTGGTGTTATAAAACGTTTCTCGAAATGCTTATGACAAACATAATGGTTTCTAGGCTCACTTATACTCAAATCCCGGAATTTGTCACTACCAAGACACTAAATCCACTTTTCAAGTCTTTCCTTGTTGGTAAATGGAAAACGGTGTAAATAAACGTCCTGTCGTACACTATCACACCCTTCAACACACCAAAAGTACTACATTTTAACAAAATGTAAATACAATTGCAAATATCACAGGTAATTGCGGAGATGTGGTCGGAAATTAATCAACGAAAGCGCACACTTGAACACAAGATTGAAATGTCAGCCATATTGTTTGTTTGTTTTCGTGCGTGACGGACGACGGGCCACAGAGGGGAAGGGAAGGGCAGGGCGGGGAGGGGTAACTGTCATCTGACGATGTAGGGCCCCTTTCTGGGATGAATAAAAAAATAGTATGGAGATTACCACCCGTGATTCCTACATCGTCCACAAGACGCGTTGGGAGAATAGTGGGTGTTTCTCATATTAAAGTATGGCATCTGTGGAAAAGATACGGATTGCATCCTTATCACTACAAATAAGCGCAAGGCATCTTAGCACCTGATCATTTTTCAAGAGTAACATTTTGCCAAAGGTTGAATGATGAACTAATACGAAATTCAATGTACCTACAGAAAATTTTATGGATGGAAGAAGCACAGTTTAGATCGGCCGGGATATCTCACTCAAAGGCCGGGCCGGGATGGGCCGGGCCGAGTCGGGACTCAAAATATCAAGTCCAAATGGGTCGAAAACAACCCAAATGCTCATTGGGAAGCATCACACCAATCTGAATTTCTGTCAAAATGTAGGCTGGTGTTTCTAATAATCACTTGATTGGCCCTATCGAAATTCCACATCGACTCAATGCAGATAATTATCTGGAGTTCCTGACAAACATTACAAACTAAGATTTTTTTTGAAAATATTGATCTTGAAACTCTACACACTATGTGGCTGCAACACGATGGTGCTCCTACCCATTACGGAGCACAAGTGCGTGAATATTTGAACTCAACGTTCCCAGCAGGCCTATGCTCTAACTTCGGTTGCTAACTAGAACTGTCTATTTGAAAGGAACTTAATATCCATTACTGCTATAATAAACGCCGCCGTAACACATAAGATCACTAAACCAGTAATGGATATAAAGTGTCTTTCAAAAATGACAGTTCCAATAGGGTAAGGCCAAAAATTAATGTACTTTTTACAAAAATATATGACTCCTAACTTCAGTTGATAATATTGCTGCATCAGAATTAATGAAGTGTTGAAAATTAGGCGTTATAGAACGGAATATTCCTAAAATTCGATAAATTCACTTGTCTCCACCACCTTACGATTTGGACTTTAAATACTAAAAAATATTTAATTTTACTTTTGTTTGTATATTAATAAAAAAACACTCATAATTATATTAAGAAACGATAAAAAATATATTCACAGTGTAAACTAAACTTATTTAACTTCAAAATTTTATAAAACAAAGTGTCTCCACTTTTGTATCGGTTGTGTTACCGAGTAAGTATAATGTTACCATTTTTTCGTATTATTTTACAAACCTAAGCTAGCAACATAATTTGCTTTTGAAGGGTGATACTATTGTTTATATATCAATTCAGTTTACCGCTGTTCCGTCATTTTTCTGTGTGTCAAATTATGTTGTTGATTGCTGCTCAGAGTGAAAATTTGTAATTTCTGGATTTATAAAAGCTTTTTTGTTGTGGTAATATATTTTAGTGTATTTATATCTCGTTTTAACTTTTCGGTTATATCGCTGCGTGACACAGGTAACACAACCGAATAAATCTTCGGTTGTGTTACTATCGTAGTAACACAACAACATAATTTCGGTTGTATTACTAAAGCTCAGTTCAGACAAAATAAGATTTTTTGGGAATTAATTTTTAACTAGTTCATGTGTTGTAAAAATACATGACGTACTTACCTACCTACATATTCAATGCGTAGATTCAAATATATGATGAGTGACAAAAGGTAACAAAAAATAATTTACCTGTTTTAGATACCTTTAACTGCTGCAGATGCAGAGAAGCAACGTAGGTAAATAATTATAGTTGCAGATGTAAAATAAGCTCGAGTATCAATATCTATTCCTACTGTAAATATTGCGTCGGTGGCGCGGCACTTGCCTTCCAATCGGGAGGTCGGGGTTCGAGACCCGCCATGTACCAATGTGTTTCCGTTTCGAATTTCATATGTACATTTGTCCGACGCTCCTACGGTGAAGGAAAACATCGTGAGGCAACCTGCATACATCTGCGAAGAAATTCAATGATGTATGTGAAGTCGACCAATCCGCACTGGGCCAGCGTGGTTGACTAAGGCCTAATCACCCTAACATAGGGTAGGCTCGAACCCCTCGGTGGGGACGTATATGGGCTGTGATGATGACTGTAAATATATGATAAGGTCATACTACAAATCCTTAGGGAGAGATTGAAAATAAAAGACTCAGAAAAATACGATGAAGGATGTTTTAAAAAAAGAAAATTTATCGAGATGACAGAAGCAGAATATAAGAGGACAGCAAAGAAATCACGTCGCGATTATACTAATTTATAGTAAAACGCTGTATTGTTTTTTTTTATTTTTGGTTAAAACTTTATCTTATTTTTTAAAAATGGTAGTTAATTTTAAGTTCACATAATTTTTTATAATCAGCATACGAAAATTAATAAAAAAACTACTTTTCACGAAGAATACTTTTTCAAAGTCAAAATCTGTAGACCAGTATAACATACTCGTACATGTCTAATATAGTGTGAACACATGCGCCGTATATGCTTGTAGTAGTGGTTTGCGAACGGCGCGGTTCTATGAAGCTTTGTCTCTGTTCCGTATCTCTACTCATGTGGCAGAAGTACGTAGTACTATTATCATTCTGTGGCAGAAGAAATGCGGCAAACACTTGTCAATTTAAATGGCCAATTTAGGACTCTTTTGGGTCTCAGTATTGAAAATGGGGGTGGTGGACATTTTTAAAATTACTTGCATTAAATGAGTTATTTTGATGTTTACTTTTGTTGACACGGTTAGCGCAGAGGTCGAGCGATCGCCTACTGCGCAACTGGTCGCGGGTTCGATTCCCGCACGGGACAGATGTTTTGTATGGCCTACAGAAATTTGTTCCGATCTGGGCGTATGTGCATGGGATAGTCTATGTTTGTAACTGCACCCACGACACAGGAGAAAAACCCAGTGTGGGGCGACGTTTTTATAAAAAACAAAACAAAACAAATTTAACGTATTCGTCCATACACTACCTGCACACGTTGGAGTAAGACGGTCCCCCCGCGCCGCATACACCATCATCGTTATGCTTCATCATGCATGCATGTTATTTGTTACACAAGGATCAGCTAGCCTGGATGGATATTATTTTCTTAAGATTAGGGCCTTATTAGTCTAAACATACCTAAAACGCAGAGATTATTATGATCACATTCATGTGACATTTCAGTGTGCGTATGGATTTAGGAGCCACATCACGAAATCTGGATTACCTATTTGGGTGTTGCCTTAATTTTTTGTCAGTAGTTAGTTAGTATGTGATAGTGTCAGAATTCAAAATTAGAAAGTTGCCAGCTCAGCTTTAGAGTAATTCATATTAAGGTAAAATACATCCAAACATTTAGTTTGTATGAAAAAAAAATATTCATAAGTGTTCATGGTAAAAATAACCAATTTTAATGGCCTGAATAATATGCCGAAATTAATGTATAACCTCAGGAACACTGTATATAATGTTTGTTTAATAAGTTATAAGTAGTCATTTTAGCATTCTAATAGATCTTATTGTATGGTATTTGAAACCAATTTCCAAATTCACCAATTAAACACAAAAAATAAAAATAAACATGGCGTTCGTTCCAACGTACAGGTTCCAAAAAACTAGAGGCTCATTTATGGGGAAATGCGTTATTATTCTAAGGGGAAATGTATTACTTTTTATAAAAAAGTTCCACAATGTGTTACTGTCGTGACTTGCGTTTTCGTAAGTTTAAACTGCATGTAAAAACAATACAGTTATCTGAATGATGTCAATGCTTGCTCTTAATTGTTGAACTGACACATCTAATCTTGTAATGGAAGTTGAGCTCAAAAGTTTGAGCTCAACTTCCAATTGACGATCCTCTAACAAGACAGGGAGAATAAGCCCTTGCTGGTTCTTTCCAGCAGGCCTAGCACGGCGCGTGGACTGTAGAGGAGAAAGTGATAAACCTTCGTCCCGTCTCACTTCATTGTTATATAAGAGAGCGAGAAGAAACATGCTATTTGTCTCTTGTCCCGTTTTGTCCACGGTCCGTGCTACGCCTGCGTAGACGCGTACGTGGGTGGGTCTCCCGCCGTAGACTTGTGAACCAATGGCGTAGCTTCTTTGACGTGCAAAAGTGATTATGTAGTAACTAATCCAATTTAAATAAACGATATTGAATTTGAGTCACTAATCTACGATTGTTTTAG
Organism: Schoenobius gigantellus; assembly: GCA_963935595.1. Classification (NCBI taxonomy): domain Eukaryota; kingdom Metazoa; phylum Arthropoda; class Insecta; order Lepidoptera; family Crambidae; genus Schoenobius; species Schoenobius gigantellus. Next base: position 47,437,638 of record OZ012540.1, read on the forward strand.
CGACACGGATTAAGTCGTTATTTGCACTATAGAACTTCAAGAAACTACAACTAGCCCCAAGTTACCCCACACTTTAAGGATTGTACTTGTTATGTTAGCTTGTTCGCACTGTATGCGACGTCGGATTAACTAGAACTTTCATCCCCTGTTAGCAAGTAAGTCGTGAGCGTGCGAAAACATCCCTCAGCTGCCATAGTTTGGGTAATGCTGAACGGCTGACTTTAGTTAACGTAGGTTTCGCTCGTTATTAGTATATTCAGTTATGTAGAATTAAGAAAATGTTTTCGTTAAAAAATAAATATACAAATAGGAAGCATTTTTTCCTCGGCGGAATCGAACCTGATGCTATAGCCGAGGTACAATTTCTAAACTGTTCAAACATTCGAAAACGTAATAAGAACGTTCTTTCATACACTTCAGCTGTCAAAGTTTCCGTGAGTAACCAAAACAATAAAATGTTTCAAAACCGATAACATATGTAGGTGTTGCCGCGTAATCCATATTAACGGATGAATATCAATTTGAGCAAGTTGAATATGTCTGTTAGAATTGGGAAACCTAGTAAAATCAATCCATATATCAAATTTAGACCAATTTAGGATTGACGACCACAATGGCATGACATTTTTGAATACCTATATTACAGGATAATTTTTACGATCCAAAGGGGCTAAGTTAATTACGAGTAGACCGCTCATTGGGTATACCGGAAGGGACTCTGATTCACCATTGGTTGGCTATTCTTCTGATGTCCCCATACAGGACTAAACTCCCGCTCCCTCCGAAACATCTCCGACCCCGATGGAGGCATGTGCAGGATTAGGAAGGTCAATTCACTAGTCTATTCTCCTGGAGACAGGCCCAGTAATATAAACAAACTGGAACTTCGCCTAAGCTGGGGTAAACGGGTTCAAACTCCTTTGTGACTCTCCAGATGGGCGACCAGGTCAGGGCCATGTTTCCTAGTTAGATCTCGGTCTGACTGCTAACCCTACCCCAGCTGCTTAGGACAATTTGAGAACGCCTACGAAGATACGTCTCCTATTCCGACCCACCGCCTGCCGCGGATTTGGGCGGCAAGAGGATCCTCTTTCCGCGCTCGCTCCGCAGCCTCTATTAGTGGTATGACCCTGGGGTGACGCAAAGAGTGCTTTGCTGAATTTGTGTTTTCATATTCAGCAGCTAAATAAGAGTTCAACACGGTTAGTCAAGGTAGATAACAGACGGTGTAACCATATATTAAAATTTGCGCAAAATTAGGGCTAAGGATTCTAATGGCATGAACCTAGGTGTAGGGTTTAGGGTCCTGCCTGGTATCAATATTTTCATACTCAGCATCAAAAATCCCCTTCAACGAGTTGCTTCAAACGACTCCGGTCGTCTTTGTCCAGAGTGTTAAACAGCATATTGAATTAGGTTAGGGATTGTGTTGGTGCCCTCAAGTGGTTAGATCCTAAGAAAACAAAACGGGCAAAACTAGATTTAATACTTTATCATCCGAACACTGTAGGTGGCCCAGGGGCCGAGATCTTTTTTTTTCGCAGGGAATGGTGACCACGCCGTACCCGCCGTTGGCTAGAAGGCGAGCGTATGTGGGGTTCTCCCGGTAGAGTGCCAGGCATACCCACTAAAACCCCCCGGTGTTCTCCCTGCCCTGCTTGTGGGCGCGCGTGGTAGGGTCCACATTGCGACACCACTACCAACGCGCCCGGGCAATCTCGACCAGTGGTCGAGCTATCGCCAAGGGCGGGGGGATTGTCTGAGAACACCAGGACAATCTCCCACACGGAGGAGCCTTACGGCGGCGTGCACGGGACCAACCGTGCGCGCAGGCCTCAACAGCAGGGTCATTAGACGGGCATCGTTTGCGCGAATGTCCGTTTTCTCCTGCCTATCCGTCTGCGGCGGAGAGGAGTGGCTTGAAGATCATCCTCCCGCTCCCTCTCCGCGGCCTCCTTCTGCGAGATGACGTCCTCGCAGAAAGAAGCGACAGTCCCCCATTCCGCCTCGCCGCGGAGCATGGCCAGGCCACGACCATGCTCCGTAGCGAGAGGTCTCCGCCTCCCAGCGCAGAGTCGAGTTCGCTTAGCTGGCGTCGCCAGGCCGGGCACACCAACAGGGTGTGCTCGGCAATTTCGCCGGGAGCGTCGCAGTGGTGACACTCCGGCGTTTCCTCCCGACGCGCGACCCGGTGTAGGTAATGACCAAGGGGGCTGAGATCTGGAACGCACAGACAAACAGACGGAGAGATAATTCCTACTGCAATAAGTAGTAAGTCTTTCAGGTGAGCCTTAAACAGTGTAAAATTTCAGTCAGGGTCTTTTATACTTTGTTAGTTGCCGTGAACCGCCAGACTATAATTAGAAGAGGGTAGCAATAGAAACAAAACATTTAAATCTAAGAAGATTGAGTATTTGGTTTTGGCTCCTAACTGAACGACCCGGTATTTGTAGTGATTCTGAAATTCAATTACCTACTTAAGACCTAAGGCAATGCTGAGATGATGTATGATAAAGGTGAATGGAAGATGAGCGGAGAGAGAAAGAAACTAAATTTTAATTATTTTCGCAGCCGAAGCCGATCGTCGATACGATAACGGAAGAGGAGAAGTATGGGAACACCGGCGACAAGTTCTACAGCGCCGGCAGAGCCGTCGTGGGGGGCGCGGAAGGCTTATCCAATTTGGTCAACTCAGCCCTTGAGGTTGGTTTCATTAAGAGGAAATCGTACAGTCCGCTTTTCCATACAAACGTAGTCCCCTGATTCCTTCCTGGATAATGGCGCTAGTTGCTCTATTTTTTTTCCAATAAAATTAATGGCCACTATAGGCATGTTCCTATGTTTTCCTTTTTTATTAAGTTAATTATAAAAAGAGATTTTAAACCTTCAAAAACCTCAAAAACCGACCAAATTTTCTGCTGTATTCAAACATCCAACAAACAAATTGAGGAAGATTATATGAAAAAAGCAAAACATAGAAACACAGAAAAAGCCTTGCTTTAATTCTTCACGCAAAAAGTAATTAAATCGGTAAATTTTTCGCGGAGAAAACAGGGGACTACGAAATGTATAATAGGTATTTTGTGTACTTTTCATAGGTATTTTCGGTCCACCGCCGCAGTTGTCCCTATCGAGCTCAGTTCAGTTGTTTGGACACACAGCGAGACAGCAATACATTTTACAATTACCTATTTTTGAATTCTCTCGACCTTGGTGTTTCCTCTTAACAACAGGGCTTATATTGTGCCGGCACTGAGGCGCGTTCAGAACCTACACTCGAGTGCACTCCGAGTGCACTCTGACAGCAACCGACCCGTTCAGAGCCTCTGGGTAAAAAACGCTCTGACAGGCGGTTAGTACACTCTGTGCCCGTTCCGAAGCTTCGAGTGATGCAACCAAACAACCATCTCGAACGTAGGGTGAAAAACACTCTGACAGATTTTATGTCAAAGTCGATGTCAAAAATACGCTAATTATTTATTATTTTATTAAATAACACTACTTTGAACTCTTTTAAGCCTAATACAAGGGAAATATAGTGATTTCGATGTGTTGTAATTATTTTTAAGCAGAAAAATGGATATTGAGTGTTAATTTCATAGTAAGGATTAGTAATATTTTGCCCTTTGCTTGATCTTGATCGGCAAGATACAAACTAAAAAAAAAGATAGCAACCGACCCGTTCTGAACCTCTGAGCGAGTGTGAAAAACACTCTCGGTTGCATTACTCTGACCCTCGGAACGCAACTCTGAACTCTATCAACGTAACTACACATGTCAGTGTCCGTAACGACACAGGGTTCTCAGTGGCGTCTACAGAGAATGAATGAATGATTAATTATCACGGTGGCGATTCTGTGCCGGACTTTGACTTCACCTATCCATATGAGTCAGTCGTTTGATATCCCGCACCCGAGGATTAATAATTATGCTCGGTAACTAATTTTAACCACCTCCGTGGGCATGTGGTGTGAGAGCTCATTTTTTATAAAGGTAGGTAATAATAACTTTACGAAATCAAGATAAAATTTAGGAAATAATTGTGAAATCCTCATGGTGAATATAAAAAAATTGTGAAGTCTATAGTGAGAAAGTTCTGGTCAATTAACTGGAACACTCAATCTGCTGACCAGAAAAAATATTGTAATTCTGCAGGCCTATTCTGTAACGTCGGTTGCTAACTAGAACTGTCATTTTTTAAAGGAACATCCATTACTGCTAATAGAACGCTGCCGTAACACATAAGATTACTAAACCAGTAATGGATATAAAGTGTCTTTCAAAAATGACAGTTCTAGTTACCACCGAAGTTACAGAATAGGCCTGCAGGTCTCAAAATATATCGTCGTATCCCACGAATAGGGGCGTAATTACAAAACAGCTACTTTTCAGGAGGAGCCTTTTTGTTTTTATTTAAAAATTTAATCAAGATATCTACTTCGATCTAATTATACAGGGTTACAGGAAAAGTCGACCTAGATCCGTTAAGGGCGTATAGTACACATCATTTCTGAATGATTTCACTATGGAACCCCCCATCCTTACAATCCAAATTTAACCGTTTTCGAGATATTCGAGTTTTAATTTTTTTTATGAAAATGCCCAATTCTTCGGCTATTCAATTGAATATTTTGAATTTTTTTGATTCTAATGATTATTTTTTTGGTTTTTTACATGAAGAATGAGATGGTTAATGACCTCAATGATTAAAATTGCATGTAAGTTAAGTAAATAGGTCATGGCAGACGATCGAAACTTAAGATAATAAGTACAAATTATAAAAAAATATTTTTCTTTTCTGGATATCTTAAAAAATTATTATGGCACTTGCTCTGCAGATGTGCTTAAAAACATCTACATTTTATCAGCTATCCAACGAGGTATAACAACCTAGCGTTGTATTTAAACTCATAGAAAAAAACATAGTTGAAAAGTTTCAGGTAGTAGGTCTAACGGGTCCCTCGGCTATTGTCCTTCAAGTTAATCCGGTGCGTGTGAGCGAGACAACTTACGATTTATGCAGGTGAGAGTTAGAAAAATAATGTGCAAAAACAAGTTTGGGGATACAACATGCCCACTGTTTTGTATTTGGTCGTTTGTTTGCTTGCCATCCATTTTAGTCTGCTCATGCGATTCGTCCATGGTGGATGCGAATTATTGTGCTTTCGGATTCCCACACGACTTGGCTTTGTTTCTGGACTGATTTTTCTAACTGTGACTACTGTGCTTGTTTACTGGACTCTGATTTGTGCTTATGATACTGGACTGTTGAAAATGGCAACATACTCGAACGAAGAATATGCGGATATGCTTATCTGCTACGGATACTGCAATTGCGTGTCCGCACAAGCTCGGACTGAGTACATACGACGCTATCCCGACCGTCGAGTACCTGAGGTGAGCGTTTTCGACGGAGTTTACCGACGACTTCGTGAAACTGGCTCTGTTTTGCGATGACGTACGGACTTAGGAAGACTACGTGTCATTGATGACGACGAGGAACAAGACAACGAAATCGTAGAACGGTTCAGAAGAGACCCAACCACTTCGACCAATATTGTTGCCCGTGAACTGGGCCTAACTCAGTGGAAAGTGTGGTTTACGGTTCATACGGCAGGCCTGTATCCATACTAACAGCCTGCCCCACGAGTGCATAAAGGAGGCACTCCGCTTCCACCGGGTGCCTCCGTACCTCCGCGCCCTTGTGGAGGATTACCTGCAAGGCAGATCCATCCTCTACGAGGGGCCGGATGGGCGCGTCCACACGTAGACAATGGCGGCGGGTGTACCCCAGGGTTCCATACTAGGTCCTCTGTTATGGAACCTGGGGTACAACTGGGTCCTGCGAGGCGACCTTCCGCCACGAACGAAGGTCGTCTGCTTCGCCGACGACACGCTTGTCGCGGCGAGTGCTAAAACGGGGGAGGAGGCGGCTCACCTTGCGTCGGTCGGCACCTCACTAGTCGTCCGACGCATCCGCCTCCTGGGCCTAGACGTGGCCCTCGACAAAACGAGGGCCATGCTTTTCCACGCCCCCCGTCGCAGGATCCCACCGGGGCTCCGCGTCCGAGTGGAGGGGGTCCGTATACCGGTCGAGGCGCATCTCAAGTACCTCGGCTTGGTTCTGGACTCCCGATGGAGTTTCGGGGAGCATTTTAAGCTCCTCGCTCCACGGCTGTGCGCCGCCGCAGCCGCACTCGGACGGGTCCTCCCTAATGTGGGAGGACCAGGATCGGCGTGCCGTCGACTGTATCACGGGGTGATACGGTCGATGGCACTCTACGGAGCCCCGATATGGGCGGAGTGCCTCTCCCCCCGAACGGTGGCCCTCTTGCGACGTCCGCAGAGGGTCATAGCAACCCGGGCCGTGCGAGCTTATCGCACGGTCAGCCATGGCGCGGCCTGCGTTCTAGCGGGTCAAACGCCGTGGGATGTCGATGCACGCGTACATGCAGAGGTGTATCGACATCGGGTTGCCGTTAGTGAACGGGGGGGACGATCCGCTCCTGAGGAAGTGGAGCGGATTCGTACCCAGGCGCAGAGGGAGGCTCTGCGTCGATGGGGTGAGGCACTCGCCTCCCCAGCTGCCGGCCACCGGACGATCGACGCGATTCGTCCGGTGTTGGAGGAGTGGGTTGGGCGCCGGCAGGGCAGCCTCACGTTCCGCATGGTGCAGGTACTGACCGGGCATGGCTGCTTCGGTCATTACCTGCATCGAGTCGCGCGTCGGGAGGAAACGCCGCGGTGTCACCACTGCGACGCTCCCGACGACACTGCCGAGCACACCCTATTGATGTGCCCGGCCTGGCGACTCCAGCGCAGCGAGTGTAAACCCTGCGCTGGGAGGCGGAGACCTCTCGCTGCCGAGCATGGTCGTGGCCATGCTCCGCGGCGAAGCGGAATGGGGGGCTGTCGCCTCCTTCTGCGAGGACGTAATCTCGCAGAAGGAGGCCGCGGAGAGGGAGCGGGAGGCAGATCCTCAAGCCGCTCCCATCCGCCGCAGACGGATAGGCAGGCGAAGGCGGGCATTCGCACAAGCGATGCCCATCTAATGACCCTGCCGTAGAGGCCTGCGTGCACGGTTGGCCCCGTGCACGCCGCCGTAAGGCCCTCCGTCTGGGGATTGCCCTGGTGTTCTCGGGCAATCAGCCAGATGTCCCGACCTGACCCCCATGGATTTTTATGTATGGGGGCACATGAAGAGCCTCGTTTACAGTGAGCCCAACCCCATATCGTCAGTGGAAGTTCTCAAAGAAAGGATAATTAATGCTGCTAACGACATAAGAAGAACATTAACCACTGGTGTAGTGAAAAGTGGACTACGTGAAAGAATGAGAAAATGTGTGCGAAATAGAGGTGGACACGTAGAACATGAACTTTAAAATTTAATTCAAAAACATTAGGTGAATAAATGTTATTTTGAACTGATTTATTGTTTCATTTAGCTTACTACAATCACCGACGATCTGTACGCCAACGAGTTGAGCGTGAGTGACTTTGTATGCGAACTAGCGTTAACAACGCACCAATTACGTTATTTTCCAAACAAAAGCCAGTAACTAGTCACTTACGCTCAACTAATAGTTGGCGTATGGTCATTATTTGTACGATCGACGATCTGAACAAAAAAAAATGCTATAAAAACTGAATGATCTCCTAGGTCAGGATAGCGAGACATCGATGGATGCATGAAGGTTGTACCTAGCCGAGGGAGGCCGTTCAGTAGTGGAAGCCAGTAGGCTGAAATGATGATGCTGAACTTAAGTCAAATTAATTAGATTAAATAAGCGCTATTTATTCTGACTGCCCCATGTAGCCTTAGAAACTAAGTGTCACCGTTAGACCTACTACCTGAACCTTTTCAACTATGTTTTTTTCTATGAGTTTAAATACAACCCTAGGTTGTTATACCTCGTTGGATAGCTGATAAAATGTAGATGTTTTTAAGCACATCTGCAGAGCAAGTGCCATGATAATTTTTTGAGATATCCAGAAAAGAAAAATATTTTTTTATAGTTTGTACTTATTTTCTTAAGTTTCGATCGTCTACAATGACCTATTTACTTAACTTACGTACAATTTTAGTCATTGAGGTCATTAACCATCTCATTCTTCATGTAAAAAACCGAAAAAATAATCATTAGAATCAAAAAAATTCAAAATATTCAATTGAATAGCCGAAAAATTGGCATTTTCATAAAAAAAAATTAAAACTCGAATATCTTGAAAACGGTTAAGTTTAGGATGGGGGGTTCCATAGTGAAATCATTCAGAAATGATGTGTACTACACGCCCTTAACGGATCTAGGTCGACTTTTCCTGTAAACCTGTATATATTGACATCTCATTGTTGGGATAGAACTATTTATTGCGAAAAATAATATATTTTGTGATAGTTTTTGTCCCTTAATTCCTTATTCTTCGCTCTATTTCCACTAGTAAAGAGCTAAATTGGGTACTAAGATTCATTATGTCCTTTTTCGCTGAAAATGTCGAAGCCACAACCGCCATTGTGTCCTTTTTATATTTTGCAAATAACCCCTAATCATTATAGTGTATAGTATCGTACTCAAAAACAGTTGACTAAACTGTTTTCTTATTAAACGGTCGTTAGAATATTGAAATGAAATAATATATTATAATATATTCACTTTTATTAAAAAATCAAAATAACTTGTTAATCAAGGCATACAAAATAACTCGGTTCATAACATCAAAATCGGTTCATAAGCAGCGAAGTTATCCGCGAACAAACATAAAAAAAGAAGCATATAAGGTCGAACTGAGTAACCTCCTTTTTTCGAAGTCGGTTAAAAATAGTATTAAATTTCCGTATTCACGAAAACTAAACATAAAAATACTCAGAAAAAGTTTTAAAATCACCACGATTTTCAATTCACCGAAACGTTACAAGTACAACAAACCTCCAACAAACAATGCCAATTTGACATCTAATACAGTGTTGGCAGTCGAAAAAAAGTTCCCCATCAAAAATTAAGGGAAACAAAATGAAATTGCACTGACAACACTTTTAACCCTCGTCTAATTTAACCACCGCGAAAATTATCTTTGGGCAACTGAATGCGAAGATTACCGAAGTAACTTATTTTACCAAGGTCAAAATTAACAATAGTTAAATTTTAACTTTTACTTTAATGTAATGTACGAGCAACCGGACCTTAGTTAGGTATATTCTTTGAAGTTACTTTAGTGAGTTGGTGTTAAATTCACGAAAAAGACTAAAATATTTTTTTACAAAAACCAACGCCACTTCAAAACAAAAAGTATTTAAAAATAAAATATTTTTTTAAGTATAAATAATAATACCTTAATAATAATGATTCAATGAAACACGACGGAGCGATAGCAGCGAGAGTAAAAAAAAATACGTGCGGTATCACCTATCAACATGGAGCGCACAGTCACAAACAGCTTTGAATCGTTCACTCCGAACCTCCCCGAGATTGCTATATGGGTATAATTATGCGAGTGTCTGTGTGCGCGTAGGCTTGTTTCCGCCCAATGTAGGCAGCCGGCTCTCTGTGTCTATTTACTTTCCACAAAAAGGAAACTGGGCTTAATTGACAACATTTCATTCTGCTTAGATACCAAATTTAGAAACCATTTCGATATTTTGCATTGTTATAATAACAATGCAAAAAAACTCGAAATGGTAAACAATACACGTTGTTTGGACATTTTTATAAAATAATTATAAAAAATCAGAGTACAAAGTGTTGGGCTAAACACCTGGGATAGGCCTTTGCTTTGTCTTGCGAACGCACAGAGTCCTTTTGAAACATATATATTTCTAATTACGTAATTTAGTATCTGCGATGATGTATACGCTAGTACAATCGCATTAAATAGGTTTTTATTTACTCATGCTATTAAGTGCCTTTACAAATATTGTTGAATTAGAGAAACGACTTTTATTTCGTGCTTGCTACAAGAAGGACGCATGACTAACATAATTTTTTCCTGTATTTTTGTATGGTTGTGCTTCTTCTTAAATTCCATCTGTTAACACACACGGAGACTAGCAATATCTCTATTGAGCAATACAATCTCCGCCGAAGCGTTTAGTTTGGGACAGACAAGGCGCTATGCAAATTGAAATTTGATCGATGTACGCTAATATTTGCAGTGGATCTCCCGTAGTCTTAATTAAAATACCTTGTTCACCGTTCCATTTAGTAATATTCGCTGTTCATGGTTCATTCTGCGGCTATGATTGATTCGGTACAAATTTCTTAACATGGTTTGCTGAATTCTCATTTTACAAATGCACAAACTGGACCTTTAACTAATTGTTGCTTACAGATATTTTACACAGAAATATAAAACATTACACTATAAAAATATTGCTTTATTATCATTCAAATATCTCAAATTTTGTGCCTTTACGTCTTTCAAGACATGCAATGTCTGATAAGCGCTGCAAATGGAATTTAAGCATAGTTTTCAATGTTTACACGCACGGACCACACGCAACCCGTGTGCCGTTGCGTCAGACCTTCGCTTAAGCCGAGGTATCGGTAGAAAGCGTCGAAAACTGCTCCGGGAAAACAGATAATTTACACATTTAGTATTAAAATATAGTCATAAAACAAATATATGATATAAATAATGATATTATCTAACGAATGTACTAATCTGTTACATGATAGCTAGGATCTATTTCACTCGATCATATTAAATTCCGAAAATAAGGTTAAATTAAGCACTAAAACAAGTTTTTCGTAATAAATATCTGATTTTGCATATTATTATTATATTGGATTAATACTCTTTAAATTTTACAGATTTCAGTTACAAATCCGTGCTTACCTGAAACGCGCCTACCGCACTCTTGACGTCTGTCACCGAAAAAATGTCAAAGTTTTTTATGGGCCTTATGCAACAGTATTATGCTACTTTTGTGAAATAGCCAAGATAAAAAAAAAATTGTATAAGTAAAGCATAGAAAAATATAAAATACGGGTCTCTTTATTTTTCAACTTCTTTCGTGTAAGCTAAAAAAATGTAGGTGTCAAAAGTTTGAAATGTCAATTTAAAAAAAAAATCAAAATATAGTATGAAAAAAAAGTCAAACTCACGCTTGACCATTTTTTGACAATTCCATTATGCATGTCCTAATTAGCCGAGAGGTTTTAGGGGAATAAAAATTTCGTTATTTTTTAGTTCCGATGAACCGTTCCCGAGATATAAGCATTTTTGTAAATATTTTTCTTGAAATTATGCAAAGTTGAAAAGTTGAAATTGCACCGCTCGTCGCCCGCTCCCGCTCCGCTGCCGCGCCGCTGATTTCGAGGGCCGGTCCATTTGAATTTACGCATAAAATCCTGCCGCTCCCGTGCCGCCGCCGCCGCCGCCGCGCCGCTCGCTGCAAAATTCGAGGCAGAGGCCTTAGAGCAGTCGAAAATATAAAGTCCTGCTGGCTCCATACTAAATAAGGTAAAATCTTTCCACGTGCTACACCCTCTTTGCTTCACAAGGTAAAAACAAGCGAAAAGTTGAAGCAGCATTTTTATAAAACCCCGTTTTCTAGAAAAAACCTATTTAACCTTTTTTAACAGCAACATGACTTCCATTTAATAATTTCAATCGATCCTCTAGAAAATTCTCCAAAAATCATACGCATCGTGTCTCGATCTCCGATGCGTTGTTTTCGAGTTATTTCATAATAAGTGCGCTAATACTTTTTAATACGCTATTTTGTAACGTACACTTTTGCCGGATAGCCCTTGTGTCAACATCGTCCCATAAGGAACTTCGTTCTAAAATATTCAGTGCATACTTTGTCATAGACACACACTTTTGGTCATACTGGTGTAGGTACTTATATAATATGGCTATAAAAATATTTAATAAGCTACCCGAGTCTCTTAAAAAAGAATTAAATACAAAACTATTTAATAAATCCCTAAAAGACCTTTTAGTTAAGAAAGCATACTATAGCTTAAATGAATTCATTAATGATAAATTTTAGTTGCGTTATAGAATGAATTAGTTTCTTCGGTACAACAAATCGTCGTCGTCGTATTAATTAATTATACCTATTTTTAAGACTATTAAGTAATGAAATATGTAATGACATTTAGGTAATCCAATTTAATTTTTATTTTATTTTATTGTTAGTTTTAATGAATTTATAATTTTATTCAATGATTATTTAAATTTATTATTATATGACATTATTTTAATTTTGACCATTTGTACCTTTAATTTGACTTGATCTATCTTAGTATTAAATTTATTCAAATAATTAGATTCACTATTACTACATACATTTTATTGTTTGCTATGCCCTACCAGGGTGCATGTTTGGTACTGAAAATATGTTTTTAACATCTTGTAAACCACATGATTGCAATAAATACTTTGACTTTGACTTTACTTACACTATGTAAAAACATTTGGTCAAAACGAAATGTCAAAGTCTAAATGAAATCAAGACCAAATACTAATATTACGGAAAATACAAATAAATGAAGAAAATATTTGACAAACCAAATGAAATGTGTTGGATAACAATTAATAACATTCTATTTCTAATTTTGTTCCTTTTATTGCCCATTTGTATTTTTTATTACGTTTTGCAAACTAAAATCACACAGTAAATTTGACAGCTCTGACACAGACCCAACGTTGGCAAGCGCCAATTCGCGACTAGCGGTAAAGACGGGGAAATGGCGTGTCATCATAAACTTGACAATTCACAAGTTTTTAAACAAAACTTATCATATCTAGTTACCGGATATTAACTGAAAACTTATTTTTAGTAGGGTATCTGTAAAATTTAAAGAGGATTAATCCAATATAATAATAATATGCAAAATCAGATTTTTATTACGAAAAACTTGTTTTAGTGCCTAATTTAACCTTATTTTCGGAATTTAATATGATCGAGTGAAATAGATCCTATCATGTGACAGATTAGTACATTCATTAGATAATATCATTATTTATATCATATATTTATTTTATGACTATATTTTAATACTAAATGTGTAAATTATCAGTTTTCCCGGAGCAGTTTTCGGCGCTTTCTACCGATACCTCGCTTAAAAGTGAAAGAACGATAGGCGCAGAGTGGGGAATACATAGCTCCACAGCAGCTGCATGCGCCAATCTTTATTTATAATTTTTGAAGATTTGGCATGTCCATAACGGCAGATTATATATTTTTCGTAATTTTCATAGCATTTCGCACAAACTAAAAAAAATCCACTGCGCTCGAGAATCCCGAAGGGTCATTTTTTTTGCAACTTCGTCACCCTCCCACTCCCTTACATCACGCTGAAATCGTCAGATACTTTTTAGTATGTAATTAACGTACTATAGCTTAATCTGACGCGCTCGAGTATTTCTAACAATCGATTTTTGTTACTAATCTGATCGGCTGCCCTACCCAAACCCCCCTGCATAAAGGGCTCAGATTGGGTAGAGATACTCAACAGGGTATAAGGTATGCCCCATATATATTAATCTGACGCGCCGGAATGACTTCAAAAATGCCCTCTTGGGCTCCCCTACTATCAGAGCCAACAAAGTTGCGGACGCTGGCGCTGAAGTCGTGCACACAGCCAATTCACAAACATTCAAAAGATTTTAACGGTTTGTTAGGATTTGGTAAAGGTTAATTTAGAACACTTAATTCTGTTACGGTGCAGAAAGAGTGTTCCAAAACTTACCAACTTTAGTTAAATAAATCGTCAATATTCTTACTAAGTAAGTATGTTTTACGAGTAGGTATAACACAATTTGTGAATCAAAAACCTTGACGTAAAACATAACAGCTAGAGAGTAAATAAAAAAAATCCTTCTTTTCAACATCCCATTAGAGAGCTCCGTATTTTAGAGTTTTTTTCATTCATTCACTCCCTAGATGGCCATCATCTGATCACAGCTAGGTCAATCCCTGGCGGAGAACCAAGGCTTCAAAGTTACCTCGTTTGTATGAAAATCGACTGGTGTCTTTAATTTTGTGACCGCCACTGTATATGCAACATTAAAGTTCACTGAAGAGAAAGATCGAGAAAATGTGTCTAAATTAATAGACACATTCAACAAACATTTTGCCACAAAAGTCAATACAACATTACTGCGATTTAAATTTTGTACAAGGAATCAGGAGCCTGGTGAATGTATAGATGAGTATATTACAGCCTTAAAACTACTAAGCCGGCAGTGTGAGTTCGAACACCTAGAAGATGGCTTATTACGCGATCACGTTGTGTGCGGTGTTTCTGACAGCGGGGTCAGAGACAGGTTGCTACGGACGGACGATTTGACGTTAGACAAAGCAGTGAAAATATGCCATGCGAGCGTGATTTCTAACGACGACTTGAGATTGGGACTGGAAAAGGGGAGTCGTCTAGTGCCTCAGTGGACAGCGTATGAAGGTCTGATGGAACGCGCCGCAAGTGGCTGTGTGCTCTGGGCGCACGCGGTGGCGGTAGCGGTGGCAGTCGTGCTTCGGGGCCGCACGGCAGCGCCAGCCGTGGCTCGAGGCCGTTCAGAAGCGGAGGTGGCGGCGCTCGGCCGATGGGACCGGCCGGGGCGAGACCGTGCGCCGCCTGCGGCGCTGTGTATTGTCCTGGTGATGAATCATGTGCTGCTAGACGAATGAAGTGTTTCTTATGTGGTGCCAAAGGTCATTATAAAAAATGTGCCGGCTGATGAGATCGAAACGAGTCGACGAGCTTTATGAAGAATGTGACGAAGATAATATGTACTATATCTCGACCATTGAGTGTGTTGATGCTTTGGTATGTTCGAAGGACTCAAAATGGTATGAAACACTTTATTTACCTCAATCTAAGAAAGTCTTTATTTACACACATTTAAGTTAGATACCGGATCGGATTTAAACGTATTATCTAAAATAAATTATATAAACCTTGGTTTTTCTTTGTCACAAATTGCTCCAGATGCTACTACGGCACAGTCTTTTTGTGGAAATCATATTCCTATAGTCGGATCTTGTATTATTAAAAGTGTGTACAAAAACATAAAATACAATCTTTACTTTGTTGTATCTGAGAAACCATGTCAAAGTATTTTAGGTAAACACGCTTTAAATACTTTACAGTTAATAAAACGTATTTACTCCATAAATCTGTCTGTATGAGCTGCTCAAAGGTTTGGGTACCTTACCTGACATTTATAAAATATCAATAGTAAGTAATGCTAATCCTTGTATATGTCTAGTCCGAAAAATCCCTATGGGTATAAAAGATAGTCGCGAGCGAGCTGTCTTAGCGAGCGAGCGCGTCAATCATCTGTAACTGTTGTGTGTTAGGTGTCGATAGCATTTTGTTATTAGATTGGTCATATTGTTTTGTTTAGCTGTTAATATTTTTGTAGAATAGTTTTTTCTGTCTTCAATTATTACATAGGTTGTTTATCGTTACAAATGAATTGGTATTCAGATTAGGTTAAGTTTACAATATTGTTGTTGTTCAATACACGGGGCGCTGCCCCGGTATTATTTTATTTGTGGGTAGGTATTCTTGTTGTCGTTGCGTTGGTTTATTTCTCGGTTGTTTGTCGCTTGTAGTTTTTTACTTTTTTATTTCTATGTTGTATAATATATTCGTAATTAATTATTTGTAGTAGTATTAAGGGTTTTTTTCAGTTACTTCTTTCTTTTTTCCTCTTTTTAAGTTTAGTTCATGTTACTTTGGTGGATTTAAGACAGTTTCGTAGTTTTAGGTTGTATTATGTTTTATATAAAAGTCTAAGCTTGCTAAATACAAAAAATCTCAGGGATCGAGAACTGGTTTTCGGTCACAGTGGACAGTCCTACGGCCTCAGTCGTGGGCAGGGCCCTCGACTGGTCCATGGACGGATCCGCGATGTCGGACGCAACAGAGGCGTCTGACTCGCAGCGTTTAAAAAAACGCGAATCTAAAAATTTGCGAATTCCAAATGTAGGCACGAACGGTACATTTAAGGATGTAAAGGCATCTGGCACGGAGCACTTGAATGAAAGCTCGGTGTTCAACGAGCCCAAAGGACCGGTTTTGCGATCCAGAACCTGCAGGAAGCGGACGAGTCGCTTCTTTGCGGACTCTGAACTGGAGTCGGAACAAGACACCGAGGTGGAAAGCCAGCTGGAGGCACCAAAAGTGCCAAGGGCCAGCGGCAAATGTAGTAGGGGTCGCGGAGCTTTCCACCATAGCGCTGGTCATGCTCAGTCTCGCCGGGAGAACAGAGAGGTGGAGACCGACACAGAGTCGGAATACTCCGTAGTGGAGGTTGCTGCTAATGTAGCCGCACCTGTGGGGAAAGGCAAGGGGAAGGGCAAATCCGCTCCCTCCGAGCCAACTAATGATATTCTGTGCCAAAGGGCAGAAGATAGTGCTCGGGCCATTACTGAGATGGCCGAAAAAATGCGCAAACTTAAAGGCGCGAAAGAGTTGAAGGAGACGCTGACAACGCTTCTCGGGGTGGTCAAAACGCTGGTGGAGCGAAACACAACTGACGAGGTGCGTCGGCTGCAGGCCGATAATAAACGGCTCCGCGGCCAACTCGACGTTAGTTCCTCCGAGGTGGCTGCATTACGCAGGGCCTTCTCCGAAAGGGGCTCTAATGTGGAAGTCCCTCCGGCAGAAACGGAGGACGATGAGGAGTTGACGATGTGCCCGGATCCGAGTCAATCACGTCGTGGTACAACTACTGTAGGCGATAGCATTTCACGGGCAGAGTTTTTGGAGGCAATGGAGAGTTTCCAAAGTGAAATGCTGTCTCACATGAGTGGCATCTGGTCCGCCAGAATAGAGGGGCTAAAGTGGACGGTCGCCTTCTTCCAGCCAAGTCACACCGTCCTTCTCTGGCGGCTGACAAAAAGGCGGCTATTTCAAAAGCCGCATCCGCAGTGCAGTCGACCCCGACCACCCTGGCTCCTCCGGCAAATTTGCCGAAAAAGGCCAGGGAAGTAAGGATAAAGGCGCCAAATCGCTCGAAACGGGTAGAGGGAGCGGAACCCGTTGCGGGTCCATCCGGACTGGGATCATCCCAGGAGACAGGGGTTCAGGATGGATGGTCCACTGTTACTAAGAAGGGGCGTAAAAAACCTGAGCAAACTGCGTCTCGGGTTAGCCTTACTACTGCAGCTGCGCCGAAGGTCAAAGTGCCTAAGGCACCCAAAAATCTTGCTGTGGTTGTCGCGCTCAAGCCTGAAGCAGTAGCTAAGGGTGCGACATACAGGGACGCTATTGCTAAGGCAAAGGCGTCTGTTAAGCTGGGCGACTTGGGGATTGCCCCAGCTAAATTTAGAACGGGCATAACGGGAGCTCGTATAATTGAGCTTCCGAAAGAGACTTCCCCCGCGCAAGCGGACCAGCTTGCGCTTAAGATTGGGGAAGCTCTCAGTGAAGAGGCTAAAGTGACTCGGCCCATTAAAACGGTGGACATTAGAATCGTCGGTTTGGACGACTCAGTGTCTACCGATGAAGTGCGCGAGTCACTTGCTGCCACAGCGGGATGTCCTCCCACTCAGATTAGAGTGGGAACGATTCATCCCGGGGTAAGAGGTGTCGGGGCTGCATTCGCAGCGGTTCCTGTTGAGGCAGCCAAGCGCTTATCAGAAGCGGGAATTCTGCCTCCATCCAATTAATTGAACAACGACCCATGCGGTGCTACCGCTGTATGGGAGTAGGGCACCCTGTACAGCGTTGCCCTTCTGCTAAGGACCGCAGTCGCCTCTGTTTCCGCTGTGGTTCCGAGGGGCACACGGCCGCTGCCTGCGTTGGAGCATTACGTTGCGCAGTTTGCTCCGACGCTGGCCGTCCATCTTATCACAGAATGGGGGGTCTCTGCTGCAATCCCCCACCTGTAAGGGGGCGATTGATACCTACGAGAACTATAGGAGGTCAGGCACCGCAGACCGCCAGAGGAGTGGAACCAATGGACACTAATAATGCCCAGTAGACTCCACTCCAATATTGTGCAGATAAACCTAAACCACTGCGCTGCGGCACAGGACTTACTGTACCAGTCAATGGCGCAGTGGAATGTGGACCTGGCGATCATATCGGAGCCCTATTACATTCTCCTCGCTGGGCCGGGGCGACCGACGGCTCCGCAGCGATTGTGGTGCCGGCGAATAGTACGGCCTTCCCTCTAGTGCTGAGAGAAAGAGGGCCTGGTTACGTAGTAGCAAAGTGGGGAGAAGTAGTAGTAATATCTACGTACTTTTCCCCAAACCGCAGCCGGGCAGAGTTTGCCTCGTATCTGGGTACAGTGGAAGGAGTCGTAAGAAGGGCGGCCCCACTTAAGGTGTTGTTGGCGGGGGACCTGAACGGGAAATCGCGTTCATGGGGATCCCGCTCTACAGACGCTAGGGGTGGTGAACTCGAGTCTTGGGTTTTTAACCTTGGACTTGAAATCCTCAACAGAGGTACAACCCCAACGTGCGTGCAGTGGCAGGGCACGTCAGTAGTTGACGTTGCTTTTGCCACCCCTCACCTGGCCGCCCAGATAAGGGACTGGCAGGTGGAGACGGAAGTAGAATCGATGTCTGATCACAGATACATCAGATATTCGATTTCCCTGGTGTATCCAGGGGTTAACCCGAATTTAACCAGTTTCCCGCCATTTCCACGCTGGGCGCTTACTCAACTGCGCTCGGAACTGGCAGTAGAGGCGGCGGAGGTCCGCGAGTGGGCGGATATACCTTCCCGACTAGCGGGAGACGTCGATGGCATGGCGGAGCATTTTGCTGAGGACCTACGAGTAATTTGTAATGCCGCCATGCCAAAAGCGCGGCCCTGCCCAAGGAGGGAGCAGGTGTACTGGTGGTCGCAAGAGATAGCAAACTTGCGTACCACCAGTATGCGCGCCAGGCGTGCCTATTTGCGTTGCAGAAGGCGCGCCAGTACCACGCCCGATGAGGAGAACACACTTCGTCGGGCGTACAGGGAGGCAAATGAAGCTCTGCGAAAGGAGATCCATAGAGCAAAAACAGAGGCCTGGGAGCGTTTCATAGCGCTCCTTGATGACGATCCATGGGGAAGACCATATACGGTTGTCAGGGGGAAATTCAAATCCGGCGTTCCCTGAATAGCTAGCATGGATCCGGGACTCGTGCAAAGAATACTGGGATCGCTTTTTCCAGATCCCGGTTCCTTCGAGCCCCCGAGAATGGTTCCCCAAAATGTCTCCCTGGAAGTCCAGCCCGACGGCCCTCCCGTGACTGATATCGAGTTCAGCGCGGTGATGGAGCGGTTCCGGCGCAAAAGCAAGAAAGCGCCGGGGCCGGATGGGGTCCCTGCCAAAGTACTATGCATGGCACTGGGACCCCTGGAAGAGCGGTTCCGAGCGGTGCTTGATACATGCATCACTACGGGCCGCTTCCCCAGAAGCTGGAAGTCAGGGCGGCTCTGCCTCCTACGAAAGGAGGGCCGTCCGCCTGATTCACCATCGGGCTACCGGCCAGTGGTGCTGCTCAACGAATCGGGAAAGTTTTTTGAGAGAATTCTCACTTCCCGGATCGTTGAGCATCTAGAGGATGGGGGACCGGACCTGGCAGATTGCCAGTACGGTTTCCGCACCGGCCGGTCTACTGTGGACGCAATAGCTCACCTCAAGAGGTGGACTGAGGGGGCTACAGCACAAGGAGAGGTCGTAGTTGCGGTGTCATTGGACATCCGCAACGCATTCAATAGCCTCCCCCATGAGTGCATAGAGGAGGCGCTAAAATTCCACCGAGTGCCCCTCTACCTCCGCACTATAGTACGGGACTACCTCCAGGAGAGGGAAATCCTGTACGAAGGCGCGGACGGAAGCGTTCACAGTTGGAGGATGGTGGCAGGTGTGCCCCAGGGTTCAGTGTTGGGCCCTCTGCTCTGGAACCTGGGGTACAACTGGGTTCTGCGGGGAAACCTCCTACCATCTGCGGAGGTTGTGTGCTTCGCCGATGACACTTTAGTCGCGGCGAAAGCAAAAACGAGTGAGGAGGCGGTCCACCTTGCGTCGATATCTGCCGCAATGTTAGTTCGACGTATCCGCCTCCTGGGGTTGAATGTGGCTATTGATAAAACAACAGCCATCGCATTCCACCCTCCCCGCCGCAGGATCCAAACGAGGCTTCAAGTCCGAGTGGAAGGGGTCCGTATACCGGTCGAGGTAAAGATTAAGTACCTCGGCCTGGTACTAGACCCCCGATGGAGGTTCGAGGAGCACTTTAAGCTCCTCGCTCCACGGCTGTGCGCCACCTCAGCAGCACTAGGGCGGGTCCTTCCGAATTTGGGAGGACCAAATTCGGCATGCCGTCGACTGTACCACGGGGTGGTACGGTCGATGGCTCTGGAGCCCCGATTTGGACGGAGTGCCTCTCCCCCCGTACGGAGACCCTCTTATGGAGACCACAGCGGGTCATCGCGACCCGGGCCGTGGGAGCCTACCGCACGGTCAGTCACGGGGCGGCTTGCGTTTTGGTAGGCACGCTACCGTGGGGTGTCGACGCACGCGTCCTTGCGGAGGTAAACAGACATCGGGTCGCAGCTAGAAATCGGATGGAACGACTCGTCAGGGAACAAGTGCGACGGCTTCGCACAGAGGCACAGAGGGAGGCTCTGTGTCGATGGAAGGAGGCACTCGCCTTCCCAGCTGCCGGCCACCGGACGATTGATGCGATTCGTCCGGTGTCGGAGGAGTGGGTTGGGCGCCGGCATGGCAGCCTCTCTTACCGCATGGTGCAGGTACTGACCGGACATGGATGCTTCGGCCACTACCTGCATAAGGTCGCTCGTCGGGAGGAAACGCCGCAGTGTCACCACTGCGACGCTCCCGATGATACGGTCGAGCACACGGTACTGGAATGCTCGGCCTGGCGATCCCAACGTAACGAGCTACGCGTGGCGTTGGGCGGCGGTGACCTCTCGCTGCCAGTCATTGTCAGTAAGATGCTGGCTAGTGAGAGGGAATGGGAGGCTGTCGCCTCCTTCTGCGAGAATGTTATGACGCAGAAGGAGGAAGCGGAGAGGGAGCGGGAATGTGACCCAAATGCTGCTCCTCTCCGACGTAGACGGTTGGGCGGTAGAAGGCGGGCTTTCGCAGCCCACCTCCCATGACCGCCCTTGGTGTGGCCTGCGCGCTAGGGTGGCTCCTGATGCGCGTGATTATAGGCCCCCCCGTCTGGGTATTACCCCCATGTTCGGGGTAATAACCCCACAGGCGTAAAGACCTGGCCCGTAGCTGGCTGGGCTGTCCCGGGGTGGTTCGGAGAATTAGGCAATAAGCTGGGCGAGTCCCACACACGCCTGTCGACTAGCCATCGGCAGGTACGGTGCGCAACAGCATTCCACCTCGTAAAAAAAAAAAAAATGGGTATAAAAGATCAGTTGAAGGCTGAATTAGAGCGAATGGAGAAATTAGGCGTAATTCGAAAAGTTAGCCGACCAACAAATTGGGTAAATGGTATAGTGGTCGCTGCGAAGAAAAGTGGAAGTTAGAGTTTGTTTAGATCCGCGGCCGCTCAACCGTGCGATACGACGATAGCACTATCCGTTGCCTACGCTCACGGAAATTGCTACTAAGCTGAAGGGCGCGCGATATTTTAGTAAGTTAGAGAGTGCTGACCTTTGCACTTTCGGAACGCCATTCGGTCGATATCAATATTTTCGCCTTCCGTATGGCATTAATTCAGCATCGGAAGTTTTTCATTCTAGAGTCCGACAGCTGCTCGAAGACCTCCAGGGGGTTGATTCATTCGTCGATGACGTCATCGTATGGGGGTCAAACAGGCAAGAACACGACTCTCGACTTAAGGCGCTATTACGCCGTAACGGCGGCTTCCCACGGCCTGTGTTTTCGCGGGCGCCCTCAGGCCGCGCCGATTTTTACAGACGAGCCCGGACGACAGGCGAGCTCGCGCCACCCCGGGCGCGTGGCTTCCCACGGCCTGTCATTCCACGGGCGCCTCTGGGGCCCTATTTTTGAATCATTCTTCCTGCATCGAGTGCTCGTCAGTGTTCGATTTCTACTTATTTTTTTGTTTTGTTTTCGACGAAAATAAAATCAATATTGATCTTCGTCGTAATGTTCTATTGATTTTCATCGCAAGAACAACGAAAATCAATAGGAATCGAGCACAGATGACGCTTGAAAAGCGCTCGAAGCCAGACGAATGATTCAAAAATAGAGCCCCTGGCCACGGGCAAGTTCGCTCCACCTCGGATCGCGCCCGTGGTTGATCGTACAAATTCAAATTCTGTACTAACTAAAAAATCTTGTATATCTATATAAATCAAAATGGACCTTCGAAATGTATGTATGCCCATAACTTTCGAACGACTGCACCAAATTGCATGATTCTTGGTTTTATGTATTCGTTATTGTTAGGACAAGGTTTGTATAAAAGAAAATATTTAGGACGAAGTCGCGAGCTGAAAGCTAGTGAAGCATAAAATTATAAAACAATAATAATCAAAAAAGTTAGCTATCAAACTAGCGGGGTTTCAGATTATTTAATTTTTATTATCAATTTCATACATCGACATCTAACGAATATGAGAAGAAACATTAAAGACTTCGACCACGCGAAGATTAAAAATTAAATAAGGAATATTTCAAGAAAAGCAAAGCACGTCAAAACATGCTAATATGGGCAGAGCAATGTTTCGATCCGAAAATTGAAAATTTAATGCGATTGCACATATTTCAAAAATATGAAACATATTATGATAGATATTATAATGAAATACAGACCCAAAAAACAAAACAAAATCAATCATTCCGTTTACCGGACGTAAATTACTGACATCTATTGTCGGATTTTAATTACTACGTATTGACGTGGTCAACTTGACGTTGACGACACGGTTGGCGCAGAGGTCGAGTGATCGCATACTGCGCAATGGGTCGCGGGTCCGATTCCCGTACGGGAGAAATATTTTGTATGGGCTACAGAAATTTGTTCCGATCTGGGCGTATACTGTGCATGTGATATTCTATGTTTGTAACTGTACCCACGACATAGGAGAAAATCCTAATGTGGGGCGTGTTTAAAAAAAACTGTTGAGCACATTTATGTGCTTTTGCAGCAGACTAGATTGAACATTCAACAAGTTATCGAATTTAGTTCGAAAACAATATTTTATTTTAAATTAAATCATTGAGAAGTTACTGACGATTTTATTTCTACAGAATAAGTTATAATAATTTATAACATTTTTGTTTGACACAAGCTATGCCATCTGGAACTAATTACAGATTGTTGATCGAGCCCACCCTAAGTTGCTTAGACCTTAGTCAAACACGCTAGCTCAGTGCGGATTGGAGTAAAGACAAGTGAAAGCAAAAGTGCTCGGCAAAGCAGCCAAGGCCAATAATACATTTTCATTAAATACCTACGATCAAAAAAAAATCACTTGCAGCGTGGTATCATAAACCACAAAATGAGTTTTAATTATTTTGTCGACTCAAAGTAACATAGTTTTATGTTTCAGATATAACGGAACGCATATGTAAGCTGATTTTGTTAAATAACCAAGCGGAAAATGACGTATGTTGGCCAGCCAGACGCACGCGCCACCACAGGCAATCGCCTGCGCCTTCGCGCCGTGCCTTTGAAGTTACCGACAATCAGCGGATACGCACGGGCGAGCTCGGGCCGCTACGGACGGCACCTTTCCCACGGCGCGTTGGGGCGCGAGCTCACCCGAGGGCGCCCTCGAAATCACGCGCCGCCGACCAGCGGATACGCGGGCGAGCTCAGGCCACCGCGCGCCGCCACGGGCGACACCCTTCCCACGGCGCGGCGGCCCGAGCTCGACTGAGGGCGCCCGTAGAATCGCGCGCCGTGGGAAGCCGCCTTTAGAAAGAGCTCGCAAGGTGGTATTCGATTTAATCCAAATTATTCTGAGCAAGTAAGTTTATTCCAAATTATTCTGAGAAAGTGTCTCCCTTACGCAACCTATTAAAAAGAGACAACGAATGGTGCTGGGGTGAGTGTGTGGAGCGTATCGTCGAACAGCTTAAAAAATAATTATGTGAGGCTCCTGTGTTAGCACTGTTCGACCCCAAGGCGCCGGCGACGGTGTCTGTGGACGCGAGTGCCCGCGCGCTAGGTGCGGTGCTGCGGCAGGGCGGCCGCTCGGTGGAGTTCGCGTCGCTCACGCTCACTGATACACAACAAAGGTACGCCCAGATCGAGAAAGAAATGCTTGCAATAGTTTCCGCCTTGGAGCGGTTTCACCAATACATATTTGGTAAATGTGATATTTCTGTGGAGACAAATCATAAGCCCTTAGAATCTCTGTTTCGCAAATCCTTGGACTCTGTACCGGCACGACAACAACGAATGATGTTGAGAGTTCAGCGGTATGACGTCACGATTATATACAAACCCGGTAAGTATATGTTCGTGTCAGATACTTTGTCGCGTGCACCTCTTCCGACATTCCTGAATGACAAAATTTCAGAAGAAATCGAAGAACAGATATGTTTTTTAATAAAAAATATTCGGTTTAGTTCAGAAAAATTTGATTCGTGAATATACCGAAAACGATCGCGAGTGCCAGGTAGTGATAAAATATATAATGAACGGGTGGCCGAATAATAAGTTCGATGTTGAGGGTTGTGCTAAATCGCATTGGATATGTCTCTTGAATATGCAGATGGTGTTTTATTCAAGGACAATCTCGTGGTAATTCTGACGGGACTCCGCAAAGAGATGATTATGCGAGTACGTGAAGGACACTTGGATATCGACCGCTGCAAGCGCCGCGCACGGGATGTGATGTTCTGGCCGGGCATGTCGCGCAACGTGGAGCGGGCCGTGCGCCGATGCCGGGTGTGTACTGAGCCTGGCGCGAGCCTATGATTCCTCACGAAATACCCGGCTTACCGTAGGCCAAGGTTGGCACTGGCATTTTTGAATATGCAAAAAAGTTTTATTTGATTCTAGTCGACTATTTTTCGAATTTTGTTGAAGTCTGTCCACTAAACTCGATAACGTCCAAATCTATCATTTTAGCAATGAAGGATCAATTTGCACGTCATGGTATCCCTGACGTATTGATCTCTGATAATGGTCCCGCATATTCGTCTAAGGAATTTAGAGGGTTTGCTGAATTTTGGGGCTTTCGGCGTATAACAACTTCGCCATATTATGCACAGTCAAACGGTCGTAGCGAAAGGGCGGTAAGGACTGTAAAATCCCTATTAGCAAAGTAACATCGAACAAACACAGACTGGTATGTCGGTCTTCTAAATTATCGCTCAACTCCCAGGGATGGTATAAGCAGTCCGGCGCAGTTGCTTATGGGAAGACGAATTAGGATACGTCTGCCAATCCATGATGAAAAGCTAGAACCGGACAGAGATAACCAAACTGATTACCAAAACATCAGACACAAACAACAAAAAAGCAAGCGTTGGTACGATGAGCGTACCAAAGCACTTCCACAGTTACAGTTGAGCGATGAAGTGATCACAGTCGACGGATGCGGGCGTCGTACCTAAATTGCGGTCGGGCAGCTCAGCCGCGATCATACTTTTTAAAAGTTAACTTAGGCAAAGTATATAGATGCAATCGAAGACAGCTCGTAAAACTACCAGCAGAGTCCTCGATAAAACATTCGCACGGTACTAGTGATTCGGACTCGGAGCTATCACAAGTGCAGTCAGAATCAGAATTCTATGCATCATGCCTAGATACTGACGAAGAAGCTTCTTGTCAATCACTAGATGAAACACTCACTGATATCTCTCTGGCGGAAGGTCAAAGTCAAACTGGTGAGAGAAGGGCTGCAAGTAAAGCTAAAGAGAAAATTAAAGCAACTCATTATTAAAAAGTTACGTATTTACTTATTTTATTTGTTTTAATATTTATATATACACAACTCTTTGAACAGTCCATGTGAATTGTATGAATTGTATTTTATCAATTAATATGAAAATCAATTAATTCAGAGAATTATTTTAATTTTAAGTCGAAAAGAAAAAAAAAAAAAAAAAATAATTTACATGTCCATAAACTTTTACCTAGCAGTCATAATTTTTTTGTTAATAATAATTGAAATGCTAGTGACATATGATTTTTTTTAAATTTGTTATTCATTGCTTGTATATGAATTAGAAATTGTTGTGGTGAAAAAAGAAATATTTAAAAACTGTAATGTTTGTTATCTAAAAAAAACTAAAATTATAATATTTACCTATTATTTGAAATAAAAGTGATTTATATGTCAAAAAAAAAGAAAGCATGAATAGATAATTATATAAAGGTAGGTATGTATTGCATGTACCTATTATTACCTATATTTAATTTTACACGAATTGTATATCAAACATAATTTGTAAAACGGGAAGATGTATAATAGTGTAATGTTAAAGGTAGATAAATAAAAGGTCTTTGTCAAGTTATCTTGGTGTTTACTTCGTTCACTAGACTCGGTAAAGCACAATGCCAAGAGACTTATCGGCTATGACCCACTCGATGAGGATAATCTCCAGAGCCTCGACCACCGTAGACGTGTTGCTGCTTGCCTCACAGTTTTTTTATCGGTTACATTTCGGAGAGTGTGCGTGGTGGTGCCCGGAGTAGACACCACCACGTCGGCGTTTCGCCGAATGATGCTTTGATTGCTGAATCCAAAAACCGATACAGATAATGTTTACCTTGTCTCCGTTCAGTCTGCGTATGTAGCCGGTGGACTTCCTGAGCTAGCTCGAAGGAAGTCGCGGCTCCTGAAGTTCTGCGGTGGATCCACCGGTGGAGACCGGAGCACTACAAATGCCTATTAGGCCACCACGGCTCACACACGCGACGATAATACTTTTGCACAACACCAAGCGGGCTTTCGCACCCCGATATTAGGTGCGCCGCGCAAAACACAATTTGTTAGTTAACTTATATTACATTTTATTCCGGCCCGGACATAACCTCTAACAATGTCATGACATTTCGACCCGACTCGACTGACATGTCACATGCGGCCGGCCGCCAAAAAGGCTCTCACTGCACAGACTATAATGCAGTGTTGCCACTCGCTCTTCCTCGAGCGTAAACATCCCCCCGCTCCGGACAGTCCCGGACTGTCCGCCAAATCAGTCTAAGGGGAGGCGAGAAAGAGTAGCGACCGCGCGCTTCAAAACAGAATCCCCAACTAGGACCTCGGCAAACCTGGGCACACCATCAGACCCTAGAGTAAGTTGGACAATGCGTCCGCGACGCCAACGTAAGGGTGGCAGGTTTGGGTCCTTCACTAACACGAGGTCTCCAACCCTCGGTGGGTTTGTCTTATCTGACCACTTAACGCGCTGTTGCAAAATGTGTAAGTATTCAAGGTGCCAGCGGCGCCAGAAGCTCTGGGTAAGCTGCTGGAGCAACTCAAACCGCGAAAGGCGTCCTGGATTGACATCTCTATAAGGATACTCGGGCAGGGCGTTAAGTGGTCTGCCTATCAAGAAATGGCCCGGCGTGAGGGCCTGCAAATCGTTCGCGTCGGTAGACAACGGACATAACGGACGCGAGTTGAGAACCGCCTCAATCTTATGAAACACCGTCGCGAGTTCCTCGAACGTGAGAATAGTCTCCCCAATAACGCGGCGAAGGTGAGTCTTGGCGGCCTTTACAACAGATTCAAAAATCCCTCCCCAGTGAGGGCAAGACGGCGGGGAGTATCGCCATGTTACCCCTCTACGGGAGAGTGTGGATCCGATCTCAATATTATTTTTATCAAAAAATTCACAAACTTCTCTTATATGTCTATCAGTGCCCTTGAAGTTCGTCCCACAATCGGACCGAATTAGAGAAGGCAGTCCCCGGCGGGAGACAAATCTGCCTAACGCTGCTAAAAAAGCGTCCATGGTGAGCGCACTCACCACCTCCAAATGAACGGCTTTAGTGGCCAAACAAACAAACACACACAAGTAAGCCTTTTCAGTCTTAGCATTACGGAGTCGCGACGTTTGGTCCCGCGAAATCAGTTCCAACTCCTAAGAAGGTCATCGATTCATTCACACGATCAGCAGGCAAATCACCCATTTGGGGCTGCATCGTCTCGGGGCGTAAACGATAGCAGGGCAGACATCGAAAGATAACAGATCGGATTATTCTTCGCGCTGACAAAATCCAAAACTCCCGTTGGAGTAGCGCAGTCAATGCATTACATCCGGCATGAGCATTCTTCACATGGCGATCAATGATCAACAATCGCACCAATGGTCCGTCCTTGGGGAGCAACAGGGGATGACGAGATCTATAAGGCAAGTTAACGTGCTTCAATCGGCCTCCTACACGCAACAATCCCTTATCATCCAGAAAGGGAGTCAAACGCACCAAGGGTCCCTTCAATTTGGACGTCCCGGTACGGAAAATCTTAAGTTCCGGTTCAAACGCTCTTGACTGGGTCATACGCACCCAATGCAAAAGAGCATCTTGGCGCTCCTGCGGTGAGAGGACCGGACACAAATCTTTGTCCTGAGGCCGGCGACAATTTCGAATAAATCTTCTTATCCAAGCGGTCACGCCGAGCAACTTGTCCAGAGAACTGTAGCCGTCTAATAAAAATTCCCGCTCTGGAGCCGCCATAGTCTCGACAGCGTGAACACGCAAGCCCGGATTTGGTACCTTCACCACAGCTGGTGTGGAAGGCCAAGACGGCTGTAACAACCATTCGGGACCCCACCACAGAGTGTGGTCAATAAGCTGAGGGGCTTCGCTGCCACGTGATGCACAGTCAGGGTTTATTTCACCTGGCACGTGGCGCCAAATCAACGTGGCCTTCGAGGCCTGTATTTGGGATACCCGATTGGCCACAAATACTTCCAGGGAGTGGACGGAGTTCTTAATCCAACACAGGACAACCTGACTGTCGGACCAAGCAAATAGCGACTCAAAGTCCACACTACGTCCCAGGGTGTCAACAACGTGGTTCATCAAACGAACCAGAAGAGTAGCTCCAGACAATTCTAACTTCGGAATCGTTAATCGAGTCCGAAGTGGAGCAACCTTACTCTTAGCAATTAACAAGTGGAGCTTAACAGCTCCTCTATCATCGACTGTCCGGATATATACGACGGCTGCGTATCCACTCTCAGACGCGTCACAAAAGCCATGAAGGCTGGCCGTAAACCGTCCCTTAGGCAGTATATGTCTAGGGATACTAACACGGTTAATGTCGGGGAGAGACGACATGAAGGACTCCCAATCTCGCAGCAAACGGCCCGAGAGGGGCTCATCCCACGACACTTCGGCTGACCAAAGTTCCTGTAGGAAGCACTTCATCCAAAACACTACGGGACTAATCCAGCCATTTGGGTCAAAGGTACGAGCTACTGTAGACAAAACCAACCGTTTCGTCCAGACCTTGGGGCTTGGCAGCTCCAATCGATAGGTGAACGTGTCCTGGACAGGTCTGTATTGCACTCCTAAAACAGACAGTAAATCTGGAGTGTTGGCATTCTCAAAAATATGAGGCTCCTGCTGGTGGTCGTCTGGCAAGTCACACAAAAGCTGAGGTGAGTTGGACATCCATTTCCTCAGTTCATAACCACCAGCCCCGAGAAGAGCAATTAGTTCATCTCGCACAATCAAGGCTTCCTCGACACTAGAGGAGCCCGTACAAATATCATCCACAAATGCATCCTCCTTGAGAACCAAGGATGCGCGAGGGTATCGTAACCGCTCACGTTCAGCGAGTTCGACAAGTGAGCGAATTGCCACAAAGGGGCTCGAACGCAAACCGTATGTATTGGTGTTCAGCTCGTAGACTAGCATGGGATCTCTGGGATCCTCCCTCCATAATATGAGCTGATATCGTCTATCGTCCGGGTGAATCACAGTCTGCCTAAACATCATCCGGATATCGGTCACAAAGACGACGGCATGGCGACGGAAGTTGGTCAATACATCGCCCACCTCGTGGTGCAACTTCGGTCCAGCATGCAGACATTGATTCAGCGAAACTCCGGTAGACGTAGGAGCTGACCCATCAAAAACAACGCGTATCTTCCCGGTGGAAGGTTTCAAAACCGCGTGGTGAGGAAGAAAATTATGTTCCTCGTTTCGCCAGTCCAGTCGCGAGACCGACATGTGCCCCAGTTGCTCATATTCTCGCATGAAGTCGACATACTTCTGTTTGAAGTCGGAGTTCCTACTCATACGACGCTCCATGGACAGCAGTCGCTTCTCGGCCAACGGCCGGGAGCTGCCAAGTGAGGGGCGAACTGACAAAAAGGGCAAACGAGTGATCAGCCGTCCCGAGTGAAGGCGACCTGTATTGTTCTGGTAGAACAACTCACACTCCTCGTCCAAGGGGTTCACTCGCTTCACGGTAGGGGGCTCTTCCACCTCCCAAAACCGTTGAAGGACATCCGATAAGGTGGAGCTAACAGTTATGTAACTATCCACCGATGGAGATGGTGGGTTATGCCTAACTGGTCCCATCACTACAAACCCAGGCGATGTAGATAAGGCTACCAGCCCACCCTTCTATAACTCTCTCCTCTTCCCACAATACACGCGGCCTAGAACATCGGCACCGAGCAATAAGTGAATCGGACCGGTTCGGTGGAAGGAAGGGTCAGCCAAGGTCAATCCTGATGTCGCATCAACGACAGCGCGCGAAACGTGCTGTTGCGGAAGCTGACCAACAACCTTCTCATAAACAATCGCGGTAGCGCCAATTTTGGGCGCTGAAGAGAAGTGGGGGGAGAAGGAGAACAAAACCTGACCGATCGGATCCGGGATCCGCAGGTCTCCGATTCCTCGTACCGATTCAAGGTATGGAGATGTGTTCAAACTCAACTGCCGGACTAGCCAGCTGGAGGCAATGCAACCCTGAGCTCCCGTATCCAAAAGGGCGCGAACTAAAACAAAGGTGCCCCTCGGGCCCCACACCTGTACGGAGGCTGTTGGTAACAGCACCTGCTCCTGTGGGGGGGTTGCAGCCGACAGTTGGTTTAATGAAAATCCTCCCGCATTCCCCGCAACGGGGGGGAAGGGGGGTTCAAGGAAAAATGCGTGCGCGGCGGAGGAATAGGGCGCTCAAGGCGCTCGAGCGGGTCCCAATCCGGCACGTACTGGCCCCGATCAAAGCGGCATCGGGGGGCCGGGCGGTGCCCATGATGGGCGAAAGTTGGGGGAGCCCGTGACAACCGGGGTCTCTCCATCAGAGGGGGAGAGAAGCGTATCGGCTCCCGGCGTGGCTCCCTAATAACCGCGGCCCAATCCCGCGGTGGCGCCTCATAAGCGGCGCGTCGATCCCCCCCGCCCGTAGGGGGGGGTGGGGCGCCGAATCCTCTCACTGGAGGGGGGGCGCCTGTCCAATCTCCGCGGAGGGGTGGCACGCCCCTCCGATCTCCTCGGAGATGTGGGTGACCTACGAGGGCCCCCGCCCGTGTGCGAGTCCCTCTCTCTCACCACCTCACGAGTGTCTCTATTATTAAAGCACAAGAGGGGGTGATGGGCCCCTCCACAACAGTGACAATCTCGTGGGTGGGGGCAAGCCGATGCCATATGAGCCCCCAGGCAGCGGTAGCACCAATTCCGCTGCTTGGCCATATTTCTACGCCCCTCGGTGCGTAGGCCAACAAATTTGGGACAGGCCGGCAAACGATGGCCATCCCGCTTGCAACACTTGCAAGGCATCGGCCTCTCCCCGTGTGGAGAGTTCTGCCGCACTGCAGTATACTGCTTGTACGGGCGGCGCTCTCTCCGTGGCGCTGCCCGGGTCGCCTCATAGCGACCTGTACTCGGTCCCGGTATAGGAGCCAGATCCAAGTGGTCGGTCATCCGACACTCATCCTCCAAAAATCTGAGGAGATCAGAAAAGGGGGGGAGGTACGAGGCACTATTGCCCCCGTACCTTTGTTCAAAGCGCCCCTTCATCTCCATGGGAAGCTTATTGAGGATGAGGTGGAGCAATATGAAGGACCACTGGTCCACCGGTAGGTCAAGTCGTTTGAGCGCGTTAATAGCGCTTAGCAGCGGGTTCAAAATCTCCTTCCTCAATGAGGAGACCCGCGATACTCGTGGCAGCCCTAAAATGGCAGCCACATGTGTGTCCGCTAGCAAGCGAACATTCTGATACCGGGCAGTCAACAACGCCCTTGCAATATCATAACTGTCATCGTTGACAGGTAGATGCTGGATAAGCACACCAGCCTCTCCACGTAAGGCAGAGAGCAAATAGGCCAATTTCTGGCTAGGGAACAGGTCGTCCCTCGAGTGGACCAGGCTATCAAAGAGGTTAATGAACCCCATCCAAGAAGCCAGGTTCCCATCAAAGGTTGGGATGTCTAAAGTGGGCAGTCTACCCAGCAAGCCGGCCGGGGTAGGCTTGACCTCCCCGGGCGTGCACGACGGGCGGATAGGATTGCCTGAGCCTTGTTTATAATCACATCCGCCTGTTCAAAACACTGATCATAATCGGCATTAAATTGGTCGACTGCCCGCAACTCAGCGGCACCCTCGGCTGGGTGGTCGAGCAGATATTGTTGATGAGCAACGAAAAGCTGCTCCAATTCCTTCAAGCGAGCAGGTACTCCCTCATGCCGAATTAACAAAGCCTGTTCTCGGTCTGGTCGGTCTACCAAAGCGACGGCACTAGCAAACCATCTCAAAATCTTTAATGCACCCGCGCGGGCACCACTAAGCGGGCTGACTGGCGGGACCATTTTGCACCAAAATTAATAAACACTATAATAATACACGGACAAACAGACCGACAACCGCAGACAATAAAACAGATCGGGAGGAACTTCAAAGGCAGAACAAAATATATAAACAAACCAAAATCAAGTGTAAATGCTAGAACTTAACTAGAACAACAAAGGCATTTAACAACAGAATTTTCAAACAAATTAAATTCAAGTATTAAGTCAATAACTTAACAAACATAATATTCAAAGGCAAACAAAAAAAAATCAAATGTAAATGCTAAAACTTAACACAGCAAAATAGTGTATTACAACAACAGCAAAGTCATTTAGCAGCAAAATTTTTTTTCAACAAATTAAATTCAAGTATAAGTTTACAACTTAACAAACAAAATATTCAAGGGCAAAACAAAGATATGAAAAAACAAACCAAA
Source organism: Schoenobius gigantellus (assembly GCA_963935595.1). Lineage (NCBI taxonomy): Eukaryota > Metazoa > Arthropoda > Insecta > Lepidoptera > Crambidae > Schoenobius > Schoenobius gigantellus. Next base: position 47,470,691 of record OZ012540.1, read on the forward strand.
ATCAAATATAGGTAAATGCTAGAACTTAACTAGAACAACAAAGGCATTTAACCCCAATTTTTCATATACAATGACAATGACAACTAGTTAGGGAGATCGGTCCACAAATGAGATTGTAGTCGGTTTAAAATCAGCAATCAAAAACCAATTAATATGTATTGCCCATTTGGACAACCAACAAGATTACAATATTAATTGTACAATACTAATCAACCACTCAAATCTAAAAACCACGCTCTGCTACCAAAAGAAGGTGGTGCCCGAAGTAGACACCACCACGTCGGCGTTTCGCCGAATGATGCTTTGATTGCTGAATCCAAAAACCGATACAGATAATGTTTACCTTGTCTCCGTTCAGTCTGCGTATGTAGCCGGTGGACTTCCTGAGCTAGCTCGAAGGAAGTCGCGGCTCCTGAAGTTCTGCGGTGGATCCACCGGTGGAGACCGGAGCACTACAAATGCCTATTAGGCCACCACGGCTCACACACGCGACGATAATACTTTTGCACAACACCAAGCGGGCTTTCGCACCCCGATATTAGGTGCGCCGCGCAAAACACAATTTGTTAGTTAACTTATATTACATTTTATTCCGGCCCGGACATAACCTCCAACAATGTCATGACATTTCGACCCGACTCGACTGACATGTCACATGCGGCCGGCCGCCAAAAAGGCTCTCACTGCACAGACTATAATGCAGTGTTGCCACTCGCTCTTCCTCGAGCGTAAACAGTGCGAAAGTTTTACGTAGGTAATTTGATCCCCCTGCCCCTTTCCACCACCGGTCGACAGGCGCGGCGAAGGTTTTCACACTTATGTTGTTTATATTCCTCCCATTCGCATAAAGCGATTTGCTTTCATTTTCATTATACGAACAGCTAGGGAGTGGAACTCTGCCGAGGTTTGCTTTTCCGGATCAAGAGCTTCCAATATCAAGGCCAAGAGCTTCCCTGTAGTATCTATGTGAAAAAACTCAGTATAATCTGGACATTTTTAAAGGTTTAAGTGATAAAGCATCTTTTAGGCGAGTATGTACCACCTTAGGCATAAATAACATAAAAAAAACAAAAAATATTTATAGGTACAAACAATATTATCTTATTTTATGTATGTATGGTCACTCTAAACAAATTTCTCGCCTAGAAATGTAATAAAGTTGATTATTGTTAAAATTAAACAATCTCGGAAATAAAAAACGTTGCAAGCAACACTTTAGTGATAACATTATCACAATTTCTGATGTGGCCTCCGTTTGTATACACGGTTATTTTTTTATCATACTGGAAAATTTTAGAGGCAGCTCGGTAGACGCTAGACGACTCATATCAATAAAAAAAACATGTGGTTATATTTTTTAAATTTTATCCGCCAATAATGTTAAATTATAGACATTGTTCTTGTTTACTACAAGATAAGGTAAGATTATGAATGAATAAAGCATTTACTACTACGGGCTTAGGAAAATGCGGCAACGTCGCATTATTAATTCAAGCAAGATCAATCTACAACTCGTTTGAAATAAGAGTTATTATTGCACTAGACAGACACTACAATAGTGAAAGATAGAGACAGTCGGCGCCGGCGCCGAGCGCCGGCGGCGGCGTTTTGTTGATTGCTGTCGCTTGTCGGCACGAGCCGGCCGGCTTTAGTTCGCCTTTGACTCCGGCGCGTGTGAACGTATCGCGATGTCGCGCCCGCGCCTGACGCGCGGGAATCGGGCGCATTCGGAATTTTAGTTTCAAGTTAACACATCTAGCGAATACACAGACCTTACTCCGGTAGACCGTAGACTTTTACTTGTGAAGTGAAATTAAGTGTTTGGTGTAAGAAAGTGAACCCACAAACGTAAGACTTGGAAGCGAAAACTGCATTTCGAGACGTTAAACACTAACCAAAGTGATATGTTGTTGTGGTCATTTATAGTTTTATACGTGCACGACTATGTATGAGTTAGAGGACTTCCTTTAAATTTAGAACTCTTTTGTTATTAGAACTAAAGTTGATTTAAATTGTTTCCTAGGTAGGTAAGTATTTAAAGTTGATTCTAATTTTTTAACTACGCCAAAACAACCTACCATAACCGTAATACTTACTTAGTACTGTTTGTTTTCTTTAAAAACTTTGTTTTGCCGGTCCTAAGCCCGTAAAGTAGGAAGGTGAAATTGTGATCAACTCAGTGATGACTTTGAATCGGCGACGTTGTTGCCAGTTCGCGTTCATTCAATGTTTTGCCTACAACTTCACTCAGTGTCCATACCAGTGCAGTATTTTTTGGATATTTTAGATAATAAATATCTAATTAAACAGGCGAGTAAATTTTATTATTAATGGTTAAATAATTCTTCTACCGTGTCCTGAAGCCACCCTTAAAATAACCAGGGTGATAAAAAAATAACCGTGTATAAGTTCGGGTTATGTAAATAAACTCTAAAATACGGAGCTCTCTAACGGGATGTTGAAAATATATTTTTTATTTACTCTCTAGCTATTATGTTTTACGTCAAAGTTTTTGATTCAGAAATTGACTCTGTGTTATACTACTCGTAAAACAGTAAGAATATTAACGATTTATTTAGCTAAAGTTGGTAAGTTTTGGAACACTCCGTCTGCACCGTAGTGTCACAGAATAGATAATAGTACTACGTAAGTGTTCTAAATAAACCTTTACCAAATCGTAATAAACCGTTCAAATGTTTTGAATATTCGTGAATAGGTTTCACAAATTCAACACAATTATTGCACATAAAAATGTAAAACATTTATATCTTATATATTTTGAGACCAGAGTTATACAGTATTTTTTCTGGTTAGCAGATTGAGTGTTCCAGTTAATTGGCCAGACCTTTTTTCACTATAGATTTCACAACATTTTTATCTTCACCATGAAGTTTTCACAATTATTTCCTAAAGTCTTCCTTGATTTCGTAAAATATCATCACTTTCAAAAAGTGAGCTCTCACACCAAATGCACATCGTTCAGCTTTTTTTATTGTGGGCTTGTGGCTGAGACCACCCGGTACTGACATGGCGGTCCGCGGGTTGATTCCCCATGGACGCAGAAGTTTTTCGGTTTGCTTTGATAGGTGGTATAGGGCTTTTGAGACAGCCCGGCTAGCTACCACAGTTTAAGTTTGTCGCCAAAATGACAATGTTATTATAACATTGCTGTGTTCCGACCATTAGAGCTAAGAAAGTCAGTCTCTATTTTATTGGGGAGTTCAGGTGAAGCTCGCTTCAACCTTCAACCTTGTCTCTTACCATCAAGAAGTGAGATGAAGGCTAAGAGCTTACTGTTTTAAAAATTATACCTCATATTGAGAATATATTTAATAGTGTGTTTAGGGCTAATCATCCATATTTTCACTCCATTCCTTTTTCTGCAGGTTCCTGGCACTATCATCAGGAAAATTGCCAGGGCAGCATCCGAGAAGCTGAATAACTTCGGTGGGAAACTCATTGGTCTATAAATTGTGACACTAGCACTCCCTTTGTAATGGAGCCATTAGTTTTTAAGTGCTAGTGTAAGTGTACATAGCTGTTGTGATTTAGGGTATAAATAATAAAGAATAAAACGAAATAGACTGATTGATTTCCGTTCCGTACATATTTATTGAGGACCTCATTCAAGCGTTAGCGTATAGGTACAGCTTGATATACAAGAGTTTGGAAAAAATAAGGGCGCCACTAGTACAATTGTATACACAATTACAAAAAAGTTAAGTAATCTTTAAAAAACATTTGGAAAATTAAGTAACGACAGTTTCATTAATCATTACACTATTTAGGTAGTTGTGAAAATAGTTTTACTACGGAAATCGCTTTTAGTTCCAGCTGTCACCGCTCCAAACTCTTTTTTGCTAAGCTCTAAGCGGCGTTCATATTTGGTTGCGTACCGTTTATTTATGTGGAATTTAGTATCGGTACCTAGTTACTTTATCAAGGAGCTAAACTGACAAGGCCGCACTGGGTATGCTGCAAGACTGGTCCATCATGGGCTATTCCTCTGCTGTCCCCATACCCGGCTAAACCTCTCTATCTCATATGGAGGGAGAGTTCGAGATCAGTAAGATAGGTAGGTAATCGATATCGATCGACATCGATCGTGGATCGATATTTTGAGAAAGAGACATTGTGCGAAAGAGGTATTTTGCGAAATGTACGTTGTGCGAAGGCGACATTATGAGAAAGCGACATATTACGACTGGTAGACATTTTGCGAAAAAGCCGTAAAAGGCCCTACCATGATCGCTTATAGCAAGGTTAAAACCATATTGAAACAGAGACACCGCTCTTGCTGCGTATAGCGCCATCCCGCTCTCAGCGCGGTTTTAATATTGTTTTAAGCGATCATGGTTAGGGGGCTGATCAGTAGGCTAATGGCCAATTTCACCAACCTTGTCTTAGGGTACTCTTTGGTGGCATACTGTCACATTCTTTTCATTATTGACAAAAAATGTCAGCATAAGTTAGGTACGTCTCAGGAGTTTATTAAGCTAAGATAAGGTTTGTAAAATTGGCCATTACTCTTAAAGCAATTCCGATTGATCGACATTGTGATTGTGATTTTTTATACGCTTGAATTGCCACATAGGCGCCAAATTGGAACCGTATTGCGCGGATTTCGAGTGAACTAAACTCGGCGTTATTTAAATTCCTCCAAATACAGATTCAACTTGATGCTAGTGTTGCTACTAAAATACCTATACGCAAAATCATATTCGGTCGATCCGAATCGGTTCAAGAGTAAAGCTACAGCCCCCCTAGACAAAAGCCATACGCTTAGTTTATTGCAGTCTTTCCGCAGAAATAATGTATGGAAATTAATAGTGTGCGTTCCCCCAGCAGGAAATATGTACATTTATCTGACGCTCCTTCGGTGAAGAAAAACATCGTGAGGAAACCTGCATACACCTGCGAAGCAATTCAAAGGTGTATGTGAAGTCAACCAATCCGCACTGGGCCAGCGTGGTTTGACTAAGGCCTAATCGCCCTAACATGACTAGTTAGGGTAGGCTCGTGCCCCTTGTTGGGGACGTTTATGAGCTGTGATGATGGATGAATGGAAATTAAGTACATTAGCCTGTGACATCCTCACTATTTTTTCCGCACCTAATTCATTTTTTCTGCGGAATATAAGCGTGTGGCTTTTGTCCAAGGGGTCTGGTCTGGACCCCAAGGCGACCTCACCTGCTCGCGCGCCGGTCACATTACGCCCAGGCGCCCTATTTTTTAAATTGCTTGCTTAAAATATGTATTAAAGCTTCGCTTCTCTTAGTTCCAACACTCGCTTAGCAACGAGCGGTGACAATCGCTCATTGCAGTCGATCGGTTAAAGTGCTACTTGTAGTCATTCAGCGAAAGAGTTACTGATGTCGAACTAAAATCAAACAAAATCGAGACGACGGCAAGCGGTTGATTCAAAATGGGGCCTCAAGGCGTCCCAGTGAACGAGGCTCCAGCTCCGCACCAATTATTGAGACTAAGTTAGCGTGGGCAGTGACGGTATGTACCTACCTTTGTACTTGGAGAGGCCTATGTTCAGCAGTAGGCGTGTCTAGCTGAATAGAAGTGCTTGACTGAACTTTTATGCGATAGAAAGTTTGCAGTATCCACATTCATATTTTGAATAAAAATTCCACAACAGGTAGCCATCCGGCAAAAATTAATTCACCTCGAGATGTTGAAGAACAACAGATCTTCGTAGACCGCTAACGCCGTCACTTAAGTATTTATTAAACGCTTACAGCGAATATATGTCCAGAGTTGTTGAATCTTACAACCTTGAATGCATGAAGGTAGCTATTTAAAATAAAAGAGTTACCCTCTTTTATTTTAGATACCTTCATACATTTATCAACCCTTTAAATGTCGGTCATGCGCAATTATTTAAAACAGTTGTAAATATTTTAAAAAAGAAACCAAAAGAATTAAATATAAAGGTGCGTTTTTTTAATTACAAAAAATTCAATTGTTTTAACAGCTCTCGCACATACTGGACTGCCGACCTTATTAATAAAACTTTTACTCCTTGGAGCATCCTCGGATTAGTTACTCCGTATTTTGTCTTGTTTCCGCACGTGTCGGCTGTCATATGTCGAAATAAGACAAAACAGGGAATAACTAAACCGAGGATGATCCAAGAAGTAAAATTTTTATTAATAGGTAGTACTTACCGTAGTGCTTCACGTGAAAACGTTCCATCTTTTCCAAATCTCGATTTGCAATATTTTCTGCTAGGGATAGCTGGGTACTGTACCTATTTTCCTTCCTTTTGACACTAAACTGAATTCGACATAATCTAATGCTGGGAATACCTGGTAGTGCACTTTTATGTTGGATTCTAAACAAAAAACTTTAGCACAAAAGAGCCTTCATTCAGGTCTCAAGATAAGTAGTTTCATTTCACACTCAGGTAGGTACTATTTATCTTGTCTGGTAACAGTTCAGTATTTATTCCATAAAAATATCTCACAACTACTTAGGTATTTAGACCAAAACGCGTCGCGTAGCAATAAACACATATACTACGCTATCAAAAATCAAAGCCTAGACCAGGGGTCTCCAAACTACGGCCCGCGGACCAAATCCGGCCCGCGACAACTTAAGTAATTGAAAATTAAAAAACACCAAGGGCGTAGCCAGGATTCTATGTAGGGGAGGGCGGGGTATTCTGTGAACCGCATTAAGATTTTCACACAAAAATAGAAAAAATCAATAAATTTTGGGGGTTCACCATACATAGAACAGAAACGCAAAATTTTTTTTCATCAAACCCATACGTGTGGTGTGGGGTATCTATGGATAGGTCTTCAAAAATCATATTTTTCTAAACTGAATAGTTTGTACGAGAGACACGTAAAAAGTGGTAAAATGTGTGTCCCCCCCCCCCCCCCCCTGTAACTTCTAAAATAAGAGAATGATAAAACTAAAAAAAATATATGATGTACATTACCATGCAAACTTTCACCGAAAATTGGTTTGAACGAGATCTAGTAAGTAGTTTTTTAATACGTCATAAATCCTGCGGAACCCATGGGCGAGTCCGACTCGCACTTGGCCGGTTTAATTTAGTCATCCAATATATCACATTATCTTATGTTGACAAACACAAGCAAGTAGGTAAGTAGGTATTCAATTTGGCCGTTGGACTTGGAAAGTTGCTGCCGTGTGCTCCCAGCCTAATAAAAAACTTCAAAGGTTATGGGGTTAAGAGTGTGGACACTCCGAAATATTAAAGAAATCAATAAACGAATTTGGAGAGAAATTTGTTTATTTCATTTTCATCAAAACGATTTACAATCTCCCGTTTCTAGGTACTTATAAGTGATACATTTTAGCAAGTTTACCGAAGGTGGCGCTGTTAAAACTCCTACCTAACTATAATTATATATATTATGTATGTAGAACCTTAAAAATTAAATGCGTAACTATATTATAATTAAATTAATAATCAACTAAAATAATTATTTACAAAAAATACATATATAGGTATATAAGATACGCAAAACATTTGTATATCATAACGTGCATATAAACATATTTAAAAAATAAAGAGGTACCTATCTATACACAAAAGTGTACAAAACGATAATAATTGAACTAATTATAAATTAAATGACATCTAGGACAATTCCATTAGCTAGATTATTTATGTTTTAATAGGGAATATGCATAGAACTGTGATTATGCATTGTTGATTATATTTTTGATTACGATATTGGGGAATGAAATTAAAAATTGTAGGTATTTTCTTAAAAATTCTATGTCCTACGAACTATTATTATTTCGTAAAAAATCAAAACCAAAGTGACACATGAAACATGACATTACATGACATATCGGATCTCTCGTTTAACCGGCAATTCAAAACCATTATAACTGTTGGTTTTAAAGGAGCGTCCCCACTAGGGCCGCACGGCTTACGAGGTCTAGCCGCAAGGCTGAGCCTCGTAAGTGAGGACGCGTTGCAAGTTGCAAGAGAACAAAAAAAGCTCGTGAGGCCGAGCCTCGCGGCTTCCGCGGCCGAGCGGCTCGCTATGGGGACGCGCCTTTAGGTTAAATAAAAATTGCTTTATGTAGTTGCTTGATAACAAAACTACAGAATATAATAAAGGAAAATATGTGCATATTCCCTACTTATATTTTTAGAGGGGCAAAAATGTCCGACCATTGCGATAATAAAAAATCGATCGAACATTGACGGGTGTAGTATTTGAACACCTATTTATTGTAATACAGGTCCGGAGAGTCAAATATACACTGGAATATATTATGATTATTTTTTTAAAGTTAACTGGTACAAAATTACACTAGCGAGCATATAAATCTAGCCGCCTTCGTTGTCAACGCTTTCTCAATTTTTTAAATCAATGAATTTTCAATATTGCAAATATTATTATTGTGATACTGAATTCAACAAATTTGAAAAGCGGATGTTAAACGACTATGTTGAGTATGGATTTTAAGCTTCGACTTCACAAAAGGTAGTTTAGGCATAGAGTGCAGTAAAGTACCCTCCCTCACAGTTGTACTAAAAATAGCATTTCACTGGTTTATGTCTTATCGGAAGTCGATGTTCACATATCGATTTAAGCTCGCACAGCACATGACAGGTCCAGATTCAATGAAGAATCGGGTATACGGATCTCTTATTGTGTGGGGAAGAATCTTTCTTGATGGAAAAATGGAATTATAGTTATCAAAATAGTGAATGGCTCAATTTATTTGCTTCCAAGTGTATCAACTACCTACTTTGGTGAATTCAACACACATTTGTAGCTTCTTCAAAATACCGATCTCACAAAATTTCATCCCCTATCGGAAAGCGGCATCACAACAGTACGCAATAATTCCATTCAAGTATTGCGAGTTCTTTTTTATAATTTACTTTCTAGTGAGTTAAAAAGTGACTAAACAAAATCTCAACGAATCAAGGTGTGGTGTTTGTACGACGGACACGTGATAGTGTATAAAATACTACACACAATATACAATAAAGAATGATAATATTATTAATCCACAAAAAGATCAACGCATCATACAGACATGATCAGAATCGAGTATTACACTAAAGTCAAGCTCAAAACAAACGGTCCCAAGGTTTTATATTGCACTATAAACCAGACTTCTATTGCGTCTGTAACCGTTGACGGCCATATTTACGTCGAGTTGACCAATAACAAACCGTGCAACCACAGAAGATACAGAACGGCCACTCACCACCCCGCACTCATTTCAAATACCTCACCTCACCCCGCACTTTGTTGTAGTGTAGACACTGACACATAAACAAGGGCGCACGTTCGCCCGGGCGGGCGCGGCGAGACTTCATCACTTCACGTTAACCGAGTGGACGCGAGCGCCGCGCCCGCCGATAATAGAGACAGCGCTATGTGGGTAAAAGAGAAGGCAGTCGCTGCACTTCACGCGTCATTTCGATTGATAACCACGCACTGAGCACTACTAGATTCCACGCACACATTTACGCGTTTACAAACGTCATTTGCTTAAGTAGTAGTAATAAAGTAATAAAAGTTAGTGTAGTAATAAAATTGATTTGCGAACGTTGTATAATTGAGTGTCCGGGGTGTGGTGCAACTGTGGACGTGGCCCGTATCCGTTATCTCAGGTGCATTTGTGACGCGTGTAGGTATTATTATGCTATCAATAAATAAATTGACGTAAAATGAGCAAGGTGTCCTTGTGATAAACGTAATTTGGTACTTCACACTGCAGGTGAAAGTGATACTAGGTTCACCTCCACCTAATGGATCACAAGTGTTTAGGTGTTCCAACAATATAACAAGACTGACTGGTATCAGCTTAAAAATCAACTTTAAACTAATTTACTAACGAATAATACTTTAAAAAACCTAAAACAAAGGACCCATTTGCAAAAAATATATCACAAACAGAGTAATGTGTTAAAGTAGATAAGTAAATCAAATTACACCTGATAAAATATAACATAGTTCATCACATATAAACAAAATCACTATTACACTTCAGATATTTGTATAATACAGACACTTATAATACTTTCAAAAAATCTCTCACATACGACTCTAGGCTCATTGCATTTTAACTGGAGATCGATTTGAAAATTGCAGTTCAAATTCATACTTTTTTCTCTTCTTTTTTACTCTTGGGAGAACTCCGATTATTCGACAACCGATAATTAACCGTCTCTAGGACTGAAATATGTTAACGCGAAACGAGTTACTGTCGTTTGATTGGCTGCGCCGTTGCAGTCTTGCCAACTGCGTTCAAATTTAATTGAACTGCAACTTTGCAGTCGGAGTGCAGATGCAGTGCAGCCCAGTTGCCTATAATGTGGTTAGCATACATAATCATCATGGCCCGTTGACACACAATTACGGTGGATATTGCCCTCCTAGTTATAAAGAAAGGGAAATACTTGTTCAATAATACATAACAGTTGCGAAGGACAGTTTTGAACTACCCGACATAGAACGCGGCAGTCTTATTTATAAACAGGTAAGAATAATTGTCCATGTCACCTCTACTAGTAAAGTATTTATTTAGTATTAAATCTATATTGAATATTCACAATAGTAATATGATTTACGTGTCCGTGGTATTGCAGGTTTAAAAGGATGTATTGAATAAAACAACAATTTGGTTGGGAGTGCAAACAGAAACTATTTGCTTATTTACTCGAATGGGTGGTTTGAAAATTGAACAACGATAAAATGAAGTTTGCGATCTCTACGAGATCTTCATAATATGTACACAAAACTTAACGTACGTCAACTCATCATCACAAAAGGATGGACGACACACGAGCAATTTCTATCCGTCGAACATAAACAATAAGGGTGTGCTGACGTCACTGGCGTGCGTTTGACACAGCATCATTGACACGGTGAGAGTAGAATCACAAAATTTGCAAACTATTTATACGAGTTCTTAGCGTTAACATTTATTATCATGATAATTATTACGCCTTACATCTAAGTGAACTGTTTCTATCCAAGGTTGATTGAATGTTGAATGATTACATCGTATAATTTATATTTGTGCCACTTACATGCGTGATTATTACATTACGAATAACTGTAACATCTATAAAAATAAGTAAGTGATCATTAAAATATGTTGAAATTGGTTAATAGACACAAAGATACTGAATACTTATACTCTATCTCAATGTAATCGTCGCAAATATGTATTTCATCGCGCGTATACAGATAACAAATGTACCTACTCGCATTAAAAACATCATGTAGGGTTCTTGTCCTACACCTTATGATTGTTATGGTTGAGTTAAACGACGTCACTTTATTGTTTATTTCTGTTTACAATGTGTTTGTTAGTTGGTGGTGTTCGGCTAACTGCCTCTAATTACAATCACATTACGTAGTGGCGAAATGCTGATACGTAAGAAATTGTACCTAAACCTGTTGTGCGGTGTAAACCGTACACATCAGTCATACGAAGTTCTAGAGTGAGATATCCATGAAAGATGACAGATGGTAAAATCACGATGAAAGGGGTTTGAACAGGTTCACATCATATCGTGAACAATACTATAAAAAGATTGGCTATATCAAAAAGTGTACATCGATTGACATCTATGCAAAGTCATGGAAATAAATAAGGGTTAACATCTAACAATTTGAATATCTTACGTCGAAGGCCTAACTATTGTTAATTACGTAGTACATACAATGAGTCGACTATTAGAGACGTGGCGTCATTACATTGCGCCGACGGCGCCATAACATAGAGATTACACGACAAAAGCTACACGTTAAGCAACATAGTATAAATAAATATGCGTACAAATCGTGAAACTAATAGGGATGATGTCAAGGTATGAAAATCAGTTAGATAATAAAAAAATATCAGACACATATTTCTTACTTTGTCGCATTAAAAAAAGCTATTGACATATAAAGCAATTTGAAGTTAAGGGAGTGGGGGCTCACTACGTTACAACGTGCGACAAAATGTACACAGGCGTGACAAGCTTAGAGAGAAAAGAAAAAGTCCGTATCCAATATTTTTTTAAATAATCTACATGACAGATATTAATACAAATGTTTGACATCATCCCGCTTGCCGCTGACACGTTCACTTTTTACCAGTGCGAACGCGCCTTTTTTTGGTCGGCTTGCGCTCAGGGGCGCGGGGCGATCCAGCGTAGTACTGGACCTGCTTGACACACGACCGTCAGGGGCGGCCAGAGCGCAGGTTCTCCGCGTACTCCTTGTCGTGAGCCATGACGCTCTCCTGCAGTTTCGGCGGCAGCTCGGCAAGGGCCGGAGCCGCCGTCTCCTCGATATCGGTGCGTTTGTAAAATAAAATGTAAGGAGTGTGGGAGCGGCCGAGTCCGTTCAGCCACGAGGGCTTGGCCTCGGTGACGACGTGGTCGTTGTATATGTTCCACTTGTCGTTGTCCTTCGCGTAGGTGTAGTAGTGACCGGAGTCAAGGGTGGTACCCGAGTGTATTACCGCGGCGTACAAGTGGTACGAGGCGTGCGCCTGCAAGCGCACCGTGGGCAAGTTGATGCTTTGGTTGTGGTGCACGGTGTGCATCAGCTTCGTCTGCACCTGCAGTTTCGGCTCAAACCTGCGGGTGGACCTGGATTGAATACAAGAACTCGTCTGGCCGTGTCCACATTGCGTATGTGGCTTGCGAACTGCGCGTGCGTGGCATGGCATGCGTGTTCAGATTGGTTTCGGGCTGGTTTATTTATCTACGTATACACACTGGGCCACAAATAAAGTCAGCATGAGAGCCTCAATTCAGCTTTTGAAATTAATTTCGGACTTCACTTTGTACAATAGAAACTGAATGAAAGTTTATCTCAATAACAGATGTTATTAAAAATAAATAAAGAAATAAATAATTTTAATAACAACAATTATATTTCACTTTGTGTAATTAATAGTTTAAATCATTGGGTAGTAAATAAATGGTTTAAATTAACAAAACATTTTAAAAAATGTTAAATTCTTTATCCTGATCTATTCTCTTTGCGGCCCATTGTATATGATTACGCGTGCGTAATTATTAAAAAGTAATGAATCATCTGAACTTTTTATAAAACAATAAAATTGACTTTCTTAGCAAACCCACATGCAAAATACTATTGAAGTAGAAAAATTTACGTGTCAAAAAACTTGCAAAAAAAACCAACAGTGTGGATATATTTCACTTTACTTGTATGTTCACGCTCCGTACATCCTTCGACATACTACAATAAAATTGACACAAAAATACTTGTGTTTACTAATGTGTTAGGTAACGGTGTAACGAATATTTTTTTAGCCTTATTATTTCCTTTTTATTATATTGACCTTTTGAGTATTTGAGGTCAATATAATAAAAAGGAAATAATAAGGCTAATGAAAAGCATTTTGCTTTTCATTTTGACCATTTTAATAAATAAAAATAACTCGTGTAAATCTCTATACTTACTAATATTATAAAACTGAAGAGTTTGTTTGATTAAACGCGTTAATCTCAGGAACTACTGATTCAAATTGAAAAATTATTTTTGTGTTGGATAGTCCATTTATCGAGGAGGCTTTAGGCTATATAACATCACGCTACGACTACTAGGAGCTGAGCATCAATGAAAAATGTTACAAGAACAGTAAAAAAAATATTATGGCGAAACGTAGTTTGCGGGCACAGCTAGTATAAAATATATGCATTTGCATTGATATGCTACTACTTGATTGATTTTTAATAGTTGCGCACTATATGGGATGCTATAACACTATTTTCTTATCCGCCAACTTAAAATACTAAACAGTATCTAACATGCCGTCTCGCTTAACCTCTCCTCTCTAGGCGGTCGCATGCGACCGGTGTGACGTCACGCTACGAAATCTTTTTAAAAATACCGTCAAAAAAACTTTTTTTCACACAAAAAAATTATATTTCAGAACCAAAGTATATTTTTCATTTTATAAAAAGAAATGTATTAATTTATAAATATCCTTTTGTGAGGGTATTTTTCACCATTACGATTACATAGCGTAAAGCCACACCAGTCGCATGCGGCCGGTTGGTGGCTGTCAGGTGTGGACAAAGCAATGAAAACTATGCACTTACTTGAAGTTCTTTAGTACGAGGATCAGGTACTTGGGTGTGGTCTCGATGAGCACGCTGCGCTCGGCGTCGCGGAGGGCGCCGCAGTCACGACACTCGTACCTATTCTCGCCCGTCAGCCGCTCCTTCGAGCAGTAGAACTCTAGCAGGCTCTGTACACTGTACTTCCACGTGTCCGACTTCTCGGGGAACGCGAGCTGCAGATCGCGGAACACGTCGCGAGACAGGGACGACGAGTGGCAAACGGTGCACTCGACACGCGTGAGCAGGACGCCGCCGAACATGCAGTCGATGAACGAGTCGCGGCGGAGGGACGACTCGCTGGTGCGGAAACGCTTCTTGGGCGGCGCCACGTCGCTGTTGGTGCGTTTGTGGCCGGCCGAGGTGGCAGTCCCTGTGCAAAAATGAGATTTTCAGGTGCGGCCCCGGTAGTGACCGGCTTGAACGACCCGGTGATTCTATTCGGACAGATGGACACCCCTGAGGTGACACCTGTCGGACCAACCGAAGTTCTCGCCTTCTTTTAAATATGTAAATTTGACGCTGTAGAGGCCATCTACGGCTAGCAGTATAGATCAATAAAAAAATATTTCAGGTGCGGCTCGGAAGGCGGACGACGTATCGCCGTAGTGACTCGACTGATATGCCTTCTATAACATGCATTACGCAATAAGCGACTCACGGGTGTCATAGGGAAAGCCAAATGGCTGTAACACGTCGCCGGCACTGCCGAACGCGGTGGACTACGGAACGGCATCTTTTGACATTAGACGGAATTCAATGTAACTGAAAATTAACCAAGCGTTTGTTCATGCAGTTCGATCCAGCTGTTAAAAAAAAGAAAACTAGTAGCTACCAAAGTTAAGGTCTAATTCGGTGGTTAATTTGAATGATAGTAATGAAATAGTAAGTAATGAAGATGTTGATACGTACGGCTGCGCGTGTTTGGTTGGGTATTGTTACCTGCAGCACTGCCTCCTGGTCGCGGGGAGCCTGCACGCCGATGCGAACTTGTCTCGCCGTGCTCATCGCTGTAGGCAAACATCATCATTTTACTTCACAGCATCAATACAGTCATAGAGACAAAGAGCTTTTCACTGGGTTGGCGCGTGAGAATGTTCGCCAGTAAGGAACGATGTAAGCGCGCTTGTGCGGTATAAGCGCGGGGTTTAACCTATAGTGTATGTTGTACTTATAAGATTCGCAAACATTCAACCCCTACAAGGACCACCACATATACGGTGATACTGTATTACCAGGTCCAAGTCATGGAAATACCACCAAAGAAAGTGTACACTTAAAGTCAAATCATTTGGACCTGTGAAAGTTGGTGAGGTCCCTTCGCCAACTAGGAAATAAGCTGATGACCTTTAAAACGCTTGAACAGATCTTCATTAATTATAGCTTAGAACCTTCTCCATTACGTCAGCGTTTAATCAAAAGAACGCATCAAAATTGGTCCATTCCTTTAGCAGCGTCAGCGTTTAATCAAAAGAACGCATCGAAATTGATCCATTCCTTGGGCAGCATACTCACTTAGAGGTGTAACACGTAAAGTATCAGATACAGTATCTAGTGAGTACGTAGCCGCGAGCTTGCTGCGAGCCGTCCGCCCGCGGAACGCAGTGTGCACGCACGCAGCGACCCGCCGCCGGTTGGCGGTTTTTGCACGAACACAAAGGCGCTCGTAGCCTGCTGCTCGTGGAAAGTGATACGACAAGACGCGTAGTGAGTACGTCGACTCGGCGCGAGCTTCGAACTGCGGGTCCGGGAGCTCGTAGCTCGATACGCGGTAACCAATTATAAAAACATCTTAATGCTTGGAAAAATATCGCTTATCGGTGTGAAATCGTCGCGAGCACTGCGGGTCGGGGGGCTCGTAGCTCGATACGCGGTAACCATGGACGAGGCGTACACACTTGTAGATTGCTACAGTATCAGTTACATTACGTGCTACAGCTCTAAATGAGTACGCGGCTTTCACTTCACTTTTTAGGATATGGCAAAGTAGGTACGCGGCATTTGAGAGCTATGATACCACAAATAGACACACAGATACAAATGTCAAACTTCAACAACATCCCACTTTTTCTGTTGGGGGTTAATTAAACAACAAACTGCTGACAGGCAGATAGCAGAACTAAAGCATCAAAGCAAGTACGAGTATATCATTAAAGCTAAAAATCTGCAAACTTTCGCCCGTTGGCTGCGAGAGAGAAAAGTTGGAGTTGAAAATTGAAATATTCGAGCTGAAATAAATAAGGCTAGACAGCGTTTCCCAGTGATGTATTCTGCTAATAAGGCGAATTGAAAAGTCGCTTATATACTGAAAAGTGAAAAGTTAAGTACACACAAACTTTTGCATACAAAGGGAAGCTCTTGGTCTTCAACTCATGTGATAGTAAGTGATAATAAGACCAAAGGTAGAAGCGGTTACCACGGAGGCAGTTAAAAAGCAACGCACTTATTACAAAATTAGCCCCAAACCATCGTTTGCTACTGTAATTTCATTTAGTTATTATAGATTCATTTTAATATGTATTCTTATATATGCACAACATTTACTTTGTGATATATGTAGGTACTATTTGTTCTAGATACATAGTCAATAAAAGTTATTACGTTGTAATGAGTATTATCTAGTCTGTGGTTCGTTGGCTAACCTCTTGCTCAGTCGCGTTGAGTGCTAGGTAGTTGTTGTCGCGCCATAATATTTTATAATTGGAATTCGATCGTCTTCTGAAGTGCGCTACGTCTTTTGTTGAACGTCAGTTTCCATTAGTTGGGCTTCAGCGACACAAGCTCTATTGAATCTCGCTATCTCCGAGACCCATTGAAAATATTAAGAAACAACAAACAATCCGAGTCTTACGTACGCCAATAACTCGGTAGTACAGTACAGTACCTATTAAATTTACTATTTGTTGCCCGCGTCTTCGTTTTCGCGGAATAAAGTTCTATTGCGAGTTCGGTTGTATCACGCGTTCCATCTATCCGTATCACGTATCCACTCACTAAAACTTAGCCAAAAAGTACCCTATGTCCTACCTCAGAGCTTAAGCTCTCTATACAGAATCTCATTCAAATTTGTTCAGCGGTTTTGGCGTGGTAGCTTGACAGACATACAGTTTCCTTCGCATTTATAATATAAGTGGGAATAAAACAAAGTATAGTACATGGAAGGTTTTATAGTACCAATGTCAATCACAGCCACCTGAAAATCGGTTAAGTGCGAGACAGAGTATGAACTCGCTCGTGCTCCATATAGTGTATTCCTACTACAAAACATATGACGCCCTGACCAAGATTCATTGTTTTTTTTATGAAGGCATTGGATAATGATTGGACATCATCAGTCTATCGATGTCAAATAACTTCAATAGACCGTCCAATCTATTAAGGGTTGTGGGCATGCCCATCGTGCCCACAACGGTGGATCCGCGCTTAGGGGTTTTGGCAAAATCAAAATTACTTTATTTCATAGGCCCTTGCGGGCACTTAAAATCGTCAATTTTACAAAATTACATCCGCGGAGTTGGTGCCGCGCATGTAATCGCCAAGAGCGACCCGATTCCGAATGTAGGGACTAACATGAGAAGAATCGGGCAAGAAACTCATACGTGCCAAAACTGTTTTAAAATCGCCAAATGTCTTACAAATTGTGAATATTACAAAACTATTCAGAGAACGAGCAATTCATTTCTCTTACCGCCACGCTGCCTTATCATTCAAAAAATCTTTAACACTGCAATAAGCCTTTTTGCATAACTGAGCTTTAATTAAATTTTATTTACTGACAAGTCATGCATGTTACATGGCAGCGTGTTGGCGTTTGATAAAAATAGGAATCATCTCCCATTTAATGTACGCTGGTGATTTAAAAATATTAACTACTGTAAATAGTACAGATGATTCTGGATGATTGCATTCATTCAAAATCGGCAAGATAAGGTGGCAGCATGGTGTAATAACAACAAAAATTTGAAATAAATTTAAATTTGGAACTCTGAACTACTTGTCAGATATTTGAAATCAAACTGGCCAGTTCGACAAAACGCTAAATTTCATAAGTTATAGTAGAGGAGCCCAAGAGGGGATTTTTGAAGTCATTCCGGCGCGTCAGATTAATATTATGGTGGATACCTTACACTCTGTTGAGTATCTCTACCCAATCTGAGCCTTTTATGTAGGAGGGGTTGCGCAGGAGAGCCGATCAGATTATTTAAAAAAAACGACCGGTAGAAATACTCGAGCGTGTCAGATTAAGCTATGGTACGTAAATTACATACTAAAAAGTGTGTACTTTAATAATCTGACGATTTCAGCATGACGCAAGGGGGAGGGTGACAAAGTAAAAAAAAAATGACCCTTCGGGATTCCCGGCCTCTGCAGTAATGTACTATTCCGTGACAGGTCGAAGTTATCCGTTTCATGCATGCCAGTTTCCACGATTAAAAATATTATGTTTAAAAAATACAACATCTTTAGGCTATTTATACTCGTATCCAAATTGCAATAAATAATTCCACATTAAATAGAAACAAGAATATCAGTCCAATTAAATATAATTATTTATAATTCTGAAAAATATTTGTTTAATTAAGTATGTATATGAATCGAATATACTTTACACAAATATTTTATTTGTAAAATTTAAACAAATATTTTCTCAGAATTATAATTTTATTTAATTGCACTGATAGTCTTGTTTTTATTTAATATGGGATTATTTATTAAATTTTTGATAAAAATAGCCTAAATAGATAAGAAATATAAAAAAAAAAAATTTTAGTTACAGAAACTAGTACCTGCATGAAACCGAATATTTCGACCTGTCACGGGAACATTCTTATTTTGAATAGACCATGATGCCATGATGCCATCATTCAGCTGTTTACAGCACGCGTAGCATTTTTTATTATGTCGACTTTTACATTTTAAATATGGAACTCACCACGTAATTGTTGCGGCTTATTCCCATTGATTTACTACCAAACGTAGATAGAGCGCTTCATACAAAAACGCGCTTGAAATCTGTCACCTAATCCAGTATACTTTGTACTCGCTGATATATACTTGAATATGCACGCCCGAATGAAAATTACCATAAAGAAAGTACCGTATTTATCGAATTCAACCTTATTCTGCATTATTACGGTAACTATTTAAAGTATAACCGTGGGCAGTTACATCATTTCATACCTAGCCACAGATCTAACGACGTTTTAGTAATTGCTACAAGAAAATATCAGCTTTATACTCTCAAATATAATGCTTGAAATTGCTTATTGCATTGTCGCTCCAACGCATGAATGAGATAACACATCGTGATACGACGCCCGTGCGAGCGAGACGATTGTGATGTACTGACACTGACGCGAAGCGACATGTTTATGATTAAAATAATTGTTTTTGATTGATTTTTACGTATAAATCGAATATTTGAATACGATAAGATGTGTAATGAGTTTACCCACGCAAAATATGAAATCCCGTCTTTTTTCTGCGTTTCTGGCTATTGTTACCACAACTTTTGAATGCGCACTTCGGCATGTTTACGTGCCGACAGCTAATAACTCACTATGGAAAGGAACTGCACGAGTCGCGTTTGAGCAGTTCTTCATCGGCCCACTATTCGATCGTTCATGCGTTATCTACGTTTGGTAGTAAATCAATGCTTATTCTGCTCAAAGAAGATTGCGCTAAGTTCACACTGGCTGTTTAGAAACTCACATGGCCGCATCATTTTTTTAATTAGTTTTTTTTTACATAAACAAATATTAACATTGGTCTGAACTCACTGTTAAAAGAAAAGGGATACCGTCCCTTATACCCGGTATAATTTATAGTGTTTTCCTTGATTAGTATTAGCCGTGAAATTATATGCAATAAGTGTACAGGCAAAAAAATTAAAAATTTAAAACCATCAGATAAAGGAAAGCCCTTAAAATAATCGTCAGATTATGAATGGGTATGATCAGGACGTTTAGTTGAATCGTCTATATAAAAATCTGACGCGCTCGAGTAGTGCAAAGTTGCGATTCGTTTTGCATTTTATAAAAGCCGCCAAGAGCTCGCGTCTCATCCAAAACGTCAGATTTTTTAATAGTAGTTTATTTAGGGTGTAATTAACATCCCCTTTAAAAATCTGACGCGCCCGAATAACTTTTTTTTAAATTTTTTATGCCTACCGTACGGCCACGCCCACCGTGCAAACCGGCAGATTAAGGTACCTCCATCATCAGGGATAGGTGGCGCATTTACCATAACAAAATCTGACACGCTCGAGTATTGCAGCGATGCTATTTATTGTACATTTTTGAAAAGCTGTACGAGTAGATGCTTCCCCCACCGGTTAATCGGTAACATCATAAAACATTTTTTGCGCTCTATGATGTAATCTTTCAAATTATCATTGTCTCTGCAACGCTCGAGTTACTGCTAGCATCGTGGGCTCCGCTACTATTAAGGACGCAAGCATAGTCCGTATTTACGCAAAAAGGAACCACCCAGCAAACACACACTTCTGAGATATCGAAGGATTTACAAAAACATGTGCAGCTCTGTTAGATGAAGTAAAATTACTATTTATTTTATTTGAAGGTATTGATAGATTACATATTTAAATATATGTATATAAATATGCTCCGAATACTCTTAAAACTTTCTAGATAATTAAAAAAATGTGAATGTGGTTCGTTTTAACGTTTACTAATTGATGGATTTCTCTTATACAAAAAAGAACCACAATTGAAGCTAAAAATGAAACTATATATTTATTGTATGGTAATAAAACTTTAATTCTCAAAAAAATAATACACATAGAGAGCTCTTATTATACTAGTTTTCCTAAGTAACTTGTGCTAACATTTTCCTGTTTATGCATTTATATAGGTACATGTAGGTAACGTGTTCGCTTCGGGTTCCAGGGTTATTGTTTAGTTTTAAAACTTGATGGGACTCTTCTTTTACTTACACCAAGGTCGCTGCGCTTGATAGTGCTCTTAGCACTATTTTATCATTGTAGATACTCTATGACCACTTCATCTGTTGTTGTGCTGGGAAGGGCAATGAGAGGTCTAATTGCGTTGTCCTCTTTCAGCTCCCCGTAGAAGTAGGTGCAGGATACCGTGTTTCTGGTTATGGCAACCACTGCGTGTGAGACACTATCGTGGACAGGGTTCTTCGTTTCTGCTCCTCTGAAGACAACCACGTGATCACACGTTAGTCCCTATGCTTCATGGATCGTCAGTAGTCTGCATTGTTCTCCGGTGCCGAACCCATCCCTCCCATACGCTTTTTTCTTATCTTAAGGTAAGGAAGATAATATTTTGGTCGCCCCTTCATAGTACCGCCTCCGATGCCATGCTGCATATCATGGACCTCAGTACTGTAGCGCCTTACGCGCGCTCCGGGATCGTTGGGAACTTAGGACGTTAATTTAAACCATATAGGTATAAAATATCAATATGTTATACTACTCAACTCACATTACAATGTGTCACGTTTTATTCTTGGTGATCGTCTGTCTAAAAGCTATTGATGCTCGTCCCTTAATCTTCCAGAATATTCTATATTTATAAGGGTGACATTCCTTGCCATCGATGTCATAGACGCAAGGAGGTCACCACAGTACTTACCGTGATGTGTAAATGTTTGTACGTAGATGTTTCAGAGGGCGTACACTACATCTATCGGACTTCTGTGTGTGCAGAAGAGCTTTTCTATATCAGACGTAATGGCAGCAGAACTTCCGTAACGCATCTCGAACAGGCTGTCTGTGTATGGAGGGTATCTGATTCGTATCAGTCAGTCTGAGTAGTACCTACCAATTCTAGCTTCATCCACCAAAAGACACTTTGATGCTCCCACCTCATTGATGAGGACCGAGACAATGATTCTAATTTATCCTGTCTCGACCGTCTCGAGTTTGCTAGTGATGATCATGTCTTCCTTGAAGTTGGAAGTTGTTGAGGAGCCACGTGGTCTTTCCGCAACTCGGCACACCGGCACTTTAGTGGAAAATATCCTTAGGTATAAAAATGTATTAATATTAGATACATATTTAATATTTCAAGTAAGAATAGATGACTAAATGTATTCAGTCAGTTGCACAACTCACCTTAGAATAGGAGTGAAAAGTACCTAGTCGTAAGTCTTAATATAATAATAATATATAGAATAGATCAAAAAGAAAAGATATAAATAAAAAGAGTTTGTGAAGAGTTAATTTAGTAAAAAAACCTTAAAGTTTTTTCTACACTGAGCTATATACGCAATGAAATAAACTGTAACTAGTCATATCATTTTGGTACCTTTCAACGATGATAGGTTTCAAAACGTTATATGCATAATGGAGTCACAGAAGCGTGGTTCCATTTTTTAAAAAGAATCTGTATTTAAATTATGAATTATTATACGCGTAACGGATCCAGAGAAACTTGGTTCCATTTAGCGTTTTAAAAGTAATTGTTAATCATAGAAATATGTGTAATGTATAATGGTTCCAAGTAGGTGTGGATCTGTTTTGCATAAAATGCCCTGGTAGTAATATTGTTTATTTGTTTGAATAATCGAGTCCTATTGTGTTGTGGATCGGTTTTGCTTTATATGTAGAGTTTATTGTCGCTGTTGGTTCTGTTCTGCTTTTAGTATACCATGTTTCCAAGGCAAAAACCATGTGGTTCTTTTTTGTAAAACAAATTTTGAGCGCGTTGATTCAGTATTCTTCAAAAAAAGTAAAAATCGAAATTTGTGGTGTGGTTCCATTTTGCATAAATACGGACTTATTTTACTTGTTAAACTGTAACGTAAGGAGGTTTGTGTATTGGAATTGTAATATCTGTCTATTTTATGCACGTACCGTATTTATTTTTTCTCAATTTTTTTCTTGATGTGTCCACTTTTTACGTGAACCTATTCTGATAGTTTTGACACATGTGAATACTATCAGAATAGGTATGGGTCACGGTATGGGTATCTTTTGCAAGTTCTTAGAGACCTATTAGGCTTCTGTATGTATGGATATTTACTTATGTAGTTACCATAGTATTGATAGATAAAGATTGTTACAATTTCCTTGAAGCTATCTAATAATGAAAGACATTAATTGAAGTAAATAATGAAAGACAGAATACTGAAATAAATTATGAAATTCAGTGTAATAATAATACCATATAAATAAAAACCTTTCATATTAAAATATTGTTTAATGTTGTCTATTTATTAGAATATTTATAATTGCCGTGATCTTCGTATAATTTAGCTTTATGATCTGTAAATAAGACAATAGTAGGTACCTAATAATAATAAGCTTCCTCTCTCTTGTTCAACGATTGCGTGCCCAACGGGTCCATAATGATCTTATTTTTTGTGAACCACCTATTTTACACATTATGGTATGCATAAAAGATTTTGAATTTAATTGGAAACAAATGAGTATAATATGAATAAAAATAAAATAAACAAATCAAGCAATTAATTAATTATAGTAGACTAGCATACTAATACTTTTTAATTTTCAATTAGTGCAAAGGAAACAAAGCCCATACAGCCCAATCATATTTTACGCAATACATGTACCTAATACTGCAGATTATGACTTTTTTTTCTCGCAACGAAAATTAAGCATATTTTCCTGTGATTTAATACCAAAATTTAAATAAAATTGTTGTCATATTCATAATACTTACAACGTGTCTCATAATAACTCCCCATAAAAATTATAATATTCATTTAACCGAAAATAATGTGTCAACTTTAATAACTTGTCATATCAATCGAATTTAATCGAATTTTTGAAAATTCAGTTTTCGAACAATTTTAGGTTGGCACTTTTGATAGTTTAAATAAAATTAAATATTATAATTTTTATGGGGAGATATAAGACACGTTGTACCTATATGCTCGAAGAGTGCATTTTTTATTATGTCGTAGCAATTACGACGGCTGTACGACAAGTTACATAATTCAAGTTATAGATAAATTAAAAAACATTGGAGCAGCGGCCAAAAATGAATTTTCATACTTACTTTCCTGGCCTAGGCCAGTAAAGTAATGCATGAGCCAAGAATTACAAACTTTGTGTTTTCTTTTTACTACAATAATGCCTACATTTCCGAGCATGTTTGAGAAAAGGAACTTTGCAAAAGTATTAGGTATGTAAAACTTAAAATTACTGTCTAGGATGGAAGTATTATGGCCGGTAAAAAGATTATTTAACAATAATATACTCCTGTGAAGTTATTAATAAAAAAAGTTCATCTAACCTGGTTTAACTACAGAAACGTCCAATGGTTAACTACACAACATTGGACCCCCGTTTTATCCCCTTAGTAAGGAGGTGAATTTTGGAAAATCCTTTTTAAGCGGATTGGTTGCCTTTTATAAATTTATATTATATACAGATTTTATATTTGTTTCCTTCTATACAATGTACTTGCCTGCGAAAAGAAAGGGTGAAGTATAATTTAAGATGTTTTACTTCAATATAATGTTATATAGATATAGGTTGGTACGCCACATATCCTCTATATCTAATTAAAGGTGCCAATATAGAAAAGAATCCAAAGTTGTAGCGCAGCACAGGATGTTAACTGTCAAAAGACCTTGAATAAATTGGTTTTACATATTTGTTAACTGACTAGCCCGCGAACTACGTTTCGCCATATATTAAGGGCCCATGGCGCGAAAAATAGCAAAAAGGCCGTTGGCGTTTTTGATATTTTACGTTAACGTTCCAGTTAACTGACCGGGAAAAAATAAATTTAAATTCTTAAATTATGTGTTTACACAATCACCGTCACCATTTTTCAAATTTACATACCATTTCGTTAAAAAATAGCATCCATTTTACTTAAAATTTAGGTTACACCCACATACCGTTCGTGATTTTTAGCTTCATTAATTAACCCTATTATATTTTAGTTTAACAAATATATAGAACAAAGGTAAGCATAACACTGACACCGTGGTATTTTATTTAATTATCGTACATTGATTTTTATATGAATTTTTTAACATACATTTATCGATTTTCTTACAAATACTTGGCTCGGGCGCGTCGAAATTCAGTGTGCAATCAAGACTCGAAGTGAGAGCACGTCGCTTTGAGCTAGCTCCCGGTTACGTAATTATTTGTGTATGTATATGACGCGAAGTCCTACGGAGTAATCGGAGAAGTTGATAACTAACAATTTTATTATTTGTGGCTGCCGTACGAAAAACCTTCAACCTTTTTACAAGCTTTTATTTATCTTTTGCATGTTCGGGTCTAATCTTGCGAGTTAAATTTGACTCACTTCCCGGTTTCTGATTAAGCTGAAATTTTGCATGCATATGTATAAATATATTATGATGACGACATGGAGCTGATCTGATGTTGGAGCTGAAAGGTGGCCATAGGAACTCCGCAATAAAACGACATAGCCCCATCGAGTTTGAGCTCGTTTGATTCGTATTGACGAGAACTTTGATCCTATATGGTAACCAGGGTCTGATGCTGGATCTGGAAGGTTGCCATAGGAACTCCGCAATCAAACAATGCAACCCCATCGAGATTAGACTCGTTTGATTCGTATTGGCGAGTACTTTGATCCTATATGGTAACCAGGGTCTGATGCTGGATCTGGAAGGTGGCCATAGGAACTCCGCAATCAAACAATTCAACCCCATCGAGTTTGGGCTCGTTTGATTCGTATTGACGAGTACTTTGGTCCTATATGGTAAGCAGGGTCTGATGCTGGAACTGGAAGGTGGCCATAGGAACTCCGCAATAAAACGACACAACCCCATCAAGTTTGGGCTCGTTTGATTCGTATTGACGAGTACTTTGGTCCTACATGGTAACCAGGGTCTGATGCTGGAGCTGGAAGATAGCCAAAGGAACTCCGCAATAAAACGACACAATCCCATCGAGTTTGGGCTCGTTTGATTCGTATTGACGAGTACTTTGGTCCTATATGGTAACCAGGGTCTGATGCTGGAGCTGGAAGGTAGCCAAAGGAACTCCGCAATCAAACAACGCAACCCCATTGAGTTTGGACTCGTTTGAATTGTATTGACGAGCATTTTGGTCCTACATGGTAACCAGGGTCTGATGCTGGAACTGGAAGGTGGCCATAGGAACTCCGCAATCAAACAACGCAACCCCATCGAGTTTGGGCTCGTTTGATTCGTATTGACGAGTACTTTGGTCCTATATGGTAACCAGGGTCTGATGCTGGAACTGGGAGGTGGCCATAGGAACTCCGCAATAAAAGGACACAACCCCATCAAGTTTGGGCTCGTTTGATTCGTATTGACGAGTACTTTGATCCTACATGGTAACCAGGGTCTGATGCTGGAGCTGGAAGGTAGCCATAGGAACTCCGCAATAAAACGACACAATCCCATCGAGTTTGGGCTCGTTTGATTCGTATTGACGAGTACTTTGGTCCTATATGGTAACCAGAGTCTGATGCTGGAGTTGGAAATTATTTTTATGTACAATCCCCACAATATGGGTCTGTATATGGGGTATCAAATGAAAGTTCGTAAAATACAGTACACCATGAAAAAAACTAAAACAAGATGGCCGCTATCACAAAAGATTTTTAAAAACAAGCTTTTATTTTAATGTCCTAAGAAAAGAAAATAAATTTAATTTATTTTTTTATTACAATCTAGCGAATGGCTTCAATGCACTAAAAAGTGCGTTGAGCACAAGAAAATATTCATTTCATATTTGTTTATTACTAAATTATTATATGTATCAACAACCTTAAATATTATTTCGGTATTCCGTTACACCCGGTATAAAATAATTTGTAGATACAACTAACAATAAAGAACTCGGTAGTCATTAAAATATTTCGCATTATTTGAGTAATTAGTTTAAAAATAGTTTTTTTTAAAACAAGCTAATATTATAATGCCTTAAAAGAGGAAAATAAACTTTAATTTTATTACAAGATATATTATATTTTCTTATAAAAATATAAAAGCTTGTCCCGAGAATCAGGATAAACAATAAAACAATTTAACTTGATTATATTTATTTTTTTGTAATAAATAACGTTTTGTACAGCATTATCATACACACATGACAATGCTGTGCAGTCCTGGAATTTAAATGCATATATGATCCCTTTTTTGAAAAACTCGAATCCGTTATAACTGCTGCCTCACGGAAACTCGGTGTCCTGAACAAGGTGCGTAGGTATTTTGCGCCGGACCAACTATGCCTGTTGTATAAAACTCAGGTTAGGTCTTGGGTGGAATATTGCTCGCACTCCGGCTCCGCTCAGTACCTCCTCGATGCTCTGGATAGATTGCAGCGTCGCGCTATTCGAATAATTGGCGATGTAGAGGCAACTAACACCCTCGAGCCTCTACAACTTCGACCTGACATCGCCTCTCTTAGCGCCTTTTACCGAATGTTCCACGGGGAATGCTCTGAGGAGCTCTTTAACCTTATCCCTCCCTCTCCATTTCTTCACAGAAACACGCGTAAGGGTCTACGGAGTCATCCTTACACTGTATCCTCCTTTTCACACCGTACCAAGAAATTCCAAGATTCCTTCTTCTTTTTTTTATTGCTACTAAGTTGGCAAAAAAGCAAACTGCCCACCTGATGGTAAATGGTAACAGTCACCTATAATACATGTGTCTCGTGTGACATTCGCAGTAAAACTGCAACCCCCACAAGGGCCACAGTGTACGTTGCCAACTTGTGACTTAAGAAGTAAAGTCACGGTACCCAGTAATTTCAGTGCCATATCTTACTCTTCAAACCGGAACACAGCAATGCAAGCACTGCTGCTTTGCGGCAGAAATAGGTAAGACGGAGGTACCCAAGCACACGACCTTGGTACAGAGTCTCCCTCCGGTAAGTCTTCTATCGTTCATCCCACACTTGGAATTCTCTACCTGCGCACGTGTTTCCTCCATCCTACAACATGGGTTCCTTCAAAAGAGGTGTGAAAAACATCTTTTAAGCCGGCAAGGGGCGGGCAGGTTGGATAGTGGATGTCCTCCCACCTCTATCTGTCAACTCATTTGGGCCTCTTTCACCGCTTAACATCAGGCGGGAGGAGGTCATTTGCCAGGCCCTCCATAAAAAAAACTGTTTAAGTACCTTGCCCGTATGTATTTACTTGGTAAGCCTTAAATAAATAAATATTGGTAATTCTAGGAAAAAAATATTTGTTTTTTATAAAATGGGTAAATCTTGCTACAAGCTTTTATATTTTATTAAAAACTAGCTGTGCCGGCGAACTACGTTTCGCCATAATAACGGCGAACTTACGTTTCGCCGTAATAAAAAATAGCTTACGACCTATTGTCAGACCTACTGAATATACACAAAACATTTCATAAAGATCGGTCAATGCGTTTCGGAGGAGTTCGGTAACAAACACTGTGACACGAGAATTTTATATATTAGATGTATCATGTATTAAATTAAAATTTATTTTCGTCTTATTAGGGCTTTAAAATAAAATCCTAGTGTGGGGCGACTTTTTTTTAAATCTTTTTACTATTATTTTATATTTTATCTTTTTGTAACCGCATGGCCGCCGTTACGAAACTCGACCAAAGTACTCGTCATTACGAAACAAACGAGCCCAAAACTCGATGGGCTTGTGTTGTTTTATTGCAGAGTTCCTATGGCCACCTTCCAGTTCCAGCATCACACCCTGGTTACCATATAAGATCAAAGTACTCGTCAATACGAATCAAACGAGCCCAAACTCGATGGGGTTGTGTCGTTTTATTGCGGAGTTCCTATGGCCACCTTCCAGCTCCAGCATCAGACCCTGGTTACCATATAGGACCAAAGTCCTCGTCATTACGAATCAAACGAGCCCAAACACGATAGGGTTATGTCGTTTTATTGCGGAGGTCCTATGGCCACCTTCCAGCTCCAGCATCAGACCCTGGTTACCATATAGGACCAAAGTACTCGTCATTACGAATCAGACGAGCCCAAACTCGATAGGGTTATGTCGTTTTATTGCGGAGGTCCTATGGCCACATTCCAGCTCCAGCATCAGAGCCTGGTTACCATATAGGACCAAAGTACTCGTCAATACGAATCAAATGAGCATAAACTCAATGGGGTTGTGTCGTTTTATTGCGGAGTTCCTATGGCCACCTTCCAGCTCCAGCATCAGACCCTGGTTACCATATAGAACCAAAGTCCTCGTCATTACGAATCAGACGAGCCCAAACTCGATAGGGTTATGTCGTTTTATTGCGGAGGTCCTATGGCCACATTCCATCTCCAGCATCAGACCCTGGTTACCATATAGAACCAAAGTCCTCGTCATTACGAATCAAACGAGCCCAAACTCGATAGGGTTATGTCGTTTTATTGCGATGGTCCTATGGCCACCTCCCAGCTCCAGCATCAGACCCTGGTTAACAAATAGGACCAAAGTACTCGTCAATATGAATCAAACGAGCCCAAACTCGATGGGGTTGCGTCGTTTTATTACGGAGTTCCTATGGCCACCGTCCAGTTCCTTCATCAGATCAGCTCCATGTTATCATAACATTGCATTGTCACGATATATATATATATTGTTATGTGCAAAATTTCAGCCCAATCGAAAACCGAGAAGTGGTCAAATCTACATACATACATACAGTGCAAGCTAAATAAAAGCTTGTAAAAATAAAAGTTGATCAAACACATCCCTGTATTTACTACAGTATAACACAGTAAATAATAAACACCTATTAAATTCAAAATTAACATCTACGATATTTTGCTAGGCGGCCGTACCGATTGCGCGACCGAGTGCGCTTGTGTGCGTGACCGACGCACACAAACAGAGACTAGAGAAATTTACCTAAACTAGCTCGGGCTCGCGCGGATAGTGGGCCCTTAACTACGTTTTCCCGTTTTTTATTGATGCTCAGCTCCTATTAATTGAAGCGTGATCTTATATAGCCTTCCTAGACAAATGGACTATCCGACACAAAAAAAAAATCAATTTGAACCAGTAGTTCCTGAGATTAGCGCGTTGAACCAAACAAATAAATAAACAATCAAACTATTCAGCTTTATAATATTAGTAAGTAAGTATTTGTAATATTAGTATAGATTAAGTAACCAACTCGTCTATAACATGATGTAACGAAGAATATGGGTATTAAATTATCAACATCACATTAAAGGGAACTCGAATTAGTTCCAACACTCGAAGGCGTAGACACACAGCGAGAGACGGTTGTCAACTGGAGGGAGACTCTGTACCAGGGTCGTCTGCTTAGGTACCTCCGTCTTACCTATTTCTGCCGCAAAGCAGTAGAGCTTGCATTGCTGTGTTCCGGTTTGAAGGTTAAGATATGGCAGTGAAATTACTGGGTACTGTGACTTTACATCTTGTGTCACAAGTTGGCAACGTACACTGTGGTTCTTGTGGGGGTTGCAGTTTTGCTGTGAATCTCACAAGAGCCACATGTATTATAGGTGACTGTTACCCTTACCATCAGGTGGGCAGTTTGCTGTTTGCCAACTTTCAGCAATAAAAAAAAGACAAACTTAATTGTGGATTGTACACTCAAATCGGAAGCCGGTGGCGAGCAAGCCGGCGGTAGCGCCTTTTCTCTCCCGTTTTTTACACGAACATTTGAGTGCGGACCGCGGGTAAAATTACCCAGAAATACAAACACCAAACTCGGGCTTCAAAAGCTGAACAGCGAAAAAGAAAAACGAACAAAACTGCAGCTACATAGCTTCTCTTCCGAGTAATTGAGTCTCCTCTCCACTTGTGCGAATCAACTTCAAAGCTGCGCGGCTAGGTAAATATGCACGTCGTAAACACGAAGTCTAGTTGGTGTTTATACCAAATGAATGATGAGCTCGGATGCAAAGTTTTGTCCGTCCATTTTCGAGCCTTTGACTACATCGCGTGGACTAAAAGTTTATAAAGCTAAGAACTTTACGACACTGACGAGCAAAGTAAATAATTTCATTAATAAAGTACACAAGATGAATAGTTAAACATCTCATCACAAATTTCACTATAATTTTCTTTAAACCATACATTTTAAAAGAAAAGACTGCCTAAGCAATGACGTTTTCTTTTGTGGTTTAATAGACTACAAAAAAAAATAAGAGACTGGCACTCGCTATAGGTATCAAGTAATTGCCACGTGCGAGGATAACTTCAGTGTGGTGACAATTTATGAAAACCATCGTACCTACTCCCTCTCCCCTTAAATGTGGTAAAAGTAGACTAAGGGAGTTCACCGCAATCATACAAAGAAATAAAAAGTAACACCAACCCAGCCAGTGAGGCAGTAGGCCAATTCCTTCTCT
This sequence comes from Schoenobius gigantellus, assembly GCA_963935595.1. Lineage (NCBI taxonomy): Eukaryota > Metazoa > Arthropoda > Insecta > Lepidoptera > Crambidae > Schoenobius > Schoenobius gigantellus. The sequence continues at coordinate 47,502,091 of OZ012540.1, forward strand.
ATTAAGAGATTCGTCTATAACAGTATATGGCTTGAAATGATTTGTCACGTGTCTCAGTCGCAAACATTACAATTTCGTGAATATTTCTATAGAAACTTCAAAAGTTTTTTTTATAAATGGGCTAGGATTTTCAGAAAGGAAATTCATAGTTCTGGCGTCTCAACGGTTCTTGAAAATCGTAATTAGTTAGCCATCGATAAATGATTACCCGATGGATGGTTCCTGGACCGAGATTTGGATGGAACAGACAGACAGACGGACGGAACTTGAGCACAAGACGTTACCAAACAATATTTCGGTCACGTTAAAAAAACCAGCAATCAACGATTAGCCTTCTACACATTTATGTTTTTTAACACATTGTAGTTTCAAGTTTCAGAGGTCGAATGTTGGCGAATCAATCCTAGCCCTGTTTGGTAGCAGTTGACGCAAGAAATTTGTCATGCGCCAAATTCGTAGATGCAATGCCCGGATTATACACGCTGTGGACCCGTAGACTCCGGGCGAAACCCGGAGGGGTGGTAGCCCTAGATTAGAGTTGCCAACCGTCCTGTTTTCCCAGGACATGTCCTAGTTTTTGTAGTGTCCTGGGATGTCCTGAATAGTTTCGAAGCAGCGTCCTGGGATATTTAATTTTAAAATTCGCAATTTTATGATACTGATACTGAAGGAAATTGTTGGGGTTGAAAAGTATAGTAAAAATTAATAAGTTTGTAGTTAATATTAGAATTTATTTGATACTATAACTAACCTTAGTTTTAAAAAATATCACAAACTAAAGTGCTTGCTTTATATTTTTAACAGACTTCAAAAAAGGAGGAGGTTCTCAATTCGATGCGTATGTTTTTTTTGTGTGTATTTTATGCGATTACAAGGCCAGTTGTGGAGCGATTTTCAAAATTCTTTTTGTATTCGATAGAGTATACTCCAAGGGTGGTTCCATAGTCACTAAAGTTGGGATCTGATGATGGGATCCTCTAAAAATCGAGGAAAACCCTTAAATTTTTAGGTGTGTCCAACATGTTTTGTGAATATGTTACGCGATTACTCCGCCAATTGTTGACCGATTTTGAAAATTCTTTTGGTATTCGATAGAGTATACTCCTGGGGTAGTCCCAAGGTAACCAAAGTCAGGATCTGATGATGGGATCCCATGAAAATCGAGAGAAACCCTAATTTAATACCAATATTAGGGTTTCTTTCACTAAAAAGTTAAAAATAAAAAATATTTTACAAAAAATAAAAACCAACTTCAAAAACACTGAAAATTTAATAATAATATAAGAATAGGTACAGACAACATCACACCTCTATATTGAAGTCGGTGACAAATTTTAAGACTTTCTAGGTGATCATCGTTTGGCACCGACTTCAATATAGAAATGTGATGTTGTCTGTACCTATTCTTATATTATGTTTAACTTTTTAGTGTTTTTGAAGTCGGTTTTTGATAACTAGTTTTCAATTCGTATAATTTTATTCAAATACTTTTATTAAAATATATGATTGTTTTAATATTTTGAATTTCAATTCACCTATTTTCACAAGATATTATTATTAATTCAACTATTGCAAAGCTATTACTGCGTCCTGTTTTGACACTGAATTGTCCTGGTTTTTCCAACTTCAAATCCTAGTTTTTTAAATTTCGGGTTGGCAACCCTACCCTAGATGCAATTGATTACCAACCTGAACTGACAGTTCTCAACGGTAGGAATATCATGTGCCTCACAGATCTGACTGCCGACAGATAAACACGATTCAAATGCATCTAACTGTCCAGAAATTGGGATTAAATGGTTAGCAAGACCAATCCTTATTGCAGCCGTCGTGAACGGAATGGGGAATGTGTGAAGTTGGCATTTAATCTTTGTTCATGGCACACAATTGAATACATTATACAACAAGTGAAAAAAGGGAATTCGATTGTTGGATCCGCAGAGCAGCGAAGGATTGAGATGATATTATTTTTTTCACGAATTGTGCACTCTACTATTTACCACTGACTGCGAGAAAATAATTATTACTTTAGTTTTTATTGTGTCACATCTTCTTCTTTTTCTTCTTCTTACATATAAAAATGTGTGTTAAGACTCGCAAAATCTCTTAAAAGGCTTGACCGATTCCAACGAAACTTTCTGTGTGTGTTTGAATAGATCCAGGGAAGGTTTACGTACAATTACACGCAACGTAGGTGGCGCTGTGATCGATCAGGGCAACGTCTGCCGGGACCACTAGTCTTCTTCTTCTTCTTATGTATAAAAATGAAACGCTGTGTGTTAGTCTCGCTAAAACTCAAAAACGGCTTAACCGATTTGAATATTTTTTTGTCTTTTGTTCGGCTTAATACAAGGGTGGTTTAAAAAGAAAATAATAGGGAAAATTCTAAAAAAAAGCTAAAAAATAATATAAAGTAATTTGTATGGAAAACGACACACTCGAGGCTCACTTCGCGATTGTTTATTTACATCTTCTGTGAAGGAGAGAATACGGAGTTCACCGAGTCAGGTAGTCTTATCTAATAAGTATATAAAATCACGTGTTACAGTTTTTGTTATCGAACTCCTCCGAAACGGCTTGGCAGATCGTAGTTTAAACTGTTTAAACCTTCTCTTGATCTATTCAAACACACACACAAAATTTCGTTAGAATCGGTCACGCTGTTTTAGAGTTTTGGCGAGACTAACACACAGCGATTCATTTTTATATATATATAAAGAAGAAGAAGAAGAAGATAATCGGTAATAAGAAAACAAAGTTTTCGAAATTCAGTGTTATATTCTTGTTTCGTTTTGAAACCGATCGGTCGTATTAGACAAGACTTGGGTATTTGACAGTCACTGTATTTTGTAGTTAAATCGATAACAGATGGAATAGTACCTTAGAGCATTAGGTTAAATGATCTAAGAATAGTACTAACTGAAATCGGCGATATAAAGCCAGCTAGTAGGTAATTTCAGCACGTATTATTTATTTTTTTAAAAACTCGCGCTTGTTTTTATTCACTCAGTGATTAAAAGAGCGTGTACTATTCGATCCACTGGTGGATCGAGATGGTGGCTCCTACTGGACAGAGGGGTATTTCCATTCAATCATTAATAACTGTGATGAATCAAATGCCCCTTTTGAGTGGCAATGGTAAAAAACAAATTATGAAATTCAGTAAAAAAAATAAAGAGGTACATAAAAAGCTTTTCAGATGTTTCTTACAAATTCGAAATAACGTAACGAAACCGCATTAAGAAAGCAGTCGCTATTACAAGCGACTAAGAGCGGTCTCAAGATGGACATAGTCTGGCGTGCTGCTGTAAGTCTACGTGTCGGGAGGGATTTTGGACCAGGGGCCCTATTTTCAATCATTCGTCCGGCATCGGGCGCTTTTCAAGCGTCATCTGTGCACGACTCCTATTGATTTTTGTTTTTCTTGCGATGAAGATCGATAGAACACTACGACGAAGATCAATATTATTTTAATTTTCGTCGAAAACAAAACGAAAATAAGTAGATCTCGGACACTGCCGAGCGCTCGATGTCGGGAGAATTATTCAAAAATAGGGCCCCTGGACCGCGGTGCCAAATGTCTACTTGGAAGTTATAATTACAGGTAAAATAAATAAATCAATACAAGATTTAAACCTACGTTTTCAACATACCGATCTGCCGCTGACCATTAAAGCCACCGAGGACTCGTCAACCTGAACGAAATTCAACTGCCTTGATCCCTTTTAATTTAATTAAGTCAAAGTTGACTTAAATCACAATTAAAAGCTACGTAACACTAACGAGTTAGCGTATCATTGGTCATTTGCCTAATTTGTCAGATTCTCTAATTTGCCACTTTACTTATTCGTCTTTTTCGATAGGTTGACATTTTCTCTAGTTTGTCATTTTTTTGATTCGTCAGTTTCCTTATTCTCTAGAACATTACACTACAGAAATCTTTGAAGATTTTGTTAAAAATTGTTAAAAATAAAGCAAGTACATAACGTAATTTTTTTCTCCTATTTATTGACTTATTCATTTGTCAATTCAATTAAGCATTTTAAAGGAAATGCAAAGTAACAAATATAAAATTAACACAGAGGGTTAAATTTAAGCCAGAAGACAATTTTTACACAATATTTAGACATAAACATAAGCGACTCAGAAAAGTCGTTTCTCCTATTTATTGACTTATTCATTTGTCAATTCAATTAAGCATTTTAAAGGAAATGCAAAGTAACAAATATAAAATTAACACAGAGGGTTAAATTTAAGCCAGAAGACAATTTTTACACAATATTTAGACATAAACATAAGCGACTCAGAAAAGTCGTTTCGAGTTGTTTGTGACTTTTCTGTCTAAACCATTGATATTCTACCACACGTAGATAGAGCGCTTCATACAAAAACGCGCTTGAAATCTGTCACCTAATCGATTATACATTTGTACTCGCT